>LR215990.1:23519940-24032156 GCA_000469805.3 Hymenolepis microstoma
ACCTCGTCTACTGTATCACCGTTCGAAATTGTAGAGGCTTCAAAAGTTGGACTGATGAAAGCGTGAATTACAATTATCAGTCAAATTATTGCAGAGGTGAATGCAGAAACTACAAGCAAGTGAGTGTGAGACGAAATGAGAGAAGTGATAGGAATTGTCAATTGGCGTCATTTGCGTTAATTAATGATAAAATGTTTCGATTCTTCAAAATTTATTGATATACCTCCACATTCTTTCCACTGCCAGTTAGTGTCGGCGCTCACAACGTACGTAGGCTGTGGCGTAACGAAGTGTAAAAGGTTTGGTTATGTTCTGGTTTGCAACTACGGAATTGGGTAAGAAATCGGCAATCCTTTCATACTATTTCTGTTATATTTTGATTTTCTATCTGAATTTATTCTTTTGGCAGCGATATTTTAGCTGGAAGACCTTATAGAAGGAGATTAAGGAGATAAAACCTTGATTCTAGTTTACACCAGATGTTCCGAAGCATCTTTCATCTTCACTTTCATAAATCCTTTAAATTTAAATAAAATGAATTTCTCCTACTGTCCAAATCTTGTCTTCATCTCTGTCTACTAGAAGTTTCTTTTCACGGTATCCACTGAAATACGTTGGTCTATGGTATAGCAAACGGTGTAGGCTTTCATTATGATAAGCATTATCTGATCCAAATAAAAATTCAGGTGACAAATTTTTATTAAATAACTTTTAAATGAAACGAAATTTTTTTATTGCTGTTGACTTCGAATTGGCTGGGTCTAAGCAAGCTGTTGTAACTAGCGCAAACACAGAGGTCGACAACTGGGCGTTGCTGAATGTGAGGAGGTAGAACGTCAACGATTTAACAACGAGGAGTCGGTTTGGGCAGTTCTTTGCAGGATATTTGAGACCTTATCATCCGACAAAGGGATTCTTTGTAATAAAAAGAGACTGAATTCTCCCTGTCACATCAACCAACTTTGTTTCTCCGAATTCTAAAAGGTACACTTAATGCCAGTATGTGCTTGCCTCCCTTGTAAGTTCCTTCCAATTGCAACTCTTGTTCATGTGGCCATAGATGAGGGAAGTAGCACATATCAGTTGGAGAGTGTGAAAGTGACTTGTCTCGAACACTCAATGGAATCTAACATGGCCTGGCGGTTTCTTGCACGATATGTCTTCGACCCTGCCATCCAATTGAAACTATAAGTGAGGAAATCCAGTCTACTGGATCTTCAAATGTTCCAAAGAAACGTCAGGTCTTGTCTTCTTCTCTCTCTTCTACAAATATCCTTCAAAGTTTTGCTAAATGTATTCAATTAATAATCATATTTGCCATGAACATAATTTTTTTATAAATGAAGCAAGCGTTATACCTTATACGTTCGCCTCTTCTATAGCATTGATGTCGCTTAACTGATCCCGGCAAAATTTCCATACTACGGTTACTTTGTCATGGAGATTTCTGCGGATTAGTCAAGCCTCATTCCTATAGCAATTCATTTCGAGTTAGAAACCTCAATACATCTTATTATTCAAATTCAATTGTCCAATATATTAAAACTGTTTTCGACATTGTAATAATTTAATTGTAATTTAATAATTTGGCCAGATTGTATGTGTGATAAAATGGTCTTTCTAAGAAATAGTAATTATCAAGTTTGACATTAGAATGGCAGTTGCATATCTGACAACATCTGTTGTTACTGTTATCATTGAAGTAGAGAAGTAATTTTGCCCTCAAGTTGAGCGCACCCAGAACAGCGTCTTAAGATGGCGAAATGGCCAGAGTTAAAGGAATGTCAAGTGTGATTTTTTGAACATGCAATGTCAGGTCATTTTCAGAAGCAGGTTATTTGCAGGAACATCTTCTACTAAGTGACCACCTCAATCTTGACAGCCTCACATCCGGTTTAGGCTAAAAATCGGTGTTGGATAATGGTATGAAATCTTTCTAGCCAATCGAGCAATGAATCAACCTATTCCCCTAATTCTCCAAATTTGCATGAGTTTCTCAGCAGAACTGAATTCCATTTATATAACTCAATTTACCATTGATAGAAAAGCTGTGAAACTGGTGAATCTGGTAGTGAATCCATCAACATTTATGGGATCACTTGTTTCGACAAATGGGTAATTGGTTTGTTAGGAGAAAATTACCCCAACGCGATATGATGGTGAAGATGAGGAGAAGGAGGGTAGAAGTTAGTTCAAATGAATAATATGAAGTACGTAAGTCATTTGCCTTCAAAACAACTTCGTATTCTCTACGAAACTGAGTGATAATAGCTTTCCCCAAACCACAATCAGGACTGTTGAGGAGAAGTGGAAGTGTTTTGAACAAGGATAATGGAACTATGAGATATTGGGGAGTGAATGAAGTTGGGTTGATGAAACTGAGAGGGAGAAGGCTTCATTCATCCGACAGACACGTATAATGGGATGTGGAATACATGCAGACATTGGTTTGTCATGCGTCCGTTTTTCACTAAATGACCTTCATGTGGGCAAGTCCGTTCATATCAGTTAGTGGGGTTGTTGGCTTAGCTTACAGTTATTCCATCAGTAATAGCGTGATTGATAGCAGTGTCATACACAGTGAATTTAGTCTTACTAGAAGTCTGTGCCAGAGTTGAGAGTTTCTTGCTGAATTGGAAGATTACTGTCTCGCGATTGAGTTAGTTTTTGGAGAGAAGATAACTTAAGTTAAAGAGGATGAGAAATTTTCATTCTAAAATGGCATTTCACTAATTCAACAAAAGCGTTCTCAGTGTTTTGTTAAATAAAACGATGCGTTAACTTCTCCAACATCTGGCGATGTCATGGAGGCAGACTAGCTCAAGTCAACTGTGGCTACGTGCACCAATATCAGTAATGGCATAGTCTTGGTTAACTACCAACGTTAAGCTACATACTTGATCAATATCTGAACCGAAGGCAGGCAATGTGGTCATTCTTAATACAATTATGACAACCTTTGCAAATGCGTTGTCTGTCGATGCAAATACCTTCGACAGACCAAGGTCTTACCCACCACTTCTTTCTGAGGAACGACCCAAATCTGCTCGAATTGTGCTCCTTTTAGTTAGATGTTCTGGTTGATTAGGACGGCACCATATAATGTCCTCTATCCACACTATCTCACTGAGGAGATATCTAATCCACTTTTCATCATCTTCGCCTCAGATTACACTGTACTGAAATCTAGTACCTCTCAGATGCCAACTTGGGACTAACCTTAGGCTTTAATGATTAAAACATCTTTTCCTGACAGGCATTCAACAGGTGGTAAGATTACTATATATCGATTATCTATCAGATTTACTGAAGGTAGGAATTGGTTTTCAGCCTCTCTATCTCTCCTGAGTGCTTAAAATTGCTCCGTGGATTCTATCAGATGAAAACCGACTTTCGTAACACAACCATTCGAGTGTGATTGACGTTCCGCTTGTGCAGGTAGACCTTTTGAAATTGATACACCATTCAAAGATGTGCTCAAGTCGAGACATGTGCAATTCATTATCTTCTGTATGACTGTAACATGATACGACTGAGATGCAATGAGAACCCTCTTTTAACTGCATGCTCGTTTGTACCACTTCATGTAATTTTCCACAACTAACATACTTATTGTTACTACTAACACGAATGATATCTGGAGAAACATGGTGATTATCGGAAAAGACCTACTAACTGAAAGACATTATACCTGCTTCACAGAGACTTCGTGGCTCAAGTCGTCCTACTGACTCAAAACGACAAACCAAATGTGTTCAGATGCATAAAATCTCACGGAAATGAAACAATTGTGTTTGAGGATTTCAGTGGAAAGAAAAGAGAAGAGCAAGTGGTGAGCGAAGTCACCGCCCACGAGCACATGCACTTTTGCGAACAAGGCATTAAGGTGCAAGGTGCATTAAGATGAATTGACTGGTTTTACTGGGTTCTTCTTTACAGATTCCTAGTGTGTTATCGTGGTGTTCCGGATTTCGCAGTTCTCACAGGATGCCATGTTGTTTCAGAGGAAGAAAGATTCAAGCAAATCGTATACGCAACATGACGCTCGTGTTTAAAGTGCAGCAATAATTTGAAAATAATATAACTATGTATCTGTTCCACTTAACATGCTTGCAGGCCAGCCGTTACCCTTTGATTTTAGTGGCATTATACATTCATACACAATGATCATCTTGGCAAATGTACTGCCATAATCCGATGCATCGAATGAACACTATTGACTGGACTTCAGAACCGCCATAATCTATCTGCCAAGAGGATACAAAAATGCTTTTATTGTCTTAGAAATTGGTGAATGCGGAGAATGCGAGGATGGTGGTCTCGACAAACCTGATTCTCTGAAAAATGTAACTGTGCCAAAAGTGGGTGCACGAATTGCAGACTTGACTGCAGTCTCATCTCAACGTAAGGATCAAGTTATTATCAGTCTCTCTGACCCTAAATAGATCACATTGAGAGCTGTCAATTTCGTTAGATTCTTGGTTTTTAGTAATTGATGTGCAAAGCGTCGTAGACAGAGGTCACACACTTGATGCCAACTGAAGAAAACTCAGAGAGAGTGGAATAAATCACCACAACTATACAGGGGGCGCAGAGGACGAGTATGATTTTTGAAAATGGCATTGTACACTGACGATGTGAGTTGAAAGACGCTTTTCTAAGTGGAATTACTAATATTGGAGTAAAACACTAGGTATTGCTTCAGTAATAGTACGATGATGAACTTGCATCGATGTTAGACATGTGAGAGAATGAGGAAGTTCTCCAACTTCCTTGAACTTGAGTGGGAATTCGGTTTTAATTTAACAAGTGTACTTATTCACCTTGCAAACCACTTTGTGCAAAAATACATTATCTTTCCGGGTAAATGAAAGCGTAATTTCTAATTCATTTTCTAAACGCTCTGTAAAATAAGTATTATGGAAAATAATTTTTTCTCATTAAGAAATTAGAGGTTGTGCGTGATAGCTTTCTGGTCCAGTGGGTTGCAACGGATCAGTGAACAACATACGGGCACTATAAAAGCTATGAAGACAATTGAGACATTGAAAAAACTATCCACCATGAAGTCTTATCACATTTGCCTCGGCATTCTCCTCTTCAGTCTTCTCGTGAGGGCGCAAAATCGTAGTAATAATGACACTCAATACGGAGGAGTTAGAATAAGAGATATTGAAGAAATGGAAGATTCGCAAAATGACCATTTAGATGATATTGAAGTGGGCTTAGATACGGGAAAATGGTATGGTGATGTTGGTGAAAAGTCTTTCAAGGAGGCAATGCTTTTGAAGCACAATGAATTCCGTAGACGTGTCTCCGATGGAATGGTGTCTAATCAGCCTAGCACTGATGAACTTGATGATTTCGTAAGTGTCTTCTACTGCGTGATCTACCTTTGCTTAGGTTTGGGACGATAACCTGGCACAATTGGCCAAGAACAGATCACAAACCTGTCAATTTGGTCGCCCGAGTCGGTATGAAATTGACAGGTTTGGCCAGAATATGGCCTACTCGGAAACCGTTGAAGAGTGAGTGATTAGGAATATTAACGGTACCACGGTTTGAAATTTTAGGGGATTCAAAATTTGGACTGCTGAAAGCAGACGTTACAATTTTCAGAAAAATGAATGTATTTTATACTGCAAAAGCTACAAGCAGGTGAGTATGAGATGAAATGGGAGAAGTGGGGGAAGTTGCCAATTGATGCTATTCGAGTTAATTGTTGATAACATTTTTCCATTCCACAACATTTGTTCACATTCTTTCTCCACATTCTTTCCACTCCCAGTTAGTGTCAGCGCTCACAAAGTACGTGGGCTGTGGCGTAACGAAGTGCACAAAGAAGCGATATCTTCTGGTTTGTAACTACGGAATTGGGTAAGGCATCGGCAATCGTTTCATAATATTTCTGTTATATTTTGATTTGCTATTTGAATTTATTCTTTTGGCAGTGACATTTTAGAGGAATGGCCTTACAGAATGAAGCAAAGGAGATAAAAACCTTGATTCTAGTTTACACCAGATGTTCCGACGCATCTTTTATCTTCACTTCTATAAATCCTTTAAATTTAAATAAAATGAATTTCTCCAATACGTTGGTCTTGTCTTCATCTCTGTCTACTAGAAGTTTCTATTCACGGTATCCACTGAAATACGTTGGTCTATGGTATAGCAAACGGTGTAGACTTACATTATGATGAGCATTATCTGAACCAAGTCACAATTCAGGTGACAAATTCTTATTAAGTAAATTTGAATGAAACGAAATTTTTTATTATTGCTGCTGACTTCGAATTGGTTGGGTCTAAGCAATCCATTGCAACTAGCGCAAACACATAGGCTAACAAGTGGTCGTTGATGAACGTGAGAAGGTAATACATTTAGGCAGTTATTTGCACAATATTTGAGACCTTATCATCCGACAAAAGGATTCTTTGTAGTAAAAAGAGACTGAATTCTCTCTGCCACATCAACCAACTCTGTTTCTCCGAATTCTAAAAGGTACGCTTAATGCCAGTATGTGCCTGCCCCTCTTAAGTACCTTCCAATTGCAACTCTTGTTCAAGTGGCCATAGATGAGCAGAAGCATCACATATTAGTTGGAGAGTGTGAAAGTGACTTGTCTCGAACACTCAATGGAATCTAACATGGCCTGACGGTTTCTTCGAGCCTACCATCCAAATGAAACAATCAGTGAGGAAATCCAGTCTGCTAGATCTTCTAATGTTCCAACGAAACGTCAAGTCTAGTCTTCTTCTCTCTCTTCTATTAATACCCTTCAAAGTTTTGCTAAATATATTCAAGTAATAATCATATTTGACATGGACATAATTTTTCATGAACGAAGCAAGCGTTGTAGGTTATACGTTCGCTTCCTTTATAGCGTTGATGTAGCTTAACTTACCCAGGCAGTACTTTGTCTTAGAGATTTCTGTGGATTTGTCAAGATTCATTCGAGTAACAATTCACTTCGAGTTAGAAACCTTAATGCATCTAGTTATCCAATTTCAATTTTTCATCATATTAAAACAGTTTTTGACATTGCTATAATCATGCAAAACTCAATAATTTGGCCAAATTGTGTGTGATAAAATTGTCTGCCTAAGAAATGGTAATTTTCAAGATTGACATTAGAATGGCAGTTGCATACCTGACAACTTGTTGTGCTCAATATGGCTACCCTTTCTGTTGTTGTTACTGTTGCCATTTAAGTAGTGAAGTAATTTTACCCTCGAGTTGAGCGCACCCAGAACAGCGTCTTAAGTTGGCGAAATGGCCAGAGTTAAAGGAGCGTCAAGTGTGATTTTTTGAACATGCAATGTCAGGTCATTTTCAGAAGCAGGTTATTTGCAGGAACATCTTCTACTAAGTGACCACCTCAATCTTGACAGCCTCACATCCGGTTTAGGCTAAAAATCGGTGTTGGATAATGGTATGAAATCTTTCTAGCCAATCGAGCAATGAATCAACCTATTCCCCTAATTCTCCAAATTTGCATGAGTTTCTCAGCAGAACTGAATTCCATTTATATAACTCAATTTACCATTGATAGAAAAGCTGTGAAACTGGTGAATCTGGTAGTGAATCCATCAACATTTATGGGATCACTTGTTTCGACAAATGGGTAATTGGTTTGTTAGGAGAAAATTACCCCAACGCGATATGATGGTGAAGATGAGGAGAAGGAGGGTAGAAGTTAGTTCAAATGAATAATATGAAGTACGTAAGTCATTTGCCTTCAAAACAACTTCGTATTCTCTACGAAACTGAGTGATAATAGCTTTCCCCAAACCACAATCAGGACTGTTGAGGAGAAGTGGAAGTGTTTTGAACAAGGATAATGGAACTATGAGATATTGGGGAGTGAATGAAGTTGGGTTGATGAAACTGAGAGGGAGAAGGCTTCATTCATCCGACAGACACGTATAATGGGATGTGGAATACATGCAGACATTGGTTTGTCATGCGTCCGTTTTTCACTAAATGACCTTCATGTGGGCAAGTCCGTTCATATCAGTTAGTGGGGTTGTTGGCTTAGCTTACAGTTATTCCATCAGTAATAGCGTGATTGATAGCAGTGTCATACACAGTGAATTTAGTCTTACTAGAAGTCTGTGCCAGAGTTGAGAGTTTCTTGCTGAATTGGAAGATTACTGTCTCGCGATTGAGTTAGTTTTTGGAGAGAAGATAACTTAAGTTAAAGAGGATGAGAAATTTTCATTCTAAAATGGCATTTCACTAATTCAACAAAAGCGTTCTCAGTGTTTTGTTAAATAAAACGATGCGTTAACTTCTCCAACATCTGGCGATGTCATGGAGGCAGACTAGCTCAAGTCAACTGTGGCTACGTGCACCAATATCAGTAATGGCATAGTCTTGGTTAACTACCAACGTTAAGCTACATACTTGATCAATATCTGAACCGAAGGCAGGCAATGTGGTCATTCTTAATACAATTATGACAACCTTTGCAAATGCGTTGTCTGTCGATGCAAATACCTTCGACAGACCAAGGTCTTACCCACCACTTCTTTCTGAGGAACGACCCAAATCTGCTCGAATTGTGCTCCTTTTAGTTAGATGTTCTGGTTGATTAGGACGGCACCATATAATGTCCTCTATCCACACTATCTCACTGAGGAGATATCTAATCCACTTTTCATCATCTTCGCCTCAGATTACACTGTACTGAAATCTAGTACCTCTCAGATGCCAACTTGGGACTAACCTTAGGCTTTAATGATTAAAACATCTTTTCCTGACAGGCATTCAACAGGTGGTAAGATTACTATATATCGATTATCTATCAGATTTACTGAAGGTAGGAATTGGTTTTCAGCCTCTCTATCTCTCCTGAGTGCTTAAAATTGCTCCGTGGATTCTATCAGATGAAAACCGACTTTCGTAACACAACCATTCGAGTGTGATTGACGTTCCGCTTGTGCAGGTAGACCTTTTGAAATTGATACACCATTCAAAGATGTGCTCAAGTCGAGACATGTGCAATTCATTATCTTCTGTATGACTGTAACATGATACGACTGAGATGCAATGAGAACCCTCTTTTAACTGCATGCTCGTTTGTACCACTTCATGTAATTTTCCACAACTAACATACTTATTGTTACTACTAACACGAATGATATCTGGAGAAACATGGTGATTATCGGAAAAGACCTACTAACTGAAAGACATTATACCTGCTTCACAGAGACTTCGTGGCTCAAGTCGTCCTACTGACTCAAAACGACAAACCAAATGTGTTCAGATGCATAAAATCTCACGGAAATGAAACAATTGTGTTTGAGGATTTCAGTGGAAAGAAAAGAGAAGAGCAAGTGGTGAGCGAAGTCACAGCCTACGAGCACATACACTTTTGCGAACAAGGCATTAAGGTGCAAGGTGCATTAAGATGAATTTACTGGTTTCATTGGGATCTTCTTTACAGAATCCTTGTGTGTTATCGTGGTGTTCTGGGTTTCGCAGTTCTCACAGGATGCCATGTTATTTCAGAAGATGAAAGATACAGACAAATTGTGTATGCACCAAGACGCTCGCGTTTAGAGTATGGCATAATTGGAATAGAATTTAACTATGTATCTGTTCCACTTAACATGTTTACAGGCCACCCATTACACTTCGATTTCAGAGGAAGTATACATCTATACACAATGATCACCTTGGCAAATGTACTCCCATAACCTGACGCCTTGAAAGAATACTATTGACTGGACTTCAGGATCGCCATAACATATATGCAAAATGGATAGAAAATGCTTTTATCTTCGTAGAAATGTCTGCGAAAGAATGGTATATGATCAACCAGGTACTAATGGACTCCGTGATCTCATAAGCGCCTTCTACTGCATGACTCACTTTCGTTAATGTTTGGGATGAAAACCTGGCAAAAATGGCCAAGAACGGTTCTAAAATGTGTCCTGTCGATCGCATGAGTGGTTATAAAATGGTCGGAATTTGCCAGAATATTGACTCATGGCGAATCGTTGAGGTGTAAGTGATTGGTAACATTAGTGACGAATTTATTTCACTGCCGCTATTGTATCACAAGGTGAACTTTTAGACTCTTCAAAAGTTGGAATGAAGAAAGTAAGCGTTACAATTTTGAGTCAACTTATTGCCGAGGTGAATGCTGAAACTACAGGCAGGTGGTTATGGGATGAAATGAGAGAAGTGATAGGAATCGTCAATTGGCGTTATTTGCGTTAATTAATGATAAAATGTTTCGATTCTTCAAAATTTATTGATATACCTCCACATTCTTTCCACTGCCAGTTAGTGTCGGCGCTCGCAAGGTACGTAGGCTGTGGCGAAACGAAGTGTAAAAGGTTTGGTTATGTTCTGGTTTGCAACTACGGAATTGGGTAAGAAATCGGCAATCCTTTCATAGTATTTCTGATAAATTTTGGTTTGCCATCTGAATTTGATGTGATACTTGGTCATGTTCTTGAGAGTTCGTTTGTCAGAGACAAACAAGGATGGAACTTGCGAACAGTTCAGTATAATCGTCGGATAAAATTGTCTGACTCCAAGGTGAAGCCTTATTCCATCTGTAAAATTGTAGTCAATTCGAAAAACCACGCCAGCATTGGCATCAACTAGGGTTTTAATGGGTTTGAGCAAAAGGGTTAGCAATTATTCGGTAAGCGGTGGTGGATGGGGATTAGAATGGATGAGGAATCACGAGAATTAGGACTCTAAATTGTTAGGTGAAGACTTAGGGCTTTCGTGAAAAGATTTGAGAAGTGACTACGCGATTGAAGTCGATGCAGTACTTACGTGAACGACAGAGAGATACGAGTTAACTGTACTGCAGTACTCTGTTTGATACGAAATCTACACGAAGTTGTTAAGAGTAGAATTTAAAAACAGGAGTCGAGAAAACATGCGTCAATAGTAAGAGCATTGTAAGGGTGCTTATAGAAGATGAGAAAAGTGAAGCATCTCAAATGTTTATTTACTTATTTAGGAATGATGTTGATTCCTCGAGAGGTTCAAAGGTAGGAATTCTCAGTGTGGATAGACAAATAGCAAAAATGGAGTATGAACAATCTTCCACTTAATACCTAATGGGGCAGGGGACGTTTTCAATATTTTTCAGGAGATATTTTCATCCTGGAAGTGACCACTAAACGAGATCAATAATGTTATAGAGGTTGCGAAGTTCGAATGCTTGTTAAAGGAGATGCTTGAAAGTGGTATTTCTCTTTTGACAATCCAAGTATTAGAAACACCCTTCCTAACTGATCTATGAAGCAGTTAGGCCTTTGCTGTGGTTTTTATGTCAACAGATTGATCTTCATCCTGGAACCTCCGAATTGAAATCCGATTTGTCGATTTATTTTTCTCTTCAATTGGAGGATTCATGTTATAGTATAAGGCAATAAATAACCCCTTGCCGACAAATAAAGTGTGCAATACATTTTCCATAGAAAATTTGATCTGGAGTAAAAATCTTATATAATTTTTCGTAGGGTGGGGAGGAGAGAGGGTGCTTGTCAAAGTTTGTTGCTGCCAAATGCGGTGCACCCTCCGGCTTGATGCGCATGCAGTTAGTCTGGAATAGTTAGATTCAATGTCTGCATCAATTGTGGTCAAGTTTGTGAAGTTGGTGGAGAGTCAGAATATGTCCACATGATTGATTCAATATTTGGTCGTGTTCTTGAGAGTTCATTTGTTAGAGACAATCAAGAATGGGACTGACGGATAATTCAATATAATTGCCTAATAAAACGGTTAGACTCTGGGGTGAAGCCTCAGTCCATCGGTAAACTCAAATTCAATTTAAAGGACCAGATCAACATTGTCATCAATTAAGGAGTTAAGAGGTTTGAGAAAAAAATTTAGCGTTTATTCTGGAAATGGTGGAGGATGGATGACAAAATGAGGGGAGTTGATGCAGTACTCAATTGAATGACGGAGATAGAAGCTAACTGTAATACAGTATTCAGTTGAGCAGTGGTAAGGGGGATACGAAATCTGCACGAAGTTTTAAAGAGTAGAATTTGGAGACAGGAGTGGAGACAAACGTGAGTTGATAGTAAGGGCATAGTAGACGTGAACATAAAACATCGCAAATGTAATTCAATTATTTAGGATAGATGAAAACAGAGAAGCTAAAAGATACTGTGCTTTAGTAGGTCAGAGGGAACTGTAGTGGCTACAGAGTTAAAGACAGGATTGGCAATTTGAATTTAGCTACCCATCAATCTATTTGTATGCCACAGTATCAATTGTGAGGAAACAATGCAAATACAAAAAATGGACCTGCCAATAAATATGATCAGTATGACTTAGAGTATTAGTAGTAGTGTAAGAATTATCTTATTTCGAATAAGGAAGAATTAAGTGGCCCAATACTTTGTTGGTTTTTCAGACTGACACACGGGAAAAGATTAGCGTGCTGTCAAGGAGTCACGCTCTCTTCCCCCTCCTTATGTTGAGCGTAAAAATAAGAAATTGTCCATTTAAAGTATCATTCATAATTACATGGTCTATATGGTCTATCCAACTCACTTTAAAACAATTTTGGAGTTTCCAAACAAAGCCCTCCTTCGATATCTTTAGTCTCTCGACGTATACTCAATGAGCCTGAAAGTATGATAATCTGACGAGGTAAGGTCTGTCGAATATGGAGCAAGTGAAGAACATGGTGAAACCACTTAAGTTAAATTTTCAATTTAAATGGGATCATTCCTGTGCTGTTTTGAAGTTTTCCACGGCCAACTTGAAGAATTATCACTTTTTAGTAAAATAAATTTTTCTATTCGACTGCCAATCTCTGGTGTAGTCGTCCCAATTATTGCCAACAGAAAACTTCTTGTGTAACTGTTTTGATCAGTTTGAGAAAATTTTAATGAATTATTCCACTTGCATCCCAAGAAGTTAACATAACTTGATTTGACACGAATATCTGTTTAGCTGAGAAGTCCTCTGTAGACACGACTGTACACCCTCCAGAATGTGCGAGTGAGCATGAGATTAATTGGGTTAATCATGTTCGGGATGTCGACGCACACAATGTCAATAAATCGTGAATGGCCCACGAGTTCATTAATTAGGAACAGAAACAGGACCATTTGTTTTAATTTGATGAGTTTCTGCATAGAGTGGTGATTAAAGCAAGGCTAAACAAATGAGATCAAGCATATGGGTACCTATGGCTTCAAATCATATCCTCTTTCATACAAAACACACATTTCGTGTTTCAAGATGTCAAATTCGGTTATAAAATAGTACTCTTTGTGCAATTAATTATCGAGTTTCTTATGACGTAAAAGCAAGTTGTGTTCCATTCTCTTCAAAAGCTAAAAAACATATCTCTTGAGTCAACTGTAGTGCATTTGTTGAAATTTAATTGGCTACAAAAGAGCGTGTGCAATTCCAGTGGTACAAGTACACTCCAAAGGTTGCCACTTTCTAAGAGCATCCTTCCTCATACTGTATTTCTATTACTCTATCAACCATGCCAATTACACCTGAGATTCGGTATATTGATAAAGACTTTCTATCTGAATTTTCAGATTTATTCAGTACATTCAGAGATGAAATGACATTTACTGATTTGTCAATACTTGTAAATGCATATTTTCACTGAAGGTACAACTTTTCTCGTTTTAGACCAAAGACGGCACTACTATCCCTGCCCATAAACTTGTTCTTTGTGCACAATTTCCAGGAATTAAGAACAGTATCTTGAACAGTGGACATTCCAAATTCTCAAATTGGAGTCGTTTTCCACATGAGTAGGTCATCTGTCTTAACTACATTATTAATCTCAATAGTATTGTCATGGCAGTTGTCGACTTCGCCTACACTGGTGAAATAATCATAAATGCTGAAAACGTTTTGGGCTTATACCTAATGGCTCACAATCTTGGCTGTGACAAACTGATCAACTGGACAACGAATTTCATCTAGACAAGGTTCGTCTTTCCTAATCAAAATAAACATAAAGAGTGCGAGTGGGTGTGTGTCTTTGTGACTGCAATAGTGGAACAGTTGTTAATGAGCACTTCATGAATGTCAGAGTTTTAAAAATCAATAACAGTGTGTGAAATTTTAGAGAAGTTGGTTTCCAAACGAAAAGGCAACTATTGGTGAAAAAGATGGGTGGTAGAATAAGAGTTAAAATACAATCCATCTACCAAGGTCTGATGATGTAATTGTCTTTTAGATTGGATCGACTTAATCTGATGGAAGTTTGGTTAGCAGGAAATGCCACTTCAAACAATGATCTCATTGGCGCGTGCATACCGAGAATAGCATGTGATTTTGAGAGATTTGTCTCCAATCAGCGCTTCTTTCAACACGTAGGCGTTGAACAATTTCAATTCTTGCTGCAAACTCCCTGGATATGTGATGGAAACGAAGCAATCAAATTTAAGGCACTCCACACATGGTTTCACGCCTCGTTCTTAACTGATGAACACATTGAACGCGAAAACAACCTCCTACGTCTGCTTGAATAGATAAACCTGAATAAACTGCCGAAAGAGTTAGTAATTGAAACGTCAATGAGTGGATCGTATTTCAATTTATCTGAAAATGGAAGGTACTGTCTCATTCCCATTACTGAATATTTGGTCATTTAGGAGAACATTTCTGGACATGTTTATTAAATTGACTGAATCTGCAAGGAAAAGGTACTCTCGTTTTTGCCTCAAACACATGACATGAGAAACATAATGCATTATTTTGTCGTTGCAGAACGAAAACGCTCATTTGTGTTCATGGGCGTAGATACGATTTAAATCCCGATGTTTTGCAGACAGTTCCTGAACTGAGTGGAGGGATAAATTTATGTTTCCCAATCGCATTTCGATACAGGAGCTGCACAGTTGCTTTGGATGGTTCGAACCAATTTCAACTGTTTACTCCCATTTACTTTATTTTCGTCCCTGTAGGTAGCGTTTATGCTCTCGGTGGAATAAACGACTCTTATGATAAAAGTTCCTCAATAGTAGAAAGAATTAATCTACTGAATGGTGAAGTGGCTGCACTCAAACCAATGACTGTGGAGAGATGTGATCATTCGGCAGTGGTTCAAAATCAAGCAATTTTAGTTTTTGGTGGATATAGTTTACAAAGGGGCCAAATTTTGGACTCTTGTGAGGAATTCACACCTGCAACTAATACGTAAGCCCTTTTGTCTGGACTGAGGTGTGGATCTGTTTAAATTGCCAATATATTTTCTGCATTTACTTGAGTGTGTCTGAATGTGGGTTGGAGAATGATTTACATTCACTTGATAGTTATTGTCAATATCATGATATCTGATGAGACCTTTCACACCTCTTTATAGTTCTCAAGAATTCTGAATCAACTCGCTTATTTATACTTCATCATTAATATAAGATATTGATGTTCACGAAACACTGCTGTTCAGTATATGACCCATTTCAATCGAAAACGAATGTCTGGACTGAGGTGTGGATCCTTTTGTATTGTCTGGAGTGATATGTGGACCTGTCCGGATAGTGAATACATCTTCTGCATTTACTTGAGCGTGTCTACTTTTGGTTGGAGAATGACTTACATTCATTTGATTGCTATTGGCAATGTCAAAATATCTGAGTGGACTTTTCATCCAGCTTTTGTTTCAACTGGAGAGTCCTAAAACAACTCGCTAATTTATACGCCGTCATTAGTAATAGCAGTGTGCATAGAACACTGCTGGGCAACAGTTGACTCAGACAAAGGGAAAATGAGTGTAGAAGTAGAATCACTCAACAAAGTCTTCATGTTACAGCACCTTTTCTGATTTCAGGCTTCCACTTTTTAATCGTCGGCAACGAAACACTTTTTATCACTCCCATTTTTCATATTTTCAAAATTTAGGTGGAAGAAACTACCCCAAATGCCAACGCCTAGGTATGCCACAGCAGCGGCACATATACCCGGAGTTGGTGAGATTGTTGTTGGCGGGATTGCAAAAACCGAAGATGATTCATCGGTTGTCGATAACGCAGAAATCTATTTGACAAATTCATCGTCTCTAGGGTATGCAGGCAGTTGGTGTGAAATCGCTCCTATGCTTAATAAGAGGTCAATTCCATCAGCAGAATTTTTTAATGGAAAGGTATACGTCACGGGTGGTTTGGCAAATTCAACCTCTTCTGTGGAGATGTTGTCCATATTTACTGGAGGACCTCCTTAGTGGACCAAATTGACTGATACCTCTTTTACTCCAGATTCGATCATCTCTTTCGAAGGAAGTCTTTTGTTTGGGAGTGAGTCAATTTTAATTTTAGTGATATTATTTTTTGAAAGAAATGCGATTTTCCTATTGTAAGAAATTGTGATGTGTCTACAATGGGGTTAAATTTTCACAAATAGTGAATTGAAGAAACGTTGGTTAATTTGAAGATCTGAGGTCAAAATATCAATTTTAAAATTACTGGAATGAGTAAAGTAATGTCTTGACAACTGGATCCCGAACAGTATATTACCATGGCACTTTCTGTTTGCACACGATTTCCACCCTTGCAACTCGATAAAATTTAATATTCTCCATTTATGAACAGTGGTGCCCTCTGATTTTCTAAATATAATTTTATGAACATTTGAATTTCATCCGTGGAGTCTTAAAAGAAGAAGTGTTTGAAAACCTCATTACAAAATGAAGACTGATTAATGGTTATGCTCATTTACCATTGGTATTTGCTCAAGGCATTCCAGATCGCTGGTACTTTCTGCATTAACTAATGTTAACCAGAAGAAAGGTGGTTTAATTGAAGATTTGAAATCAGAAAAGACTCATTCGCATCCATCACCATTTTTACCGGAAGATTTCGCATATTGGTAACAGATAATCCATGCTCAAAAGTCACTGAGACAACACATCTTGACGAGGTGGAAGCCTGGCATAATGAATTTAATTTCCACAGCCATACCATCGAATTCTCAATATCGAATTCCATGAATAACTGCATTTGATTTAACTGCCAAATTAAGGGAGACAGCCACACTCATTCATCATAAGGAGCAAAGAAGTTACAAGCACCACATCTCAAGTAAGTGAAAAGTTGAATTCCAACACGAAATTTACAGTGAGTTCGCAATTTTAAGTGGACAATTTCGTTAATGGGAAGTGCACAGTTTAGAGCTCCTCATTTGCAAATATTTGTCCAATTAGAATCTATTAATAGGGTAGCCAGCAACGCGAATATTTCCAATCGATAATCCTGTGAAAAATTAACCAATTGGGTAGGGTAGGATTCATCAAGTTGTTGACATTTTACTCGAAATATTTACATATTTTACAGTGAGTTCATACTACTGTTGCTTTGAGCATACTGAACAATTTGATAAATTGAGTGGTTAGTCAATCTTTCCTTCCTAAAATGTATGGGAAGATACTTAATTTTAGGTAACATGCTTTAGAATGACAGAGTTCACCATGATTCTCCCAAGATCAGTTATAATAAAGAAATAGTCAAATCTGATCATATTTTCTTCTAATTGTAGCTTTTGGTGGAAGAATATACGAGTTGCTATTCAGCGAAGACAACGGGATAAGTTTCATGAAATTGAAACCCCATGGACGGACGAGTTGCTAATAAAACCCCATTTACTGCTAATTTAGAACTCCTCAAGGCAAAGATATTCTTGGAAATTGATTTCCGAATTAGATCATATATACCAACTACGACTCCTGAAGATAAATGACCCTAACTGTCCCTTCTCTCTTGAAAACGAACTAACGTTATAAAATGACTTTAAAATGTTGAAACTATCTATTTCCTTGTAACTAAATAGAACGCCAATGTGTTTTCTTAAAACCGGAAAATGATAATGGATGAATGAAATATACAAAATAAAAAATCAATTTTTTTTCTTAAATTGAAAAATTAAAGAAGATTTATGCTCAGAATGTGCAGAGAAGGTATCTCATGCGCACTCGAACATTCTGGAGGGTGTCATCGTGCGTAGAGAAGCCTTCTCGTCAAAAAAACTTTCGATATTCATTCAAGTTGCATTAAACATATTCAATTGTTAATCACATTTGCCGTGAGCATAACTGGAAATAAACGCGACACTCCCCGTACGTTCCGTTGAAATAGCTTAGCTGATATCAGGTAATACTCCATACGATAGCATTTGACCAGAACTGATCGTTTGTGTCTAGAAGGGCCTTATACGTGTGGCGATTGGTCACAGGGGTACTATGACACCTGTTAATATCGTAAGTAAATAGTAGTTTGAATAATTGAAAGTATGGAGAAACTAGATATACACTATAAATTCGTCATTTGACAAAAAATTAGATAACCTCAGTTAATGAGTATACTACTCTTATTAACTTCAATAGTACCTTCAATATCAAATTTTTAAATGAATCAGCATTGAAGATGATCAAAAAGGGTTCTTAAAGTAAGCTCTTGTCCATTGATATCTTTTCCGAACGAAAAGAATGTCAACGTATAATGACGAAAATGCGCAGCTTTGGAAAAGAAATAGTACTGAAAATGATCACAATGTGTTCACAAGCAAAACCAACAAGGTTCATGGAGTTGAAGAAATAACCGGACAATCTTGTGTTGCACCAAATGTGAACTTTGTGGTATCAAATGTAGCTGGACGACCATTCCATGATTCTAAGAGATTAGGAGTTCGAATCCACCTCAAAATGATGGAAGAAACTCAGTAGAACTTATTGAAAGTGAGGCAGAATTCGTACTGGAATTCGTACTCCACTCCTGGAAATAAATTTGAAGTTGGTCAAGAAAGTTTTAACTTTGCAAAAGAAGTTGTATGAGTCAAATTTCGGAAAAAACCTAACCTTCTTCCAGCAAGCATCGTTTTGGAAACGGGTCAATTCGATGGTCATCACCGAATTCCCAATATCGCTTCTCAATCTTTGGTTTGTGATCTCTTCAGTAACGGAATGAGAAATCAAACCATTACCATCAGGGCAAAGCCTGCTACCTCTGATTATTCCTCTGGAAAGCCGTTGTCTTATCTTGGATATGTGAGCACCATGGCACATACCCAAACAGCTGATACAAGCATGGAGAATATGAAAGAAGAGTCCAACTCTGCAGCAGATAAACCACACCGACGAGTAAAACAGAGTGTCGTCGGTGTTCAAATTGGAACGAAGCTTATACCTGAAGTTCTGAAAATGGCACAAATTCCCGTCAAGAACATGAAATTAGAATCGTCATTTTCCTCACCAGGCCACCAGGAGAGTATTAACCTTCAGCCAGTACGTTATCCAGATGACATTGCAATGAAGTCAGAGCTATATGATGACGGTGGAATAGTGATCTGTTCACTAGATCAGTCAGGTGAAATTGAGGTTGAAATGGCCTGTGAGAGTCCAGAACCTCGAACTGTCACCAAAGAGCAATTCACTAGCAAAACAAACAAGGTTTATGGATGTTGGGGTGGAAGTATCAGTGGAAGGACTCCGATTTTCGAGAACAAATCATTAGAAAATTCCACTGCTAGAAAATCTGCTGAAAACGCGATAACAACTTCAAAAAAACCAATTAGAATTGAAAACCATTTGTCCTTGCAAGTTGAAGCCATACTTCAATCTGAAACATATACCAATCACCCCAATCCTCGCTATAAACTGGTTATGGTTGACTTGGCGAATCAAAATAGGTCAACATCACAAAGAAATTCTTTATCTTCAGACAAACAATACTCATCAGTAAGTGCATCAAAATTGGACTGGGGTGATCGCGGTGTCCAAGTATGAGTCAAGCTAATTCCCAATAGTATCGATGTCAGACCACTCAAATTAGAAAACATGAAAACTGTTCTATCAAGTAAAACAACTCGAGGTGCAAGAGAGGTGGATGTCAGTGCTAGTTTGCGCACTTCAGGAGTCCAATATGGTGAAGAATTGACAGAAACAACCGGTTTACAAGTTGCAAAAAATGTTGACCCTAACACCACTCCTGATGTGGATGATTCCAATTTCATCACCATTCTGCGTGTAGAGGAAGCGCAATATAGTACAGGGAATAAACGTACAGCTGGTTACTGGGAAGTTACAGAAACGCCAAACGGCGAGAGCACCTTCGTGCAAAATCGAACTCACTTGGTGGACAAAAGTGTTCAAGTTGGATTGGATCTGATTCCCAAAACAGTTAATGTTGACAAAGTAAGTATTGAGAACATGGAGGTTGTCAGTGGGCAGTGGCAACTTCGAGCAGGTCAGTATTGCAGCGATGCTGTATTCAATGCCGACACAATATGATCAAATTTTGACTGAATCGAAGGGTGTGCGTGTTTTATCTATTAGAGAAGCTCATGATGTTCGAATGGAATACAATGGTGAGAAATTGTACACATCAGTCGATTCTAGCAGAGATTTTATTGAAGCGAGCTATTCAGAGTCAAGGAATGAATGGACACGTCTTCGTGTACATCATTTGGAGTTTTCTGATGAAGTGGATCATACTGAGAGTATCAATAGGATTAAAGAGAGCTCAAAAGTTGAGGCAATGATCCAGGTAGGAGCAGTTCTTGTTCCCACAGAAATGAAACTGCAACAAATGAGTCTTGATGCCCACCAAGTTCCACGTTTAGTTAAATTGCTCTCAACTGAAAATATCCTATGCCCTACTGAAATCGCTGCCTTATCTATGCTTTCCGAGTGTTCAGAAGTTTATATTACTTCTGCAGGAGATATATCAGAAATCGCACTTAGATTAGGCCAAGCCGAGTACAAAGCGGAGGTACAACGAGATATCAAATCAAACTCGAATAGCTGTTAAGGCGAGGTCAATCAGTGCAAAAAGATCTCATGCAAGTGGATATGTTTCCTTAATTGAACCTTCACCTTCAGCTCTAACGTTTGGCGGAATTGCCAATTCCACTCTGCATTCACTGAGTTCGAAATCTGTTCAGGTTGGTACTATTCTAATTCCAATAACCGTTACCATGGAGAAGGTAATGGTTGAGAACTTAGAAGTTTCGGTACCTCTGAATCCGTTTAGATCTGCAGAAGTCAACGCAAGTGCAGTTCTGGCATCTTCTGCAACAGAAATGACCACAGTTTTGACCAATGCACCTAGAATTCACGTCATTCCAATATCGAAAGTGGATGAGATTGGCAACCAAGTGAATGGAAAGAACTATATTGGAATGGTTGAAGGGGCTTATCAGTCAGCATGTGGTAGAGCACCGTCAAGTAGATCACCGAGTCGAGATCAGCAGAAGCTTGTTCTCTTCATTGCTTCATCCACTACAAGTAGAAGTGTCCACATTGAGGCTAGTCTACTTCACCAGAGTGCAGATCTGAGTCTACTTCATAATGCACTTCGATCTGGCCAGACCACACCGGTCCTCAGAGAGACCAACCCGTTTTCGACTGAGTCTTTCCTTCGTCCTGGAATCATCCATATTCCTGGTTAAACTCTCACGCCTCTTACGGAAATCTCATCCACTACCCCACATTCTGCAATTTGGTGTCAGACTCATACCCCATACAATTTCTATTCAACGAGTAAATAAGAAACCAGAAATTGAGTTTCACAGCTTCCTACTGTTAACACCTCTCAATATGTATCAGTTACAAAGTCCTTTGGGCAATCCGGTACTCGATGCAATTGTGGATGTCCACTTGCAGCATTAGACATCCGGTGAAAATCTCTTGCAGTGCTTGTGGTAGGAGAAATGTTGAAGCTGATGGAGAACTGAAAGAAATGACAATATTCACTTGTGATTGTGGACGACAGTATGCATCTGACGATATCAGCAAGCCTCCCACTACCCATTACTTGCCCTTCATGTGGGTCCGTCGATACAGTTGTAGTAGACACGATTTCCAGTCAAAGTCGATTCTACGAATCACACCACGTTAATTGTAATGCTGCTATCAAACCAGCTATGGTCTCCAAGCGTCTGGCTGCAAACATTCAGCCTGTTGGAATAGATGTTGGTTGTCAGGTGAGTACTTACGAAGTGAACAATTCAATGGACACCGGAATTTCAAGACATCAACTCTCCCAACTCATAACTGATGATATTACCTTAGAATTGATGGACACTCCTAATCTGCTCAGAAGAACGCCATCAAAGAAATATAGCAAATTTGAAGAATCTCATGGAAGACACAAAACTGCAAATATTTATAGTTCCTCTCGGAGTAGGGTAATGATTACCGATATTAGTACAGCAGATCTTGATTATTCGAATGGTAATGAAGCATCAATAAGAATTCGAAGGGTGTAATTTGCAAGCACATTCAATAACACAGTCTCAACGAATATATCAAGAGGGCATCAGATGAACGGTCAAGTGGATCATTTGAATCTCTAAGAAGCCATTCAGTAGCCTCCAGATATATTATTTGTCGTAATGAAATAACATCTGGTGATCTCTTCTCATCGTTTCGTACAAGCGCATCAAGTATTCTGGGAGGAAGGGGGGGAGGAGGAGGAGGAGGATGAGCATTAGCAGCAGCGGGAGATAGCAGAGTCCACGAAATTGCTGACGCCTAAGCACAACTTTGCAGAGAGATTGATCGATTTGATGGAGCAAAAACTAATTTGCATTCAATGTTGTGGAGTAATAAAATCATTCAGGCTGTAACCGATGATTACGAGAGAGAAAAGCATTTTGAAGAGAGTCGTCACTTTGCAGAAGGCATGGAGATTGTAGAGATTGTGTCTACAAGTGAGAATGCTAAGAGTGATGCGAGAAGTGGTGACAGTTATGAGTGCTATGAGCATAGTATGAGAGCGGATGAATTCACTCAGGTGACTTCGACTCCAGTTCAAGGGGGCGAGCGCCAGCCAGTGATGAGAATCAGGTGATAGTTTACGTATTGAACGCCCTCAAAGATACGGTTGGACAAGTAGGAGAAAAAGAAAGAAATATATGCAAAGCTAAAAGGAAATGCGATAATACAGAGGGTGATATAGGAATACAAAGTGAGCAGACTTACACACGCAACAATTCCGAGACCCTCTACCTCATCACATTTGATGGATGTTGTTTCCTCGAGGGATTCAAAGGTTGGAATTCTCAGCGTGGATGGACAAATAGCAAAAATGGAGTTTGAACAATTTATCACTTCAGACGTAATGGGGGAGAGGAAGTGTTTCCATTTTCCAAAGACATAACGGAACTGAATCGAAGGAGAAACCACTTTCCTCATCTGTCAGCAGTGTATCAGAAGATGAAGATACCACAGGCATGTAGAGAACGTTAGAATACGTTTCACCAACAAGTATTCGTGATGATGTTGCCGTATCCGCTCTCATCACTCCAGAAATGTGGGATAAGAAGGTGCAGTTCGATTATTCAAACTTTTGGCTACTCAGTAGACTATCGATACCAATTTTGTTTTACCATCTTTTATAATTTTAAAAGTGATTCTTATGAAATGGAGCTTCAAAGTTACATTCTGTTCATTTACGAACCATTCGTTGAAAATATGACTTTATAAGGCCATTTGAATATCAGGTCATTGAATTAGTATTCTACTTCACTGTAATGCGTAGTCCGATCACTTACTCCTATCTGGACTATTATTAAAGGATGTAGAAATCGTTACTATCATCAAAGACTTTCATGGAAAATTTGATATATGGAACAGTTTCAGAGGTAATTACTCAGAGCCGGAAGGAATAGAAAGGAAGAAGAAAATGTGAGGTGGCGTGGCAATCACCCACCTCTGTTTTCAGCTGTAAATGTGTTGTGTTGATATAGATATATCCATTCTAGTTTCTCATTGGTCCGTAGACTTCCCAAGGCATTCTATTGCTGACAAACACCTCTCAATATGTTGCCGTGGTCATTATTTTAACCTGCTTATAATTGACCAGAAGTGATATTTCCCATGACCAATAAGGTATATCAATAGTGTAACTTGATTCTTGGGAGGGGGACAGGGAAGTATGTGAGAGAGGGAGAGAGAGAGAGTTGGTAGTGCAGATAAAGGCATAGGGAGAGATGAGGAGAAGAATGTTGGCTGGAAAGCTAAGATCTTAACTCAATTCTATTACGTCATTCCACCACACCAACTAGCAGTTTATTTGTATGGATTAGGCCAATCACTGAAACGAGAGCATAGCTCTAACGACCTGGTCTCATGTCGGGCTAACAATTTTTCGTCTGAATTTGACTTTGAATTTTCAAATAATCACATGCTCTTCGAAATAAATACGAATTCATTAAAGAAAGCACCTGTATTAGATTATAATTAGCTTGAAATGCATACTGTCAAGGGTTACTAAGTGGAATGACCAGGGCAATAAGCTGATTACTGCATATCTTGGTCCAACTGAAATTCTCTTGCAAGAAGGCTATAGTATCAACCCAATTGCACCCTCATTTTAACAGACTCAACTCACCAATGTGCTCACAAAGTGGGCATTGACACTTGAGTTCAAAACAAAGTGGCAGTTTGACAGACGTCAAGGCCACCAAGGGTCAGAGGGTGACCATAGTCGCTTTTTTAGTCGTAGGGGTTATTTTTATACTTTTAACGCCTAAACGACGACAAATCAAGGTTGTGCTTTAGGTAAATCGCAATTTTGGTCATATCAAAGTGAACAAGCAGTTCCAACTATGCTTTAAATGATATCTTGTCTAAACAAAACAAGTATTAGCAGAAAACAATGATTGAGTTCAGGTAAAGAGCTGAGCGTTTTTTACTCGAGGTCATTGTGCAAATGCAATAGTCGCTGCTGTCAACCAGAATACATTTCATTCTCTGTGCTGACATGGCACATTCAAACCCATTTTCACATATGACTAAGTGCATCCTTGATATTGAAATAAATAGCATGTGTAAAGTTTTGGCACTTCCACCTCTCCTACTGTTAGGTCTATAAACCATTGAATGTTGTATATGGTTTTACATACTTAAATGTACTACAAAATACTGCAGGACAAAGACCCTGCAATAGTTTGTGAGTAACTAACACTTTTTACTCGAGGCCATTCTGTAAATGCATTGAGCACTAATGTCAACCAATGTTGAACTACGTTTTCGCATTCTCAACATTTGGATAAACTGAAGTGGTGTTATAACCCACTTACCCACGAAGATAGTCGACCATTCCAGTGCAAAGAAGAATGCTATAGTCGAAATTGCCCTGACTTATCCTTAGTAATCATTATGGCATAATAACATAGTATGGAAAGGCCCCCGGAATGAGTCAAGATATATCAGTGATATTGAAAAAGCAAACGAACAGGGAGTATATTGGTTATTGAAGTCATATTCATGACTGATAATTGAGTGCTTTTAACATAACTTGAATGAATAAATGTGCAAATACATTAAACACTAATGTCAACCGATGTTGAATGTCGTACATGGCCGTCCAATTTTCAACGCTTGGATGAATTTAAGTGGTGCTAAAAACTACTTGGCACGAAAATAACTACTAGTTCGAGAACTCAATCATACCACGCAAATGCCTTCAAAGTACTACAGAAAAACTTCAGGCCAAAGGCCCTGTAATAGAAAAATTTTAACAACTATGCCTATCTAGTGAGAAATTAACAATAAAATGGTGAATGCAACTTCCTTGGACAAAATTCATCCATTTTCATTCATCTGGCATCAATTTCATTCATCATGCTTAAACCCATGTCAACTGGCAATGCACACATTAGACAAGTAATCGTTTCGATCCAGGTGACGAATACTAATATTTCCAACTTTAGGAAGTGCTATTGCGCAACCCAAATCCGAAAAAGCAAATGATGTTGAATTTTTGATACCTCGACGCTGCTCTCACCCTTTTCTTGAACCCCGCCTCCATCCCTCTCTTCCACACCCTTGATAATTTGTGGTAAGTTCTCTTGGACAAGTTTATCTGCTTCCTAGCTTTGAAATTGCCCCCTGTTGTTTATATAAGTATGTATGTATGTATGTGTGTATGTGTGTATATACAAGAATAAAGTGGCTATGTTAGAGCATTTCATGCTGAAATGTGGTTAATTGGACCTTGAAAGATATTTTCATCTATGATAGTATAATAAATAACCACGGACCAAGGCTGATGACATCGTCATAGTAGCTAACTTAGAGTTCACGAAATCAAAACGAGGTCATTGAAATTGCCAAACTCAGGAGTTAATACAGACCAAAAGAATCGAAGATGGAATAAGCAGCTGCTTTCAGAAATTTTCGTAGGTTCTTTGCAAAGGACTTGCCTCAAATGATTTCCTACTACTTCTAAGCATTCAATAAGAATGGACGAAATAGTGAGATGGTACGATATTGTATAACGATATGGATACACATTGCAAAGTGAATTAATTTTTAGGTAATAACCGTTTGCTTATAATAGATTTCTCAATAAATTGCCGCAGATGCATAGGTTAGCTGAGAAGTCCTCTATATACACGACTGCACACTGCCCAGAATGCTCGTGTTCGGATTGCCGACTCCACAATGCCAATAAATTGTGAACAATCCATGTGTATGCATCGGTTTATATTGCACTAGCTTTCATCAATCAAGATCAGAAATAAGTTCACTTGTATTAATTTAATGAATTTGCTCAAAGAGTGGTGATTAAAGCAAGGCTAAACAAATGAGATCAAGCATATGGGTATCTATGGCTTCAAATCATATCCTCTTTCATACAAAACACATATTTCGTTATCAAGATCTCAGAGTCGATTGTAAAAGGCAATCTGTTGTGCAATCAATTACCTTATTACAATTAATTATCGGTCTTCTTATGACGACTTAAGCAAGTTGTGTTCCATGCTCTTCGAAAGCCAGTTATCACTTTGAGGGCTAGGAAAATTATGGAGAGCACGAGTCAACTGTAGTGTATTTGTTGAAATTTAATTGGTTACCAAAGGCTGTGTGCAATTCCATTGGTGCAAGTACTCTTCAAAGTCTTCCACTCTTGCAAGCTAAACGCATCCTGCCACACACTGCTTTTCTATTTCTCTATCAACGATGCAAATTACACCTGAGATCTACCATTTTGATGAAGACCACCTCTTTAAATATGCAGATAAATTCAGTATATTCCGACAAGAAATGGCATTTATTGATTTGTCAATACTTGTAAATGCATATTTTCGTTGAAGATGCAAATTTTCTAATTCTAGACCAAAAATGGCACTATTATCCCTGCCCATAAAATTGTTCTTTGTGCACGATTTCCAGGAATTATGAACAGTATCTTGAACAGTGGACATTCGAACCTCTCAAATTGGAGTCGTTTTCCACATGAGTAGGTCATCTGTCTTAACTGCATGATTGATCTCAATAGTATTGTCATGGCAGTCGTCGACTTCGCCTATACTGGTGAAATAATCATAAATGTTGAAAACGTTTTGGGCTTATACCTGATGGCTCAAAATCTTGGCTGCAACAAACTGATCAACTGGACAACGGATTTCATCAAGACAAGGTTCGTCTTTCCTAGCCAAAATAAACATAAAGAGTGTGTGTGGGTGTGTGCCTTTGTGTCTGCGATAGTGGAACAGTGGTTAATGAGCACTTCTTGAATGTCAGAGGTTTTTGAAATCAATGACGATGCATGGCATTTTCGAACGAATAGGTGAATATTGGTGAAAAATGGGTGTTAGAATAAGAGTTTCTTGAAAGGGATGCATCTACAACAGTCTGATGATTTTGACACTTCTCTTTATACACTTGACGTAATTGTCTTGTAGACTTGATCGACTTAATTTGATGGAGGTTTGGTTAGCAGGAAATGCCACTTCAAACAACGATCTCATAGGCATGTGCATACCAAGGATAGCATGTGATTTTGAGAGATTAGCTTCCAGCCAGCGCTTCCATCAACACGTCGGAGTGGAACAACTTCAACTCTTACTGCAAAGTCCCTGGATATGTGATGGAAACGAAGTAACGAAATTTAAAGCGCTGTGCACATGGTTGCATGCCTCGTCTTCAACTGTCGATCGCATTAAACGCGAAAAGCAATTCGATCGTCTTCTGGAGTTGATCAACTTGAATAAATTGCCAAAAGAGTTTGTAATTGAAGCGGCAGTGAATGTATCGGATTTCAAATTATCTGAAAATACAAGGTACTGTCTCATTTCCATTTTTGAATATTTTGTCATTTAGGAGAGCAATTCTGAACACAGTTATGAATTTAAATGAATCTGCAAGGAAAAGGTACTCTCATAGTTGCCTCAAACATATGACATGAGAAACATAAAAACATTGTTTTGTCGTTGCAGAACGAAAACGCTCATTTGTGTACATGGTCGTAAAGGCGATTCAAGAAGCGGTGTTTTGGAGGCAATTCCTAAACTAAGCGGAGGAAAAAAAATTTCTTTCCCATTAATACATCGAACCAAAAGCTGCTCAGTTGCTTTGGATGGTTGGAACCAATTTCAATTACTTACTCCCGATTACTTTATTTTATTCCCTGTAGGTAGCGTTTATACTCTCGGTGGCAAAAACAGGTTTGACGAAAGTATATCAAGAGTCGAAAGAATTAATCCACAGAATGGTGAAGTGACTGTACTCCAACCAATGACTGAGGAGAGAGATGGTCATTCTGCCGTGGCTCGAGGTCGTTCGATTTTAGTTTTTGGTGGATATAATTCACAACGACGCATAATTTTAGATTCTTGTGAGAAATTCGTACCTGCATTTAATACGTAAGCATTTTATATTCACCTTATACGCATTCCGATATACTTTGTCTGGAGTGATATGTGGACCTGTCTGGATTGTGAATACATTTTCTGTATTTACTTGAGTGTGTATACTTTTGTTTGGAGAACGACTTACATTCACTTGGTTGCTATTGACTATGTTAAAATATCTGAGGGGACTTTTCATTCACCTTTGGTTTCAGCGGGAGAGTTCTGGAACAACTCGCTAATTTATACATCGTCATTAGTATTAAGACATTGGTGTGCATAGGACACTGCTGGGAAACAGTTGACTCAGGGCAAGTGAAAAGAGATGCGGAAGTAGAATCACTTAATAAAGTTTTCCCTTATAACTGACAATCAAAGATCTTCCACTTATATTTTCATATTTTCAATATTTAGATGGGTAAAACTTCCTCAAATGCTAACGCCTAGGTATGCCACAGCAGCGGCACATATACCCGGAGTTGGTGAGATTGTTGTTGGTGGGTGTACAGAAACTGGCGATGATGTACATGGTGTGGACAACGCAGAAATCTATTTGACAAATTCATCGCCTCTAGGCTATGCAGGCAATTGGTGTGAAATCGCTCCTATGCTTTATCGGAGGACATTTCCATCAGCAGAGTTTTTTAATGGAAAGGTATACGTCGCTGGTGACGATGAGGATTCAACTTCTTCTGTGGAGATGTTGTCCATATTTACTGAAGAACTTCTTCAATGGACTCAAGTGACTAATACCTCCTTTGGTCTGGAATCGTTGGTCTCTTTTAATGGGAGTCTTTTGTTTGGGAGTGAGCCAAATTTAATATTATTATTATTGAAGATATATTTGGTTTTTCTTAGTGTAAGAAATTGTGATGTCTTCAATGGAGTTAATATTTTCTCAAAACTTGAATTAAAGGAACGGTGTTCAATTTGAAGATATTAGTTCATAATTTAAACTTTTAAATTACTCAAGTGAGTAATTTCTTGATAACAGGATTACTAACAATGTATTTCATGGTCCTCCTTTGCAACTCGATTCAATTTAATAGTCTCTATTTAAAAACAAATATCTTTCGGAGTTTTACGCGTTACAATGTATAAAGTAATTTTCTTAAAAGGCTCAATTTAAATACCATCAAATTTTCAAAATCAAATTTATGAGTAACTGCATTTGAATCGTGAAGTATTAATAGTAGAATTGATTGAGGTTTCCATTGAAAAATGATGGCTAATTAATGGATATACTGGTGTCTACAATGAGGTTAACTTTCCACAAATCGTGAATTGAATGAACGTTGGTCAATTTGAAGATCTGAGGTCACAAAGTCAATTTTTAAATAACTGGAATGAGTAAAGTAATGTCTTGTCAACTGGATTCCTAACAGTACACTTCCATGGTGTTTACTGTTTGCACACGATTTCCTCCTTTGTAACTCAATGCAATTTAACATTCTCCATTTAACAACAATGGTCCTTCGGAGTGCTATACATATTTTCAAGCTATCGAATTTTGTCAATCAAATTTAAAGAGTAACTCACTTTGAATCTTGCAGTCTTAACTGGGGAACTGATTGAAGTTTCAATTGAAAAATGATGACTTATTAATAGGTGCGCTGATTTTACAGTGGCATTTATTCAAGACACTCCAGATCTCTTGTACTTTCTGCATTGACTAACGTTGATCAATGGGAAGAAGGATTACTGGACGATTTTAAATCAGGGTAGATCCATTCGCATCCCTCACCAATTTTGCTGAATGATTTCGTACATTAGCAACAGCTAATCAATGCTCAAATATCCCAGAGTCAACACATCTCGACAGGATCGAGTTGTAGCATAATAGATATACTTTCCATAAACTGCTACTTGGTAAAATAAATGAGATTAATTTGTCTGCAGGGTGGAAGACAGCTCTACTCACTCATTATATAGACACTATGATGCAGACCTCACTCTTCCCCACTGCAAAATTCAAATATGTGAAAACATGGAATTAGAATAAGAAAACGATTGAATTTCTAATTCTAAGTGTACATTCTCACTATTGAAAATGTCACAGTTCAGAGCAAGTTATTTGTATACATTTTCTCAATCGTTATTTATTGGTAGTGTACTCAGCAATGCCAATATTTCCATTCGATAATCATGTGAAAAAACTGCCAATGAGCTGGAGTAGAACTCATCAAGTTGTTGATATTCTAATGAATACTGTGATTTGCATCTTTATTTTACCTTATAAACTTCAATGTTTACACATTTTAGAGTGTGTTCATACCTCTGTTGCTTTAAGTATATTGATCAATTTGATAAATTGAGTGGTCACTCTAATGTAAAATCAGATAATTCAATTTAAATAATGTATTTTAAAATAACAGCATTCACTATATTTCACTCAAGGTCAAAGATAATAAAATAATAGTCAAATCTGATAATATCTTCTCTTAATTGTAGCTGATGATGGACGAATATATGAGTTGCAATTCAACCAAGACCACGAGGTGAGTTTTATGACATTTAAACTCCATGGAAGGACGAGTTGCTTATCAAGCCTCCTTTACTGCAAATTTAGAACTCCTCAAGTCAAAAGAATTCATGGAAACTAATTGCTGACTTAGATCCTATAAAAAACCTACGATTCCTGAAGGTAAATGTTCCTCACTGATTCAATTTCTATCGTCTGATCAACAGTTGTTACTGGAAACAAACTAACGTCATAGAATGACTGTAAAAGGTTGCAAATGTCTTTTTCCTTGTGAATAAATAGAACAGAAAGAATGGAGAATTGAAAACACTATTCCTTCCTTACTGAAATTAAAAACGCTATTTCTCTCCTACTGTAAGGAAGTGTTTTCTTAGAAAACGATTGTTATAATGGAAGAAAGAGATATGCAAAATGAAAAATCAATTAATTCTACCTCAAAAATTGAGAAATTAAAGAAGATCTACACTCAGAGTGTGCACAGAGGGAATCTCTTGCGCACTCAAATATTTTAGAGGATGTAAGATTGCTTAGAGAGGCCTTCTCAGCTATTCAGCTTTCAATATTCATTCAAGTTGTGTTGAATAAGTTCAATTATTAATCGTGCTTGCCGTGAGCACTATTTGCAATCAACGCGACACTCCCTGTACGTTCTGTTAAAATAGCTTAGCTGATATCAGCAGCTGCTGCATGCGTAAATATATACTAATTTGAATAATAGAAAATGTACAGAATCAATACTTTAAATCATCCAGGAATCACAATAACGTTCCTCAGAATTGACTCCAGTGCAATTCAAGGCATAATATTTCATAATTACCGGCAACTTTCAAATGATTCTCATAGTTGTGCTTAATTGGTTCCTCTAGAAATTTTCACCTGGGAACGCATTTAGATTTTCGCTCAGTCAAAAAAGGAAAATTCAACTAACAAAATCCGTAAAAAACAGTCAAATATATAAAAACATTTCATTGCGAACATGGTGAATATAGAGGCCACTTTCATTAAATCCAAAACGAAACTTAGAAGTTTCATCTCTCTAACACGTACGTACATTCATCACTGAAGCACCAGGCAGACTACCAACGTGAAAACAAGCCTTTTTGATTACTACGAGCAATCTAAGATTACAATAACCGAGTGATCATTCGGAAGAGGATAAACCAATCTAAGAGTGAATGTAAACCCGTTGTGAAACAAGGAATTGCGCTTTAGTCATCCTACATACCAGCTTAGTGAATATGTCCAATGTCCGTCTTTGTTTATACACAAATGGATCATTCTAAATTTTTAAATTAATGAACTTAGGTCGACTTTTCCAATCAGAATAAGGTACATAGAAATACACTGCATCCACAGTGCATTTAACCTTGAAATTCTGCGTGTGTGTATTAAAATCTAATTTGAGTTCCAATTTTTGGATCAGTTCACTCGATATCACTGGCAAAACACTTGGAAACAGAATCTTTCCAGCAATTTATTACTGATATGCAATTCAATAGACCTACTCCCACTTTCTATCATTATCTTCAAAAAAAGCAAATAAAATGGATAATTCAATTAAACGATTAATAACTGTATTTAACCTGGTAGTTTAAAAACCAGTCTCACCATTTTACAGCATATTACGTATTGAAACCATGATTGGCAGCCGTGTGCTGTTCACGCCATTCCACACATAAATAAAGCTCAAGGTCAGCCTTCAATGACCAATCAGACAAAAGCACGTCGCAATGAACTTCGCAACCATTGGCTAGAGGTGTAGGTAAATGATTCACGCAAAACAGATTAATTTCTGGCTTCTCCCTGTTTACGCTATTCCTCGCCTTTTGATATAGTGATTATTTAGCATAAATGGAAGGAAGCTTTGAAATGGAATTTTTGAATACTTCGAGTTTTGTTCAATTTGCTTGCTTACATAAAGCATAACCTACTCAAATATTGCCTAATTATCGCAACTTATATTGAAATGGCGAAAATGTGATTAAAGTCTTCAAACCTTCGCAGGTATGGTAATTCCGTGTATATCAGTCAGCCACTTGGCGAATCTTCGATTCAGAAAGCGTTTTTATTCCCCATGTGACAACCTGTTATCAAAATATTATCAAATCAAATCGCCTTCACTTCAAGTTAGTATCTCCCTCTTCCTCCTTCCTGATCCGTACCATCTTACTGAGGTTTTGATAGCCGAGTCCGTTATATCTTCCAATGTCGTAATTACGTGGGCAATCATCAGGTGCGTATCACCATACATTCTTTACTGTGTAAATCAACTACCCTAAATATACAGTGAGATCAACCACTGCACTTCAATTATTTCAATGATCTTTCTCAATTTCAAATTTTCATATATTCGCCTGGAACCTTTCGTCTATTATAGCTCTCTTCTCTACGACACTTCAAACTCCATTAAATATTCATCTAAAATGACCATGATACTTTTGGTTTCTTAAAGGTATGTGTGGAAAACCCAACACCCAACACCCATTTAGGATATAAAACAGGTTATCTTAATGTGTAGCACACATTAGAAAATTGAACCAAATCACTTAAATGTCTCTCCAACACTCACCTTTGGCAAAAGGGTTACAACATGGAAAGACTCAAAGTTTCCCAACCTCTTTACTAAATAAATTGAGCTAGTGTAGTCGACCATTTAAGCTCTTCTTGCATTCAATCAAGTCAAGACCAAATCGAACAGCTTACATATTGCAAACAGTTTGAAAGAGGATAGATAAGTGCATGTATTCGTTAAACACTGTCAACTATCTTCGTTTGATCATGTAGCCATATGAAGATTGGCCTCCTGAAGGTAGGTAGCGAGGTCTGAGATTGTTAAGTGTTCAATATCGTCCCATTCACTGAGTAGACCATCACGAAATGAGTCATTGTTAGAAAGTTTCAGATGTGCTGACGATTGTATATTGGTTATTCTTGTCTGCTTTTTTGCTTCTAAACTCCTTTGAAATGAAACCAATGAGCACGTGGGTAAGAAGGTGTGGGGACACAACTTTGGCGTGACTAATGCAGAATCAATGACCTATACCAATGCGATCAATCAATGGTCAATTCCAGTACACGGTTTTCCGACCAATCAATGATCCAAGTTATATGAGGTCATCATATCATAAAGTGTATATAATGACTAAGTTCCACGTCATACTTACACAGCACACAACACGCCATACTAAGTAAACGTATCCACGGTATACGCTTATTCCTTCTATTCTGGGAGACTTACCAACTAGGAGAAATTGTCATTGAGGTTTCTGAGAACAGTCAAGGCTTATTAAGGTAGCTAATCCGCTACAAAGGTGAGAAATTTAGTTTTAGGGAAAATTAACTAACTTAAGCCTTGCTAATTTAATTACCACCATCCTAATGCCCTTTTGCCTTAAAGAAGATGTTAGTTGCTACATTTCATGATTCTACATTTTCAGATTTACACGGCTCTATTAATTGGTCGGTGAAATTCCTGGTCCGATTGTACGAAATGATTCTTTCATTGAGACACGAAAAAAATTCATGAGAGAGAGTCCGAAATAATGGAATACAAATAGAGTGAAATACGATAGGAAAAGATAGAGGAGTTGATTTTTAAGGAAGTAATGCCTGTAGAATACTACGAGTCTCTAGCTTTTCGAATTCATTAGCTTGGATTTGTGCATATGTTCTAAGTGAAAACGTTCCGTTTGTGACATAATTTTAACGTTTAATCTTCATTCTGGGGTGGATTAGGTCCCCTCTATTAAGAGCCTTTTAGGCTGTTGATCTAAGTGTGCGGTTTGTCAAGAGTAAATAGGCTTATAAGAGGTGAAAATATTACAAAAATGATCTGGCTCAACTCAATTACCTGTCTATGATTCTCTTCTCAATAAGTTGAAGAAATTGTTGATTATTCACATATATGAATAGCTACAAAATCTTGGACGTAGTAGTACTTATCGTCTTCAAACTCTTGATAAATATGTCCGCCCTCCAAAAACTGATTTAAGATTTTAATAAAAAAAATCGAAATTTTGAATATTTACATCATAAGAGTGTAAAGAGAGGCAATTCTCAATTGGTCCCTACAGAGGATCAGAATACCTCTCCAATTGCTGCCTTTGATGTTAGCTAAATCGAACTCCAAGAAGATTTCCATGTAGTAATTCTCAGATCTCTTTCGCCCTAGGTATGTAATTCTAAATAAGAATGCAACTAGCAGTTCTGTTCTTTCAACAACTTCCCTTAACTTTTGTGGATCTTGTGTCTGCCTCTTCTTCCTCCTTCAGATTTGGTTTATGTTCAAAAGATCATCATCCCTAATATTCATATAGATTTATGTCCAGCTTGTAGCCGATTGCTACACCTAAAAGCCTTGACTTATGGTTGATAATCTCTATGGCGAGATCGCCCCAACAATATAGAGGTAACAGAAGTAGAGTATGGAACAGGTTTATTTGGGATTTGTAAGTGTCTGTCACAGAACTTAATCATTAAAACACAATGGAGAGTTTGTTAAACAAAGTAGAGATTATTGATTGGTTCATACTTGCTCTCCAAGCGACAAGTAGTAGGGCCACACCTTCGAGTCTGTTTGGGTGGGCATGAGATTTCATTGTTCGGCCATAACAGCGTTATGCATTCCACAAGAGAGTCACTTGCCTTCATCCCACTGAAGTAGACAGGCTAACGCTGTCCATCTATCCTCAAAAATAAGACTATTTTTCTGGAACTTAGTTCTTTCCAGAAATTTCTTCGCAAGATACGAGTGGAACACTCTAGAGAGTCTCCACCTTTTCCATCACAAATGCCTACATTTCTGGGCCCACCTACACGTTTTTTTATAAAATGAGTGAATTTTTTCCTTGAATGAACTGTACACAGTGTTACCAAGGCTGAACAAAGAATATTTTGGAGGACGGGGTCGTGAGTGCGGAGATTTTTCAGCCATCGAGCAATTAGTAGTGGCCACAACGTAGCGCAGCACTAATAGTATTTCAATAACTATGATTTGAGTCAAGAGCCTGTAAACTGTAATAAACGTTATTCACACGTTCGATCTCCCCGATAGTGCTAAAGTAACGTAACTAGCTTCTGGAACAACCTTAAAATTGGGAATTTTGTCAGAGAAGATTATTGAGGTTTTGTGTAAAACACATTACTGATCAATACATTTGGCAAAGGTGCATAATTTGCATGCTTCTATTGGTATTAATTACTTTCAAGGTAGCTAAAAGTAGAATTCAATGATTGATGATGATTGGCGGTGGAGACAGCGTTGGCATGCAACTATTCCTCTGTTACTTTACATTACTAGGTGTGTGGTTTCATATCGCTATTACAAAGTCGAAGGGAATGCTCCCGAAAATAGAACTGTACACCACATGTGATGTGTTGAAAAGGAATGTTAAAATGAAGAAAGCACTGACCATCAAGATCTGTAGACTCTCCACCACTTCTCTAGAATTTGATACCCCATGTATGTTTTCGTTAAAATTGTATAGGCTCTTTTAATAAATGGCCATTTTGTACGGTCAGTCATAGTAAAACTGAACCGTCAAGGTTCCAAACAGCCCAAACATGGCTGTCAAAATGAGTATGAAATACGGTGCGGACATCAAAGGTCTTACTCTGTTTCACTTAAATAAGTACTGAGTGGATCGCTCTCCTACGAGGAATGTGGAGATTCACCACGCATGAATAAGTTTAAAGGATTTTGCTGACTTACCATTTGTACCCATCTCATCTCTCCCATGGTAAGACCGTAGGGGGTGGAAAATCACATGAGTTCATTTACTTTCTCTGCCATTAAGGAAAAATGAATTGACGAAGGAAGAACCTTTCTTCCTTGACCAAAATAGACTCGTTGATAAGCACTGAACATCACAAACAAGCACATGCATTAAATTTGAATCTTGGAACGTGGCCTACCTATTTAACGAAGGTTGTGCAGTCAGATTCCAAATATCGAATGAAGTGAGACTCTGAGGCCCAGACACTGCTCTTTGTCTTTTGATCACCTACTCTTTAGTTGTATTACTGTTGGCAATGTTGACACTGATTATGTGGAGTAATATTCAAAAGCTCAACCTTCGTTATTCAAACATTGGGTTATTGGATTACTTCATTTGAGGGCTCTTGATCAGTCAATTCAATTACATGGTTGATCATACCATTTTGATTAAGTTGGACTTCTTATGAACATGAGTAAAGCCAGTCCCGATGTGTCGGTTTATAGCAGTTCGGTTTTTACATTTCGAACCTCTATTCATAGCCTCTTATAGGAGTCTGGTCTTTTAATGGGGTTATATTTCCATCCATTGAAGAGATGTAATTTTAGCAAACGTATTACCCGATAACTCAAGTAAACCATTTCTAAAATTTCAATAAATCGACAACCCAGCCATAACAACTCGACATCAGAAGAGGTTCTTATGGGATAAAAATCCTATTCAAATAAAAGTGAAAACAAGGCGAAAAATCGACGTGTTTAGGTAAAAGAAATCAGAATTTAAGCAGAACTTTGGGTGCATTTAAATAAATTCAATTGCATCAGGGCAGCTTTAGGTTAGCTTGAGCTCAAACATGACCAAGCTTAAATCACTCAAAACCAAAGCAACCATAAAGTTAATAACTATTGTTTGATCAAGGGCAGTCTGACCAATGTTCTACTTTAGCTAATTAGCCGAGTAACCTCACAAATCAGCTTTGGTAGAAATTAAGGGTGAACCTCAAAGCAGGGATAACCATCACCTCCAGCTCTTCTAGAAACTACCACTTTCGTTGAGTAAAAGAAATAACTTTCACTTGATTATCCCCTTCATTGACTAATTTAAGTTACCGTGACTCAGACAATGACAAGAGGATCCAACTGAGTAAGGGGAGACTCGAGAGACGAATAAGACGAATTTAATCTTGCAACGTACAAGATTAATACAACCGAGGAAAATGATAGCCGATGAAAAGTTAGCAATGGCTACAAGAGAGGTAAAGGGCAGGGAAAAGGTTATGATGATAGAGAGGGAAAGCGGGACATGAAAAAAAGGGAGCGAGAACTTATGAGTACAAGTCCTCATCCGGATTTCCTTGATTGTAGGGAGAGTTCGGGTTGGGGTTAGAATTAGGTCCCGCACTTCCAGATTCATTAGGAAATCTGAAGTTGCCTGCACCGGCACCAATACCACGAGATTGTTGCAGAGTTTGGGCGAACATCTCGTACTTACGAATATCATTGTCAGTCACGGACCGGCGTGCAAATCGCATGGCTTCTTCAAAATGATTTCGAGTAATTTCTGGCACGGGATCACTCTCAGCTTCCATTGCAGAGGGGTTATTCTGACGCTCCTTCTCTGCCCTCATCTCCGCTTCAATTGATTCGCGAATAGCTTGCTTGCAAGCCCGTTGGCAAATCTCCGTAAGATCAGCACCAGAGAAACCGTTAGTACATTTAGCCAAGTACTTGATATCAACGTCCTGGCGAAAAATAAAACAGAAACTCACGAAAACAGACAAAATCAAATAAGGGTACAGTAGTGAAGAAACACACCTTAGCTACAGGCGATCTTCTCAAATTGGCTTGGAAGATTGCAATTCTCGATTTCTCATCGGGCAGAGGAATGTAGATCAGCTGGTCAAGACGACCGGGACGAAGAATAGCACCATCAATAATGTCCGGGCGGTTGGTGGCGCCAATAATGAAGACGTTCTTCTTTGAGGACATACCATCCATTTCTGTCAAGAGTTGATTAATCACTCTATCGGCTGCACCACCTGCATCGCCAACGCTGCCACCACGAGCCTAAAGGACATGATAAGAGTTAGATAACAAACTGAAACAGAAGAGGCGAAAGATATTCAATAATTACTTTAGCAATTGAGTCCAATTCATCAAAGAACAGAACACATGGAGCAGCTTGCCGTGCTTTGTCGAAAATATCACGCACATTGGCCTCAGATTCACCGAACCACATGGTCAAGAGTTCAGGGCCCTTAATACTGATGAAGTTCGCCTGGCACTCGTTGGCAATAGCTTTGGCCAACAGAGTTTTACCACAACCAGGTGGACCATAGAAAAGAACACCCTTGCTTGGTGTCATACCGAATTTCAAAAACAAGTCTGGATGTTCAACAGGATATTGAACCATCTCTTGAAGTTCGCGTTTCACACCCTCCAAACCCCCAATATCCTCCCAAGTGACGTTAGGCACTTCAACGGTGGTCTCACGCAAAGCAGAAGGGTTGCTCTTGCCCAAAGCCCAACGGAAATCTTCCATGGTTACTGCAAGAGATTCAAGGACCTCAGCATCAATAGTATCTTCCTCAAGATCGATCAAGTCCATCTTGTTACGGATCTGCTGAAGAGCAGCCTCAGAACAAAGCGAGGCGAGATCAGCACCTACATGACCATGGGCTTCATTGGCAATTTGTTCCAAATCAACGTCACTGGCAAGTTTCATGTTCTTTGTGTGGATACGAAGAACTTCCAAACGACCAGTGGCATCAGGAATCCCGATCTCAACTTCACGGTCAAAACGACCAAAACGACGGAGAGCTGGATCGATACTATTAGGTCTGTTAGTTGCAGCCATAACGATAACATGGCTCCTTTGCTTTAAACCATCCATGAGAGTAAGCAGCTGTGAAACAATTCTTCTTTCGACCTCGCCGTGAGTCTTTTCTCGTTTTGGAGCAATGGCATCCAATTCGTCAATGAAGATGATAGCGGGAGAATTCTTCTCAGCCTCTTCAAAGGCTTTACGCAGATTAGACTCGGATTCACCAGCCAATTTAGACATAATTTCAGGACCGTTGATCAAGAAGAAGAAGCTTCCACTTTCGTTAGCAACGGCACGAGCAATCAGCGTCTTACCAGTACCAGGAGGACCATAGAGTAGAATACCACGAGGAGGCTTAACACCGATAGCCCTAAAAAGTTGTGGATGGCGCAAAGGCAGTTCGACCATCTCCTTAATTTGAGCCAGCTGTTTCCTACAGCCTCCGATATCACTGTAACCAATTTCAGTCAACTTTTCATCTTCATCCTCACGCTTAACGGGTTCACCTTCGGCATGAATAATCGTGTCGGGTGCAACAATACATGAAGGAGAGGGGTCAGCATCAATAACCTTGAATTCTACCGCTCGCATATTGCCACGTACCAAGAAGGTATCGCCCTTTGTAACAGGTCGATATGCTTCCAAGAAATAGGGCTTAAGGTAAGCATCAAAGAGATCACTATAAGGATATTAGACAAAAAATCGGAAACATACCCAGTCAGCCCAACAATAGTATCATCGATGGGAAGGACATGAATTCTATGACCGTATTTAATATCGGGGAGAGCCTTAACTGACACAACATCTCCCGTACGTACTCTCAGGTTATTTCTGACCGTTCTGTTCATGCAAATCTTTTCATCAGCTACATTTTCATCGGACAAAGCAACACAAACGGTCTGTTTTCTTCTTTTGCCAAATACACTAACAGTATCACCTCGGAAAAGCTCCAAGGCTGACATGGTTGACTAATAGAAACGGAACGTGACGAAAAACAATCGACATACCGGAGAGATAACAATAACTGAGTTATCATCATTGACAGGATCATCGACAATGAGACGATTTCTCTTCTTTTTTGAATTGGGACTCTGTGTGTTACTAAAAAGATGAACACAAATTAGATTTTCGAAAAGTAAATAAGAAATAGGCCTTAATTAGGCAACATACCTCGATGGCCCCGCAGCAGACATGGTTGCAGATTGACTAAGCTAGCGAATCAAACGCAAATCACAACAGCCTCAAATCCCTAGAAGAGTTAAACAATCAAAATTGTTTTTGATTAAATGAGCCCGGTAAATTTATTTTTAACTTGATTATTAATTAAAAAAATTAAATTCTATGTAATTTTCCGTAAAATTTTCATTAATTATGTTCCCGGTGATGATGAATGAGCCAAAAATATATAACTCTATTATGATCAGGATTATTTTTAAACCTACTTAGCTTTACGAAAGCAACTTACTGGAATTATATATGTATGCATATATATTTGTGTTCTCGTGTGTCAATAGTGATAAATCCGATGATCTATTTTTTGACAAAAGGTTTTACGGAGAAGCTAATAAGAAAAAGTAATCATTAATAGTTCTATTCTCTGCGAAATACATTTTGGTCTGATATAATTAATGAATTGTCTCCTAGCGAAATATTACCTGAGACAGAACGGTGCTCGCTATGTAAGACAAGATACAATTTTAGCAGGTAAAAATGTGTTACAAAATTAGCTGATTACCATCGCATTATTATAATGTGTTTATTACTGTCAACTATTTCATGATAAGATCTTAATTTCTCTACCAAAAATTATTTCAAAACAAACTAAACGAAGTATGCCATTGAGAGTGTAAATAAAAAGTAATATATTTAATATCAAATGTTGGCATAGTGTAAACATTTTATAAATTCAACTAGGCATAGTTATAATCTTAAATACATACGGTTTCCTAAATAAAATATCCATGCTAGTTTCTTTTGTAAATGCCAAGTAGGGTAATTTCTGGAACTTTTATGAGCATCTTTCATGGATAATAAACTTAACATAAACATATATATAAGACAAATTTAGTTGGAGTCGAAATCTGGTCATCCAAAATCTGTTGTTTTTTCGTTACAAATATTGAACTCTGAAACTCATATGCAATTTTCTGAAGAAATATATTTTCCCTTAGGATTAAAGAAATTAATAGTTTTTACCTCAAAAGGAATAAAACTTCTTTTAGTTCGATTTCGTTCATACCGTTTGAGCCTAATTCTTTCCGAGTTCAACCAAAATCTCGCTTTCCTTTTCTAGTGGAGGATTGTCGTAAAAGAATGTCCATTGAGATGATTAAAAAATACAGTTTCTGTTGGCACTTCTTAGCATTGCAGGTTAAATAATTTCATCACGAAAAATAAAATATAACAAACTGTGAACTATTTCTCATTTTGAGTGAAAGTTGAGCAGGATAGCTAGTGAAGAAAAAATATCTATCATATTGTTTAATCTACGGTATATTTCTAACAGAATTTTAATCAAATCCGAAATCTAATTTGTTCAATATAAATAGCTTTTTTCTGTAATACCTTTAAGTTTTGGAAATAGTCTGGCTATGCGAAAATTTATGAACGATAATGAGATTGGCGTAGTTAAGGCAGCTGCTTTTCAAACATCAACCTTTATATAATATCACCGAATAGGCGATTGTGGAAATGGGTTGATTTCTTAGGTCTTAAGCCAGTGGACACTCCTGCATCTTTAAAGAATTCTGTTATTTATCATAGTCTTTGAAAGTTGGGCTAACCGCCAAGAATATATTCAACAACGCAATCGGACAATAGCGAATTCTATTTTACTTAAGAGTCTATAAGCGTTGAGATTTGTAACAGATTTAATAAAATAACTATTTCCTGCATTCTGTACCGTTGGATAAAATTGGTCAACTATCTATATTACCCTTGACATTATGCATTTGCTTATACATTATTTCAAGCATTTTTGTTTAGCTCTTTTTTATCTACAAGATACATCAATATTCATAATTAAAGACCTAACAAAAACTTCATCAATATAATAACCATTTCTAAGTAAGGTTTTTTAATATATCTTCTTTTCCTACATGGTGGTGCTTAACTCTACATAATAGCGATTAGCAAACAAGTTATCAAAATTCTTTCATGAGCATATCGGCGTATTTTTATTTCAGAAGTTCAGGGCTATTTTCACAGTGGGAATTTTAACAATTTTCATTCATTTTGCTATACCACTTTGATACGATGAGTGGTATCGGTGTTGCGAGCCGCGATTTTTGATATTCAACTTGACATGAGCTCTGATAAGCCAAAGCCGAAGGATGTACCAAATACTATTTTCGATAAGAAAACGTCGAAAACCTTTTTAAAAGGAAAATTCCTCGGCAAGGTATGATTTTGTTCTCTTTAACCTTTTTTTAAAGGGTGGTTTTGCGCGGTGTTATGAGATGACGGAAAAGGATACCGGAGTAAAATTGGCTGGAAAAGTAGTCTCCAAGACCGAGCTGGTGAAAAAGTCTCAAAAAGAGAAAATGCAACAGGAGGTGTCTATTCACTCCAAGTTGAACCATGAAAATATAGTTGGCTTCCATTTATCATTTGAGGACAACGATTTCGTGTATATTATTCTGGAATTATGTCCGAGAAGGGTAGACTCTATGTTGTCTCTATTATTTTGTAGACTTTGATGGAACTACACAAAAGGCGTCATCAAGTCTCTGAGCCTGAAGCTCGCTATTTCATCAAACAAGTAGTTCAAGGGTGTCAGTATCTTCATGTGAACAGAATTGTCCATCGTGATCTTAAACTGGCGAACTTGTTTCTTAATGATGAAATGGTTGTGAAGATCGGGGATTTTGGTCTTGCTTCTACAATTGAAAATGATGGGGAAATGAAAAAAACTCTCTGTGGTACCCCCAATTACATTGCTCCCGAAATCCTTCATAAACATGGTCATAGTTTCGAAGTCGATTCTTGGTCTGTGGGATGCATTCTGTAGGGTTAACGTTTATTCAAATGACTTTCTAGGTATACTCTCCTTGTCGGCCGTCCTCCCTTCGAAACTAATTCTCTCCAGGACACCTACGATAAAATCAAAAAGAATGATTATAAAATCCCTAGTAGCGTTTCTCTGATGGCCTCGTCCCTGATTCGTGCTTTTCTCCAAGCTAATCCCCAGAAACGTCCAAGCATGTTTTCTGCCTTGGAACATTCTTTCTTCAAAGCATTTACGCCCTCTTGTCTTCCTGTCAGTGCTCTTACGACATGTCCTCGATTTGACAATCTCTCTAAACCCGGAGAGAGACGCCCGTTGGCAGCTCTTGATGACAATCTCGACGTTACAACAGTTAATATCAACCTTGATCGGCAGTATATCTCAGATGATTGTTGGCTTAATTCTCTTTTCGAAAAGGTAATTTTCATTTTGTGCAGCCTCTCATACATGTTGATTTAGTTAACCGATCTTCTTAATGCCCCGGTTTTGGCAAGCACAAACACTAATGTGATGGAAGAAAGCGAAGACCCTGCTTGTATTCCCATTTATTGGATCTCTAAATGGGTCGATTACTCCGACAAGTACGGAATTGGATATCATATGTGTGATTTCTCAAACGGAGTACTATTTAACGATGAAACTCGTCTGCTTTTCACAGCAAATAAAGAAAATCTGCAATATATCGACAGTGACGGAAATGAATTTCTCTATACTAAGGACGATTACCCAGAATCACTGAAGAAGAAAGTCACCCTGTTGAATTGCTTCACGAACTACATGCAGGATAACCTTCTTCACGTATGCTAATCTCTATTTGCGTGCCATCTAAACTCCCATTCCTGATAGCCTTGTCAATCATTAGCTTAATTAGTCTAATTATCTTATTTAGGTGGGAATTTGTGCTGTATTGGGAATGTTGATGAGTCTATCTAATAAGATTATTTTCTTTAGACTGGTGCGGACATTACTCGTCGGGAGTCGGACAACATGGCTCGCTTGCCCTTTCTTCGTAGCTGGTTCCGAACTCGTATTGCTATTGTTCTCCACCTTAGCAACGGGACGCTCCAGGTACTGCAGATTTTAAATCGTTATTCCTAAAAATTGTGCGGTGTTAAAGGGTGTTGCATTCGATTATAGCTCAATTTCTTTGATGATCACTCCAAGATTATTCTTTGCCCATTGATGGAAGCAGTCACTTATATTGATCCAGATCGTCAATTCAAAACCTATCGATTTAGTTTACTGGAGAAACACGGAGTAAATGAGATTCTGATGAAACGTTTGAAGTATGCTCATGATATGATTTCGTCCAAGCTTCTCCACCGAATTCGAAAATCGCGTACAAGAGGGAATGATATTTTTGCCTTGGCGAGAGGCGAAACCCGAGAGAAAAACCCGAATGAGTAGGAAAATAATCGCCTGTTCCTCACTTGTTCGTAATCTTCTTTGATATCTTTCCTCTACTGTGTTTGTACCTCCTGAAATGGAATTGATAGCTTCTTCTGCTGATTTTTTAAACCCTTTCTTGAATGTTGTATAAATTTTAATTCTTGTTATTAGTCTAGTCGTGCTATTATTAGTGTAACAGCTTTCTTATGCCAGTTCTAAACTAGTTGCTTATACTGCACCAACTTGGTTTAGCTGGCCTCATCGATGATCTTCGTTTATTTAGTTCTAAACTACTTATGTGATTAAGTAGTTATTAATTTGAAGATGTTATTATCAAACAGGAATGCCCTTATCATTCTGTTAGTAAGTTGGCAGTTGAGGGAGAAGTTTTTGTCGGCGATAAAGTTTTACCTCGCTTCGTTTGACATCTTTTGCTTAAAAATGGATCTGAACATCGCATCTTAACTAGGGTGAATGGAACCGTCTGGGGTTATTACTTTATCATTCGGTTACTTGCTGCTGGGAATCGAGATAGTTTAGTACAATATGATATTTTGTCTTGGAGGAAAGGTCTTGCGATTTGGTCAACTCTATCACTTCAAAATCATGGTAACCCTTATTAATCATGGCATTGGCGGTAGTAATCCTTTCATAAAGAAGTGTGATCGGCATCGTAATGTGGATACGCCTCATACTTTGTCTTAAAGTTGCAAATTTTTTAATTCAAGGGTGAGTTCCTGTGCCTAATGTTCAAGTCATTAATAAGATTGTCGTGGTGTCCTAACACATCAGTCTTAAGTTTAGCAGCAGCTAGCTGGCACTGGTATAGGGAGTTAATAACTCTCCGGAGGCGACAAGATTTCTCTTAGAATCGGAGCAGTTAATGCACGTGTTAACTGACTGAACGTATTCGTCCATTAGTATCGCAACCCACATCAGGGCGACTCGATAACATTCATTCTTGTCCATTTTGGAGAGCAAATGAAGTTGGTTAACGACGAGTCCAACGAGTAGATAATAAGGAGATGATAAAAATGGTGAGAACAAAATCAGGCGCTCAAATGTTTTACTTCAATCCATTCATTTTTTATTGTCTTGCGTACGTTTCAAATCCGATGTCGTGATACGCACTTCATGTGGCAGCGAATACTTGTCTGCAATATTTAGTGTTCCTGGCATGTTATTTTTTTTATCAAGAAGAAATGCTTTTGCTGCTTCGATTACTTTTTTTAAATTCCTGCGAAGTTATTTATTTTGACATGGGTCTACATTAGATCATTGAGCTCTAGTACTGCAGACTTATATGTCGATTACTGCATCAATATAGCAATATTTTGTGAAAATTCTAAAATCGGATTCAATGCCATTATGACCTTACATGTTTCTATCTATTCTCAAGAAAAGCCCAATAAGAAGGCATTCAAGAATTTTTTTCTAGTATTGTACTTATTTCCTCTACTGCAACACGCTCCTCTTGCAGTCGTGATGGCCAGGATTGATTTGAACCTGAAAGAAGTGGGTCTAAAATCGGCAAATATAGTGCCCGTGATTTTCGTCCACTGAAACATCTAAAACGCCGATTTATATCTTATCAACTGGGGTGTGCGATAGACTTACCTCCCCGTGGGGCACCCTGGGCAACGTATATCCATACGGCAAAAGAAGCCTACAAATCGGCGGTTGACTTCAAACTACCATGACCTCACTGTATGTCATATTCGACCACTTCCACAGAAATCACCTTACCTTTTTTCTCCGCCTTTGTGTCTGTCTCCTTTACATCTGTGAATCACTCTTCTATTCCCCCCTCCCTCTCTCTCGACTTTTTGTGCCTTTGATGTTCCTCCTCTCTGTGAAGCCAGAAGTCAACTAAAGGGTTAACGATAAAAATCATTAAGCCTGCCATTTGATATAAATAAATAGATATCTTTTCAAGTTTGAAATGCATTTCTAGGGAGAAGACACAAGAGTCGTATAGCACAAATGTTGTCAACTGTATACAGTTTGCTGAAAAGTGCATTAGCACACAATTCAGTGACTTGAGTATTTCCTTTTCTTCCCGATTCGGCATATTTCGGATATTTCAATCCGATTCCTTCCCTGAAGTTCCTCCAACAGAGATTAGTCTCTTCCAATTATTCATTTCAGACGCCTGTGCTTTTTTTTTAAATATAAAGCCTGAAGAAAAAAAGATTTATAGGCATTGGTATCTCATTAAACCTGTGTCACTGGAAGTTTTTTGAAAGGTCAGACGGTTTATTGACACTCCCTGATATCACCCATTCTCACTGTTCTAGATTGTAGACCGTTTTTCCTCTTCATGCTCTCAAATATCTTCATTAATGGAAGCTGTGATATAATTTTTGTTTTAGTTGAAGCAATATGAATGATTACTATTAGCTAATTTGTGTTAAATGAATAAGCAATAAATTTAGTTCAAACAAAATCCTTAACATTTATTGATGGTACTGTTTATTTGAGAGGAACATCCATTTAAACCTTAAATTTAGTTACAGGTGAGTAAGCAAGATGATACACTATACTAAAGTACCTACTTTTAGGAAGCTTACGATTCAAATTTCGACTAAATCTGATATAATACTATTAGAATGCGTTGCTTGGTCCGCTGCTATGACTAATCGCATTGGATTTCGGATCCAAAAATGAGAAAAGATTGAAAACGAATGTTTAACCAAGCAAGACAAAGATAGTAACCAGATGGAACAGAATTTATTAAAACAGTAAAAAGTTTGCGATAAAAGTAAGGAATGGATTCGATCAGATGGGAATTAGTCAGGGAAGGCTGAGCCAATCACTGGACTATAACTCCCGAAGCTGGTAGTGTGCTTTAACTGACAACGAACCAACTGGTGAATAATAGTTTAATACATCGTGTCGTGACGTGTTTGTGGGTCGGAATCGGTATTTATACTACCAGCGCACAAATAGGCATTGTTTCCTCAACTTCCCAATCATCACGGAAATCCGCTCCTTAGCGAATACTTGATTTGTCAAGTATTCTTGATATTACTTACTTTTATGAGCATGTATCGGTATGACACCACTCATTACCTCCCAGACAACAAATCTCCAATCCAAGTCCCTAACTTGGATGAATTTGATACGGCTCTCTGATAGGTACTGCTCTAAAGAAACTAAATCAGTCTTTTTGAAGAGTCCTTTCAGTAAGGCCATTTTGTAGTAGGTTTGGAGTAAGTATTAGTAGGTGAGAAGTGTTTCCGAATTGCTTAGAAATTACTTGAGGAATTATCAGAAGGTAAGTATTACACGAAGTTCACTGTTTAATGCATATATGTGCTCAGCACTTCATAACATTTTTCCCATCACTATAAAACTCTGGTGAGCATGGACTGTATTTTAACTTAGTAGTTTTTGCTTTCGGATTTGATGTACAAGTTATTGAAGGCAATTGGCGTTGGTAAATGTTCCTTTACTTTTTGTTTGACAATAGCGTTTTATTTAATATCTTTTGAGGCATGGGAAAATATCCTTAAAACTTTCACACCTGACCCCTTTACGCTCAAGTTTGCCGTCCTTGAACACAATGAGGCAGATTTATACCTTGGGTGGGCTACTGTGGCTTGATTTTTCTCGATCATACTATCCTATCTGATCCAAATTTAGGCTTAATCTATTGCAGCGTGAAATTGAATAGTAAATTTTAACAATTAAAATTCCAGCAACCAAGCAATATTAGACCGATACCTAGACCGGTTCAAGAGACTGATCAATACTGACAACCCGAAGAAAAGATAGAAATATGCAGTGAATAAGACATTGCAGTTTATGATTTGATTAACCCATTTTTGATATTATCATCAAGGTACTTCTTCATCAAAGGAATAAGCAAATAAAATGAAATAGCATGTTCAACTATTCGGTCAGGTTGATTGGGCAATTGGGTCTGAATTCGCGTGCGTAACCTCTCACAACCCAGGAACTTGAACTTTGAGTACTTGCTTGGTGAACTTCGACCAATTGGAGAATGGTGGACAATTCAACATTACCAAACTTAAAATGAAATATGACTCTTGATTCACTCTCACCCTCACTCGGTCTTCAGCTTACTCAGTGGGCAATTATAATGGATCGAAGTCTTCCGAGCGGCCTTTGACCTAACGAGTGTGTCCGTTTACAGCAGTTATCTGTGTCTTCTCAATATTAATTATCTGTTATCCAATGTAACGGAACCTTCATTTCGGATCCTCCGATCACCAATAACTTTTTTAGCAAAATTAGAAAGTCCAAAAGTCCTCTTGAGAACTCAAGTTACTCCTTTTACTTTTGGTTAAGCTCACTTTTTTTACAATTACGTAATTGATCTGAATTTCAAATAGAGTAAATAATCTAAATTATTGTGGCGAATTGATGCAGGAAGTTTTTTACTGAATTCCTAAACTAGACCACTTATATAGGTATATGCCTTGCAAAGGAAATAACCTCTTTTGTGAATAAAAATTAGAAGTGGAGAGGAACAGGCTCATCGATTCCACGATAACAAGAAAGGAATATTTAATGAGATATATGCACTAAGTAGAGATAGAAATGCACTAGATTAAAGACAAAAATACTTGATAATATTTCCTCTGTGAAAAAGAAATCAGATTTAATACGTGCCCTTGTTCATGGCTAACACACGACTTGAACTGAGTCCTTTTTCTGTCCATCTGTTCTCTTGAATCGTGCCATTTTTAGCTGCATATGATCCACTTTGTTACCATCCGACTTTACTTCTCTCCCAACCACTCCCCACCCCACCCCCACCCCCACCCCACTCCACCCCACCATTCCACATTCTCCATAGAAATGGAAGTTCCGCGTAATTGAAGGACTCCGACTCTACAAGAGTCCAGATAGCTGCTACTACTACTGCAAACTCTGCAGTACAATACGACTGTAACAAAGTGAGTGCCTGCCTAGATCGCAGATGTTGCCAACTTGTTCCCACTTTGTCTGTAACATAGAATGACCGAATTTAGGAGTGAGAAGAGGGAAACGTTATTGTCTGCGACTTTCATTTATTCACTTGCGATCCATACTTCTACTGCATTTGCTCAACCATACAGTCATGTTCTAGCACTGATTTGTAATGAGTCCTGTCCTACCAGGCTACCAGTTCTGGCAGGTTTACTAAACATGTGGTGAGAAATCTCTAGTTCAAGAAGTACACAACGCCACCTTACACTGCATTTACGCTTATCCTAATTAAGGCCATAACATGAGGGTGTTTGTGAATTTCAATTTAGTAGTCATTAAGCGAGGCATAAGTTAATCCACTGCCACGCACCTAGTTGCAGGGATCAACGTGGATGCTCACCATAACGGAGGTCGTTTGCTCCATTAGTTGGCATTCAATGTGACTACTTATGGCTAACTTGAGGGGTTGATGCACTGATATTTCTCAAGGACACCGCTCCAGAATATCTTCCTTCACTCAACTCAGACATTGTTGAGGGTGTTTGTAATATGCCTAGAAAACTTGAATTTTGCCAATTACACCTGATAAACTGCTCCAATTAAGACTTTTAACATCACTTATTCCCTTTAATTATGTAAAAGCAATAAAACGTTGTTGTAGTTGAAGTTCAAAGGTGTGTGAACTGAGTATTTTCAGTGCCGACCAAAACATTAAAGCAAGCTAAATATGAAGTCAATGGAGAATGACAAAATACCGGTTTATTTAGACATTTTCTTCAAAGATGTTTTCTTCTTTTTAACTGGAAAAGGAAGCAAGTTCACTCAATCACAAAAGATTGATCTAATTTGCATTGTGAGTAGGTATGGCAATTGCTGGGCACTGTATGATATGCACAATAAGACGAAGAAATTGACTAAAATGAGAAATGAAATAAGTTAAAATGCAAAACAGAATGTTTCAAACGGGGAGAGAGAAATGTGCAATTATAATTGGATCGATTATCGATAATCATTTTATCACGAGTCAAAAAGTGACTCGGATCCATATAATAGTAGGATGCATTCTAATGTATTTTCCTTCATTCAATCACTCCCATTCATATTCTCTAATAAGGAGTGTGCATAGACTTGCCTCCACGTGGTGCATCCTAGGTAAGGTATACCCATATGGCAAAAAAGTCTATAATCCGGCAGTTGACTTCAAACTACCATGACCTCACTGTATTTCATATTCGACCACTTCCACAGAAATCACCTTAACTTTTTTCTCCACCTTTGTCTGTCTCTCTCTTACATCTGTGAATCACTCTCCTGTTCCTCCCCCCTCTCGACTTTTTGTGACTTTGATGATCCTCCCCTCTGTGAAGCCCGAAGCCAACCGAAGGGCCAATATTAACTATCAAGAGCCTGTCATCTGATATAAATAAATAAATATTCTCTAATAAAATCCCTTTTATCTATTCATTATGACGAAGAAATGTGAAATGCGTTGGACATCATAGTGAATGATTTAATTGAGCCAATTGTGCGGATGAGTGAAATAAATTATTTAGACAAGTCAACTTACAAGGATGTGTAAGTATGGTTTTCATCACGAAATCACCAGTCGCATAGTTAGTGACAAAGTAGCAGAAACTAATCAGGTTGGCAATTTGAAGTAGAGCACAGGCTCCAGTTCGAATTCGATGTTCCCAGGCTGGTGACAAACGTTTCTCCTGTTAGAGTGACAAAGAGAAGAAGAGTTGTCAGCTTGAGACACTTGCCAAAGTCCTTGACTTATTTCAATTCCTCAAGTCATTACAACTCACCAAATATTCGCTTGTGTTGTGATCTCGGAAATACTGAATGGCAGTCCTCTCGATCAACCAGAATGAGAAACTGAGCATAACCCAGATTTCTATTAAAAAGAAGCAGAATCATGAAGTTTTCTGAATGGCAAGTTGGGAACATGAATGCATAGCAATTTGGAATAAATGAAGGCAAACCGTTTTCACCTTTCTACACAGTCAACTGAGCTCGGCTAACTTAGAACATACAGTCATTCCACTTCTTTCATATTCGAACTCTACACTGGTGAATGTAATACAAATCCACTTCGACTTCTCCACCACTGGAAGATTAAGTGATTGAAGTTCCTGATTATAACAAAGAATCAATAGGAATGCGCATTGTGTACTGACAAATACAGAAATCCAGGGAACGAAGAGTGGAATAGGAATGTTTTAGTGTGACCTTCCGTATCACACAAGACCAATACCATCTGATGCCTTGTTACTGCTCTCCACAACCTTCTGGCAACCTCACATTCACCATTCATTGATTCTCTCAATTAGAACAAGCAACATCTCCCTTCCTCTCTTACCGTGAGCAACAGTGAAAACAATGTTTGTAGAGGTAGAGTAGTAGACAACGAAGACATTTGCGCTGCCTTTAAACAAAGCAACTTGATTATGACAAACTGGAGTACAGGTCAACTCACTATTTCCTTTAGTCCAATTGTGATATGTCAGAACGAAGATGAACGTAAATATTGCACCACAGATGGCACTGAAGTTGCTGAGTAGAGGACTCAGTTTGCTTCTTCGATTTCCATCACCTCTGCAGAATGCCCAATTCACCACCTCCATCCATGGAATGTAGATGTAACTGAAACAGAAATCAACTCAAATATACTCACGCCTACTTAGTAAGAATTCTACCAATCTTTTCAATTGAGCACGACTACGCTGCAGTTATCTTGGACAACGTCTTGGGCAAAATCTATATGAGCATTCGACTAGCAAAGTAAGACGGAGCATCTAGGCGGCTTGTTATATTACACAGAATTCTCAAGAAAAAACCTCAACTTATTCTTCAAATTCAAAAAGTCAGCTGTGATCCATTTGAACCGCTAACACTTCCCCATTCTTTGCCTCTTCCATGTTTTTCCATAGCTCAGCGTGTGAACCCTGATTAGCCTCAATCCAGTTCAATTATCTGCCAATAATTTATCACAACCACGACCTTCAGTGGGCAATCAGAATAACATTGAATTCAAATTCATTTCAACTTACTCTCTTGCTTCATAGGTCAAGAAGCATTATTGACAAGAACATTACTTGGACTCACTATTTGAGAATATTGTATAAGCCGATGTCGAATTTTCTGAAACAACAAAGAGTAAACGAATTAAACATTGTATCACTATACCCTAAGATACGTAAAATATTTTGTAAATTAATATCCAATCATTCCGTACAAACATTCAGCTAGTCAACGATATTTCACAATCTTCAAAGTTCTGCAATTGCAATTGATGAGCTAATCCGATGTCCATAATCTTCAGAGTTCTGCAAATATCTATTCTACGTTGACGAGGGAATCCAAAGTGCCAATCCACGTACTGTTGAGGTAACTGGACTTCAATGGATTAAATATTCTCTTGGTGCTATAACACCAGTTAGGGCGGCACAGTTTAGTCAGTCCCAACCTAAGTGTCGTCTATTCCAATCATTCATTTCCATGCAAACAGACTATTCCCTCAATCTGTCCACACGAGTCATGTTGCTAAATCATCACCAGCAGTCACCCCGAAGTATTTCATGCCTTCAAGTTATCCTTCATTTCACGAGGTGTCCCCTCTTATTTGTTCTATACGCCTCGTGAGACAACATCCTGTCTCCTTCACTTCTTCTTCCGTGAAGAAGAGCGTAATAAACCTGAGAGATCTCCACATCGGTCTCATTCCACTCAACAGATATTGATATTTGGGAAATTACCTCCAAATTTCTGACGATGTCTTGGCACTCATGGTCCAACATGGCCCACCAGGCATGAGACATTCTGTTTCTATGTCAATCTTGAAGAGTTTTTCTATGATATTTGTCTGCCTCCAAGCCTTCTTCACACTCTCATCTCCACCAATTATTTTGTCAGAATTTGAACTAAATGCTGGAGAAAGGAGAAATTGTTGAAAGTCTCCAACCAATCGTGAAATTTTATAGTAGACGATATAGTAGACATTAAAGCGCATGACAACCAGCGCTGTTGCATAGGTAAATATGAGCAAGTCCGAAAATTCGGCCTGATTTTGTAAGATTCTTTCAACAATTGGTGACAGCACTCTGATGATGTTGACTCCACACATGCAGTACTTGTGTATGCATGCCCAAAATGCCACTTGAAGTATCCGCAGAATGAGTCGAAGGAGGGAGAGTGTTCGAATCACAGTTGCTTTGCCTACACGCTTCTTGGGAACCAATTTGAATGGACCACTCCATACGTACTGAAATGGAAGTGATGGAAACTAGTGCAATTTATTCATTTAGATATGAAATGTTGTCCAATGTCCTTCCAGTTTAACAGTGCCAAAAACAGACTGGAATTATAAAAGAGGGAAATCGACTGAATCAAAAGGCTTCCTTGGATACCCAACTAATGGTCCTGAAATGTGGGAATAACATTTCCCTACTGTAATATAAAAGATGTTTTGGTGCGATACAAATTGGTTAGACGTCTAAGATGACTTTATTGAAGTACTGTTGGCACTTTTGGATACATCAAGAGTAAGTCCTAATGAAATGAACATGTTTGTGAAACGTGTGTAGTACTAGTGAGGGCACATTGACTTTCTTCATTAATTCCCATTGACGTCAACTCCCACGCATTGGACTCCTTCACTTCACCCTCTCAACATACTCTCCAGTGGGTACGACTTTGAACTGTTTCTACTGTCTCCGGAGAATGCAATAAGACAATCAGTGGAAAGTGAAATATATTATGGCTAAAAACGGTTGAACGCATTGATGTTTGTCCGGTATTCCAACAGATTTTTGTGCAAATTATTCCACCTAACTCTGCAATCATTCACATTTTCAAGTGGCCTATTCTCTCCAACATCTGGGGGGCGTTTCACCAACCATACGCTTGTTTGGACCTGTCACACTAAACAACCAAATTTACCTACATTTACCTTAGAAAGTGTACTTACTTCATGCTCACCATCGTGCCATTGTTTCCAGTCTGTAAAAACAATGAAAGAAGCTGACATGAAGACGTTGGTGAAGGCGGAGAAACCGATGCTCTCAGAGAGGAGACGCCTCCAACTGATCGGCTTGGTTTCGCTTGCATAGTCACAACAAATTAAAATTGCTAGGACTACTTGAGCATAGAAGCCGGAGTAGGCCATATCGGAGTACATCACATGTTGTGGGAAGTTCTAACAGTGATAAGAGAAAAATTTTCAATTCATTTCAAATGCATTTTCTCGCATTTAAACCAACACCGATGCTCATTTCATTAGAATTTCAAAGTGCTTAGTAAAGATGAGAAATGATTCACTCAGGTTCACCACCACTTAACCAGATGTAGCATCAGTGAGCATCCAACTCTTGACCTCTAGCCTTACTATTGCTACCGTTAAAAATATTCAGGGCTATCATGACATCAGTTAGACACATTAAAGTTGTAGTTACAGAATTGCATCAACAGCCCTACACTTTGCAATGTTTCGAACCTCAGTCAACTATGCTTCAACTCTATAACAATGTCGTCCAAATTATCTCCTTGACGTGACCACTTTGCCGTTCTCACTCCTTCGACGTTCTACTCCTTTGCTAATCAAACAGCAAATGATTACTTCTGCCATCTCGATCAATGTGTTATTGATCAAAAGTAAACAAAGTTGGTTCCAATGAATCACTGTGGAAAATTGTAACGAAACGAACATCTCGTGGAATGATTGAGACTTGACTGATGCATCACAGTGAATCGAGGCAAATTATTACTGCAAGTAAATTTAGTGTGTATTTTAACGAGAGTCTGGTCATTCTAAAGCTCACGAATGTTTGGATGGCACTAATGAATCTGTGTAAATTTCTCGTAGAAAATTTCCAATAGACGATGTATTCGGGAAAACATTTCAAACAGCTTAGAAATGGAGGGCGTGTGATCACAGCAAAAAAATTTGAATGATGAAGATTTTCATTACCTGCTGATTGTATCTATGTCTGCGTAACCCGTGTCATGAGTACTTCAAGGCAATAGGGGAAGTTGGGAAGTGTGAGGTGCCCACAAGTGTCACCTCGAGATGATTTTACTTTGCCAATGTGAGTTTGAGAAGTTTTCCATACGGCCTGACAATGATAGGTTGCCAAATGAGTGATCACCAGTCAACATTACTTGGTTAAATGCACCTTCACTATGCTCATGCACTCCACTTTGCTCTAAAGGGAGCTTGATGGGAGGAAATGGTCAAATCGACCACTCAATCAAACCAACTAACAACAATTCGTCAATACTGTAAAAAGAAGTAGCCCAGTAATGGTGGGTTGAGATGAAACTTGTCTGTGCTCTTTCAATAGGAAACCTCATTTTGCCCTAGTTTAATATTTGGAAATATTTCAATCCATCTCCTAGATCACGTATGGGTAACTGCATAAATTACGAAATGCCAAAATTAGTTGTAAAATATCTAATTCAAAAATGTGACTTGCCTGCAACGGTTATCAGAACTTCAGTGCTATTTCAATATACAAAATTTGAAATCACTTCAATTTTTCTGAATTATAACAATTGGCTTGGTTTATTCTCATATATTGAAATATTTGTCTTCCGAGTAATAGAACTTAAACTTATTAAATAGTCACTTTTATCTTTCCATCGATATAAACTTGGTCATACAAATAATCAATTATTATTGCTTTATTATCGATTTTCTATTGGGAGACTCACCAACCACGGGAGTTTTTCCAGTAGTTGGAGGATAAAGGCGAGGAACAACAATCCAACAGCCTGAGGAAGCACCTTGATTCCTTGAAGACACTTGCCAATAATTGCCATGCTAATCATCATTGCAATTATGACACCTGTCAATGTGAACCCGTAGAAGGCAGCCATAAACCCGAGGGATATGAATGCTAATACTTCCGTTTTCTGAAACAATACTGACTAGAAGAAGAACTCAAGTATACGTGAGGAACATTGAATAGGTTGAATAGTAAGCATAGGAGAGAATATGCAGCAAAGTGAGGCCAAATTGTAAATGCTGACACGAGTTCTGGGTAGTTTGTTCCTTGGAGATTCTAGAAATTGCAGATTGCTTAGAAATGACACTCCACTTACCTCGAATCCCCAGAGAATCCGTCTGGTTTCATGGGATATGGGGGCATAGGATTGTTTCTCTTGTTAGGCCATTGAAAATGTGTGTTAATAGAAAGGAGGGTGCCTACCTAACTCGGTGCAGTAGATTTGATAACCGATAAAGAAGAGAACATAGAAAGAAGCGTTCAAGTAGAGTTCGAAGCTACTGACTTTGTTCATAAGGTGATGGTGAAGGAGAATGCTTACACACGAAATCCATTGAGAGAGTGGAACAAGTATGCGAGTTTATACATTTGCTTTATGTAAGCTCATTGGGTAGTGGTGTGGGTGAGACTGATAAACACACGCATTATCTCAGTTGTGCGCATGACAAACTGGCGTCTTTATTTACATTTTAGCTAAACTTAAACAAAACCGTATTGGTGTTTCACTCTGGGCTCTCTCTGGCCAGAGCGAAACACAAACACACGAGAGATTATTTCAGATTTTACTAGCTCCTATGCTTTGTGATCACTTAGCGAATTTTTTTGCATGTGGATAAATACTTTCTTGTGTGACCCGTTGAAAAGATTAAAATCACGATATTCATAATTCAGTTCATTTACTTCCAGAATTAGTTAAGTGAGTGTTCTTACCGCATCAGATTAAACAATTTGATAATCGTACTGATTTCCAACAATGCAGTACCATGTATTTAGTGAATTCAGAATTTTCATTTCACCATTCTCATGTTTACCCTAATTCGATCAAGTCTCCGGGAAACTTAAAAAAACTTAATATTACTTGAAATTTATCTTGAGGAGTGAGAAGATACCATGGTATCTTCTCGATCAAATATGTCAATTAAATTAATATATTCATTTCAATAATCGCACCTCTAAAAACATTGTTTTCACTGTTGCTCACACTAAGAGACGAAGATTTTGCTGTTCTAATTGGGAGAATCAATGAATGGTGAATGTGAGGTTGCCAGAAGGTTGTGGAGAGCAGTAACAAGGCATCAGATGGTATTGGTCTTGTGTGATACGGAAGGTCACACTAAAACATTCCTATTCCACTCTTCGTTCCCTGGATTTCTGTATTTGTCAGTACACAATGCGCATTCCTATTGATTCTTTGTTATAATCAGGAACTTCAATCACTTAATCTTCCAGTGGTGGAGAAGTCGAAGTGGATTTGTATTACATTCACCAGTGTAGAGTTCGAATATGAAAGAAGTGGAATGACTGTATGTTCTAAGTTAGCCGAGCTCAGTTGACTGTGTAGAAAGGTGAAAACGGTTTGCCTTCATTTATTCCAAATTGCTATGCATTCATGTTCCCAACTTGCCATTCAGAAAACTTCATGATTCTGCTTCTTTTTAATAGAAATCTGGGTTATGCTCAGTTTCTCATTCTGGTTGATCGAGAGGACTGCCATTCAGTATTTCCGAGATCACAACACAAGCGAATATTTGGTGAGTTGTAATGACTTGAGGAATTGAAATAAGTCAAGGACTTTGGCAAGTGTCTCAAGCTGACAACTCTTCTTCTCTTTGTCACTCTAACAGGAGAAACGTTTGTCACCAGCCTGGGAACATCGAATTCGAACTGGAGCCTGTGCTCTACTTCAAATTGCCAACCTGATTAGTTTCTGCTACTTTGTCACTAACTATGCGACTGGTGATTTCGTGATGAAAACCATACTTACACATCCTTGTAAGTTGACTTGTCTAAATAATTTATTTCACTCATCCGCACAATTGGCTCAATTAAATCATTCACTATGATGTCCAACGCATTTCACATTTCTTCGTCATAATGAATAGATAAAAGGGATTTTATTAGAGAATATTTATTTATTTATATCAGATGACAGGCTCTTGATAGTTAATATTGGCCCTTCGGTTGGCTTCGGGCTTCACAGAGGGGAGGATCATCAAAGTCACAAAAAGTCGAGAGGGGGGAGGAACAGGAGAGTGATTCACAGATGTAAGAGAGAGACAGACAAAGGTGGAGAAAAAAGTTAAGGTGATTTCTGTGGAAGTGGTCGAATATGAAATACAGTGAGGTCATGGTAGTTTGAAGTCAACTGCCGGATTATAGACTTTTTTGCCATATGGGTATACCTTACCTAGGATGCACCACGTGGAGGCAAGTCTATGCACACTCCTTATTAGAGAATATGAATGGGAGTGATTGAATGAAGGAAAATACATTAGAATGCATCCTACTATTATATGGATCCGAGTCACTTTTTGACTCGTGATAAAATGATTATCGATAATCGATCCAATTATAATTGCACATTTCTCTCTCCCCGTTTGAAACATTCTGTTTTGCATTTTAACTTATTTCATTTCTCATTTTAGTCAATTTCTTCGTCTTATTGTGCATATCATACAGTGCCCAGCAATTGCCATACCTACTCACAATGCAAATTAGATCAATCTTTTGTGATTGAGTGAACTTGCTTCCTTTTCCAGTTAAAAAGAAGAAAACATCTTTGAAGAAAATGTCTAAATAAACCGGTATTTTGTCATTCTCCATTGACTTCATATTTAGCTTGCTTTAATGTTTTGGTCGGCACTGAAAATACTCAGTTCACACACCTTTGAACTTCAACTACAACAACGTTTTATTGCTTTTACATAATTAAAGGGAATAAGTGATGTTAAAAGTCTTAATTGGAGCAGTTTATCAGGTGTAATTGGCAAAATTCAAGTTTTCTAGGCATATTACAAACACCCTCAACAATGTCTGAGTTGAGTGAAGGAAGATATTCTGGAGCGGTGTCCTTGAGAAATATCAGTGCATCAACCCCTCAAGTTAGCCATAAGTAGTCACATTGAATGCCAACTAATGGAGCAAACGACCTCCGTTATGGTGAGCATCCACGTTGATCCCTGCAACTAGGTGCGTGGCAGTGGATTAACTTATGCCTCGCTTAATGACTACTAAATTGAAATTCACAAACACCCTCATGTTATGGCCTTAATTAGGATAAGCGTAAATGCAGTGTAAGGTGGCGTTGTGTACTTCTTGAACTAGAGATTTCTCACCACATGTTTAGTAAACCTGCCAGAACTGGTAGCCTGGTAGGACAGGACTCATTACAAATCAGTGCTAGAACATGACTGTATGGTTGAGCAAATGCAGTAGAAGTATGGATCGCAAGTGAATAAATGAAAGTCGCAGACAATAACGTTTCCCTCTTCTCACTCCTAAATTCGGTCATTCTATGTTACAGACAAAGTGGGAACAAGTTGGCAACATCTGCGATCTAGGCAGGCACTCACTTTGTTACAGTCGTATTGTACTGCAGAGTTTGCAGTAGTAGTAGCAGCTATCTGGACTCTTGTAGAGTCGGAGTCCTTCAATTACGCGGAACTTCCATTTCTATGGAGAATGTGGAATGGTGGGGTGGAGTGGGGTGGGGGTGGGGGTGGGGTGGGGAGTGGTTGGGAGAGAAGTAAAGTCGGATGGTAACAAAGTGGATCATATGCAGCTAAAAATGGCACGATTCAAGAGAACAGATGGACAGAAAAAGGACTCAGTTCAAGTCGTGTGTTAGCCATGAACAAGGGCACGTATTAAATCTGATTTCTTTTTCACAGAGGAAATATTATCAAGTATTTTTGTCTTTAATCGAGCGCATTTCTATCTCTTCTTAGTGCATGAAATTCGCAAAATGGGTGATTTATTTGAGCGCTCCTCTTTGAGGACTTTCCATGCACCTTTTCTGCTAAGCTATATTGAAAATGGTGACCTGTTGAATGACACTTTTACATGTGAACAATCTTGGCTGCAGCGCATTGGACCCTATAACAATCACTGGCCAAAACTATCCAATAGCGTGTTGTAATTATTCCTCCATATGTAAAATCCCTTACTAACAACCAAAAAAGCAAAAAATTCGGAAGTGTACCCAAGTTCAAAACTAGATCTACTCTTTTATTCTATTACTTTGTTTATATCTGTCCACTATTGTCCACTATCATTTAATCTGATTGACTTTCTCATTGTTAGGTATTGTAAATGGGTATTGTAAATGTAATAAAGTGCTGAAATTGGAGGCTAGTTTTCGTTTAACGACTACCTAAAGTTTAAAGTTGTATGATTATTTCGCTTATTAAGCCACTATTTAAAATCAGATCGATAGTCCCATCGGCACTAAAAATTGCTTCAAATTCTCACAGGATGTATCGAATGGATGGGCAGTGGAACTAGATTCAGCTAAATATGGAGTTAATAGATCATACTGAGATAACTGGGTACTGTGAATATCCACCTGTAATTTAAACACTCACTCGGGGTTTGGGGATGCTGGGGTGGGGTGGGGGGTGGGGTGGGGGGGATATGCTAACTTTTGTAATTTCAATCATAATTCATTACTAAGAGCAGCTATTCTTGAGTGAATTAATGGTTGGAGTTGAGCTGCAACAAGTTTTCGCTATAGCGACGAGAACTTTCATCCTCCTTCTTCCTAGCTGCAATATCAATACGTTGAAGGTAAAATTCGATTTACTCCACCTTGTCCTTCTTCATGCAGCTTGGTGTCTCCATTGGTGGCAAAATCATTTCGTAACCAATATCTTCCACTGTCTGCCTTGAAAGCTCATCTGCGGATGCTACTTCAATTTTTGTTTTGGAAGATACGACTCGAAAATCTACCTCCACTCTCGATACTACACTTCTGGAACTATCCACCACTTTGTGCAAGCTTTGAAGATAGAAAAATTATCAGTGAAGAGTGATGCTTACTCGACTGTCGCTAAAAGAATCTGATAGCTAACCCTGTGTATAAAACAGTTACAACATCTAATATTAGCTAACAATCTAGTTTCATTCAATATTAAGTGGGATAGTTAACGGAGCGAATTCCTCTTCCTTATTGCCACCAATTGATAACACCAAAGTTATACGTCTGACTGCCTGGCGTTTGACTAAAACGTGTGGCGGAATTAGCTATCTAACTCAGAAAACTCTAACATAGAGCCCGAATGCTTGGGTGCGACAAACCATGAAAACCGTCGAAGATCTTCCGGGTGAAAGGTCTCGGCCTGCCGGTTGAAACGTCGCAAAGGATTCCGATGTTAGAGTCTGTAGTGGTAAACTTTTGAAGTGTAACGAAGGATTGGAGGCAATTTCCGTGAAGTCGGGATCTGATCTTTTTTCGGATGCCAGGACTTGCAGATCAATGGAGGGTACGACGATTTGGTCTAATTCCATATGGGACATTGCGTCAGCAACCACGTTGCTAGCACCGTCTATATGTCGTACATCGCTCGTGAATTTTGCGATGAAATCCAAATTTCGGATTTTCCTAGGAGAATGGTGATCTGCGGAGGCCCGAAAAGCATAGATTAAAGATTTATGATTGGTGAAGATCGTAAATTGACGCCCTTCCAGTATGTGTCGGAAGTGTTTTACTTCTAGACTGTGAGCAGTTCTCGACCAAATGTGCTGTACCACGTCTCCGTGGTTGTGAGCTTCTTCGATAAAAAGAAGAGAGGCTGTGTTTCACCCTTAACCACCTGTTGCAGGACTGCTCCGACGGCTACTTGGGATACGTCAGTCTTCAGAACAAGGCGTGTCCCGCTAGAAATATCGAGATGGTTTAATGTGGTCGCATTCGAAAGCTCCTGTTTTACTACAGAGAACGCTGATTCCGCCTCCGACATCATCTTGAAATGCTTCGGGTTACTCTTAAGCAACTCTGTGAGGGACTGAAGGAAGTGAGCACAATTTGGGATGAATCTTCCGTAATCGTTTACGACGCCCAGAAAGCGACGAAGACTCTTCACTGATTGAGAAGCGAGGTAACTCAAGATAGACTGCGTCTTTTCAGGAAGCGGTGTGATGTCACGAACGCTAATGTGATGACCCAGGAAATCGATCTCTGTATGACCGAATTTGCATTTCTCGGGGTTGACAGTGATTCCGTATTGTTGGAGACGTTCAAACACCTGTCGTAGGTGTTGTTTGTGCTCGTCCGGTTGGGGCTAGCAATGAGCACGTCGTCAATATAAGTAAAAACGAAATCTAGCCCACGAAAGACTTGATCCATGAAGCGTCGGAAAGATTGGGCCGCATTGCGTAGGCCGAAAAGAAAATACTTAAGTATTCAAACAGACCGAATAGTGTGATGACGGCCGTCTTCGCAATATCTTCTCGGGGCCATGGGAATTCAGTGATAGGCGCGGACTAAATCAAGCTTGGAAAACAGGACTTTGCCATGGAGATGTAGCGAAAAATCATGTATGTGAGGTATTGGGTCTGGGACGGTAATTCGATTGAGTGGCCGATAGTCTCCACAAGGCCACCAGTCACTGCTTGTCTTCGCGACCATGTGCTCCCGTTTTTTTGAGTCAATCCGCCTGTTGATTATGACTAAGCTTCCTGTAACTCATAACACGCCATATTGTCACGACTCAAACAAACGGGAGCTCCTGATTGGCTATGTGATCACCGCAATCAGTCCGTACGCGCAGTTGCACTCCGCACCTTCACACGCGCATACGATGACGTGTCCCACAAAGGTCGAATACTGTTTGGCTGTATACTTAGAGTGAACCATTGCTATAATAGTTAGATTTCAGAAAGATTCTATACATGTGACAAAAGGGAAATTGCGCAAATTATGTTTATGGTTCGCACTACTGAGTGAGTGCGTATGATTCTCAAATTTTACCACACCACTATCCAATGACCTTACATCAAGCAAATGTATGAACTTGCACACTTGTTCCACATTTTCAACGCATTTCTTGTTTACGCATTCACCTACACTACCACCTCATGAACAAAGTCAGTAGCTTCGAACTCTACTTGAACGCTTCTTTCTATGTTCTCTTCTTTATCGGTTATCAAATCTACTGCACCGAGTTAGGTAGGCACCCTCCTTTCTATTAACACATATTTTCAATGGCCTAACAAGAGAAACAATCCTATGCCCCCATATCCCATGAAACCAGACGGATTCTCTGGGGATTCGAGGTAAGTGGAGTGTCATTTCTAAGCAATCTGCAATTTCTAGAATCTCCAAGGAACAAACTACCCAGAACTCGTGTCCGTATTTACAATTTGGCCTCACTTTACTGCATACTCTCTCCTATGCTTGCTATTCAACCTATTCAATGTTCCTCACGTATACTTGAGTTCTTCTTCTAGTCAGTATTGTTTCAGAAAACGGAAGTATTAGCATTCATATCCCTCGGGTTTATGGCTGCCTTCTACGGGTTCACATTGACAGGTGTCATAATTGCAATGATGATTAGCATGGCAATTATTGGCAAGTGTCTTCAAGGAATCAAGGTGCTTCCTCAGGCTGTTGGATTGTTGTTCCTCGTTTTTATTCCCCAGCTATTGGAGGAACTCCCGTGGTTGGTGAGTCCCTCAATTGAAGGTCAATAATAAAGCCATGCTAATAAATTATTTTATGACACATTTTTCTATTTTTATATAAACCGACTATAAAATAAGCCAAAATGCATTTGGTCTAAGTACTTTTGCTCGAAAAACAAGTATTTCAATCCGGGGTTAATACTTTCAATTTCTGAGAATAAGCCAAGCAGTATGCTGAAATACAGCAAATTGAGGTGATATCAAATGATTCCAGTTGAAAGAGCACAGACAAGTTTCATCTCAACCCACCATTACTGGGCTACTTCTTTTTACAGTATTGACGAATTGTTGTTAGTTGGTTTGATTGAGTGGTCGATTTGACCATTTCCTCCCATCAAGCTCCCTTTAGAGCAAAGTGGAGTGCATGAGCATAGTGAAGGTGCATTTAACCAAGTAATGTTGACTGGTGATCACTCATTTGGCAACCTAACATTGTCAGGCCGTATGGAAAACTTCTCAAACTCACATTGGCAAAGTAAAATCATCTCGAGGTGACACTTGTGGGCACCTCACACTTCCCAACTTCCCCTATTGCCTTGAAGTACTCATGACACGGGTTACGCAGACATAGTTACAATCAGCAGGTAATGAAAATCTTCATCATTCAAATTTTTTTGCTGTGATCACACGCCCTCCATTTCTAAGCTGTTTGAAATGTTTTCCCGAATACATCGTCTATTGGAAATTTTCTACGAGAAATTTACACAGATTCATTAGTGCCATCCAAACATTCGTGAGCTTTAGAATGACCAGACTCTCGTTAAAATACACACTAAATTTACTTGCAGTAATAATTTGCCTCGATTCACTGTGATGCATCAGTCAAGTCTCAATCATTCCACGAGATGTTCGTTTCGTTACAATTTTCCACAGTGATTCATTGGAACCAACTTTGTTTACTTTTGATCAATAACACATTGATCGAGATGGCAGAAGTAATCATTTGCTGTTTGATTAGCAAAGGAGTAGAACGTCGAAGGAGTGAGAACGGCAAAGTGGTCACGTCAAGGAGATAATTTGGACGACATTGTTATAGAGTTGAAGCATAGTTGACTGAGGTTCGAAACATTGCAAAGTGTAGGGCTGTTGATGCAATTCTGTAACTACAACTTTAATGTGTCTAACTGATGTCATGATAGCCCTGAATATTTTTAACGGTAGCAATAGTAAGGCTAGAGGTCAAGAGTTGGATGCTCACTGATGCTACATCTGGTTAAGTGGTGGTGAACCTAAGTCTCTTTTCAGAGGTTCTTTCTCAGCACAATACAAGCCCTCATGAGGTAGTGGTGTATTATGATCAAGAATTAGTCCGCTCGAAAAAAAAATGATTAATCATTTCTCATCTTCACTGTCCTCCGTTTATTTATGAATTTGAACTGAACTGAAATTTATTTCAATTTTCATTGTTAGAACTTCCCACAACATGTGATGTACTCCGATTTGGCCTACCCCGGTTTCTATGCTCAAGTAATCAGAGCAATGCTAATTTGTTGCGACTGTGCAAGTGAAACCAAGCCGATCAGTTGGAGGCGTCTCCTCTCTGAGAGCATCGGTTTCTCCGCCTTCACCAACGTCTTCATGTCAGCTTCTTTCATTGTTTTTACAGACTGGAAACAATGGCACGATGGTGAGCATGAAGTAAGTACACTTTCTAAGGTAAATGTAGGTAAATTTGGTTGTTTAGTGTGACAGGTCCAAACAAGTGTATGGTTGGTGAAACGCCCCCCAGATGTTGGAGAGAATAGGCCACTTGAAAATGTGAATGATTGCAGAGTTAGGTGGAATAATTTGCACAAAAATCTGTTGGAATACCGGACAAACATCAATGCGTTCAACCGTTTTTGGCCATAATATATTTCACTTTCCACTGATTGTCTTATTGCATTCTCCGGAGACAGTAGAAACAGTTCAAAGTCGTACCCACTGGAGAGTATGTTGAGAGGGTGAAGTGAAGGAGTCCAATGCGTGGGAGTTGACGTCAATGGGAATTAATGAAGAAAGTCAATGTGCCCTCACTAGTACTACACACGTTTCACAAACATGTTCATTTCATTAGGACTTACTCTTGATGTATCCAAAAGTGCCAACAGTACTTCAATAAAGTCATCTTAGACGTCTAACCAATTTGTATCGCACCAAAACATCTTTTATATTACAGTAGGGAAATGTTATTCCCACATTTCAGGACCATTAGTTGGGTATCCAAGGAAGCCTTTTGATTCAGTCGATTTCCCTCTTTTATAATTCCAGTCTGTTTTTGGCACTGTTAAACTGGAAGGACATTGGACAACATTTCATATCTAAATGAATAAATTGCACTAGTTTCCATCACTTCCATTTCAGTACGTATGGAGTGGTCCATTCAAATTGGTTCCCAAGAAGCGTGTAGGCAAAGCAACTGTGATTCGAACACTCTCCCTCCTTCGACTCATTCTGCGGATACTTCAAGTGGCATTTTGGGCATGCATACACAAGTACTGCATGTGTGGAGTCAACATCATCAGAGTGCTGTCACCAATTGTTGAAAGAATCTTACAAAATCAGGCCGAATTTTCGGACTTGCTCATATTTACCTATGCAACAGCGCTGGTTGTCATGCGCTTTAATGTCTACTATATCGTCTACTATAAAATTTCACGATTGGTTGGAGACTTTCAACAATTTCTCCTTTCTCCAGCATTTAGTTCAAATTCTGACAAAATAATTGGTGGAGATGAGAGTGTGAAGAAGGCTTGGAGGCAGACAAATATCATAGAAAAACTCTTCAAGATTGACATAGAAACAGAATGTCTCATGCCTGGTGGGCCATGTTGGACCATGAGTGCCAAGACATCGTCAGAAATTTGGAGGTAATTTCCCAAATATCAATATCTGTTGAGTGGAATGAGACCGATGTGGAGATCTCTCAGGTTTATTACGCTCTTCTTCACGGAAGAAGAAGTGAAGGAGACAGGATGTTGTCTCACGAGGCGTATAGAACAAATAAGAGGGGACACCTCGTGAAATGAAGGATAACTTGAAGGCATGAAATACTTCGGGGTGACTGCTGGTGATGATTTAGCAACATGACTCGTGTGGACAGATTGAGGGAATAGTCTGTTTGCATGGAAATGAATGATTGGAATAGACGACACTTAGGTTGGGACTGACTAAACTGTGCCGCCCTAACTGGTGTTATAGCACCAAGAGAATATTTAATCCATTGAAGTCCAGTTACCTCAACAGTACGTGGATTGGCACTTTGGATTCCCTCGTCAACGTAGAATAGATATTTGCAGAACTCTGAAGATTATGGACATCGGATTAGCTCATCAATTGCAATTGCAGAACTTTGAAGATTGTGAAATATCGTTGACTAGCTGAATGTTTGTACGGAATGATTGGATATTAATTTACAAAATATTTTACGTATCTTAGGGTATAGTGATACAATGTTTAATTCGTTTACTCTTTGTTGTTTCAGAAAATTCGACATCGGCTTATACAATATTCTCAAATAGTGAGTCCAAGTAATGTTCTTGTCAATAATGCTTCTTGACCTATGAAGCAAGAGAGTAAGTTGAAATGAATTTGAATTCAATGTTATTCTGATTGCCCACTGAAGGTCGTGGTTGTGATAAATTATTGGCAGATAATTGAACTGGATTGAGGCTAATCAGGGTTCACACGCTGAGCTATGGAAAAACATGGAAGAGGCAAAGAATGGGGAAGTGTTAGCGGTTCAAATGGATCACAGCTGACTTTTTGAATTTGAAGAATAAGTTGAGGTTTTTTCTTGAGAATTCTGTGTAATATAACAAGCCGCCTAGATGCTCCGTCTTACTTTGCTAGTCGAATGCTCATATAGATTTTGCCCAAGACGTTGTCCAAGATAACTGCAGCGTAGTCGTGCTCAATTGAAAAGATTGGTAGAATTCTTACTAAGTAGGCGTGAGTATATTTGAGTTGATTTCTGTTTCAGTTACATCTACATTCCATGGATGGAGGTGGTGAATTGGGCATTCTGCAGAGGTGATGGAAATCGAAGAAGCAAACTGAGTCCTCTACTCAGCAACTTCAGTGCCATCTGTGGTGCAATATTTACGTTCATCTTCGTTCTGACATATCACAATTGGACTAAAGGAAATAGTGAGTTGACCTGTACTCCAGTTTGTCATAATCAAGTTGCTTTGTTTAAAGGCAGCGCAAATGTCTTCGTTGTCTACTACTCTACCTCTACAAACATTGTTTTCACTGTTGCTCACGGTAAGAGAGGAAGGGAGATGTTGCTTGTTCTAATTGAGAGAATCAATGAATGGTGAATGTGAGGTTGCCAGAAGGTTGTGGAGAGCAGTAACAAGGCATCAGATGGTATTGGTCTTGTGTGATACGGAAGGTCACACTAAAACATTCCTATTCCACTCTTCGTTCCCTGGATTTCTGTATTTGTCAGTACACAATGCGCATTCCTATTGATTCTTTGTTATAATCAGGAACTTCAATCACTTAATCTTCCAGTGATGGAGAAGTCGAAGTGGATTTGTATTACATTCACCAGTGTAGAGTTCGAATATGAAAGAAGTGGAATGACTGTATGTTCTAAGTTAGCCGAGCTCAGTTGACTGTGTAGAAAGGTGAAAACGGTTTGCCTTCATTTATTCCAAATTGCTATGCATTCATGTTCCCAACTTGCCATTCAGAAAACTTCATGATTCTGCTTCTTTTTAATAGAAATCTGGGTTATGCTCAGTTTCTCATTCTGGTTGATCGAGAGGACTGCCATTCAGTATTTCCGAGATCACAACACAAGCGAATATTTGGTGAGTTGTAATGACTTGAGGAATTGAAATAAGTCAAGGACTTTGGCAAGTGTCTCAAGCTGACAACTCTTCTTCTCTTTGTCACTCTAACAGGAGAAACGTTTGTCACCAGCCTGGGAACATCGAATTCGAACTGGAGCCTGTGCTCTACTTCAAATTGCCAACCTGATTAGTTTCTGCTACTTTGTCACTAACTATGCGACTGGTGATTTCGTGATGAAAACCATACTTACACATCCTTGTAAGTTGACTTGTCTAAATAATTTATTTCACTCATCCGCACAATTGGCTCAATTAAATCATTCACTATGATGTCCAACGCATTTCACATTTCTTCGTCATAATGAATAGATAAAAGGGATTTTATTAGAGAATATTTATTTATTTATATCAGATGACAGGCTCTTGATAGTTAATATTGGCCCTTCGGTTGGCTTCGGGCTTCACAGAGGGGAGGATCATCAAAGTCACAAAAAGTCGAGAGGGGGGAGGAACAGGAGAGTGATTCACAGATGTAAGAGAGAGACAGACAAAGGTGGAGAAAAAAGTTAAGGTGATTTCTGTGGAAGTGGTCGAATATGAAATACAGTGAGGTCATGGTAGTTTGAAGTCAACTGCCGGATTATAGACTTTTTTGCCATATGGGTATACCTTACCTAGGATGCACCACGTGGAGGCAAGTCTATGCACACTCCTTATTAGAGAATATGAATGGGAGTGATTGAATGAAGGAAAATACATTAGAATGCATCCTACTATTATATGGATCCGAGTCACTTTTTGACTCGTGATAAAATGATTATCGATAATCGATCCAATTATAATTGCACATTTCTCTCTCCCCGTTTGAAACATTCTGTTTTGCATTTTAACTTATTTCATTTCTCATTTTAGTCAATTTCTTCGTCTTATTGTGCATATCATACAGTGCCCAGCAATTGCCATACCTACTCACAATGCAAATTAGATCAATCTTTTGTGATTGAGTGAACTTGCTTCCTTTTCCAGTTAAAAAGAAGAAAACATCTTTGAAGAAAATGTCTAAATAAACCGGTATTTTGTCATTCTCCATTGACTTCATATTTAGCTTGCTTTAATGTTTTGGTCGGCACTGAAAATACTCAGTTCACACACCTTTGAACTTCAACTACAACAACGTTTTATTGCTTTTACATAATTAAAGGGAATAAGTGATGTTAAAAGTCTTAATTGGAGCAGTTTATCAGGTGTAATTGGCAAAATTCAAGTTTTCTAGGCATATTACAAACACCCTCAACAATGTCTGAGTTGAGTGAAGGAAGATATTCTGGAGCGGTGTCCTTGAGAAATATCAGTGCATCAACCCCTCAAGTTAGCCATAAGTAGTCACATTGAATGCCAACTAATGGAGCAAACGACCTCCGTTATGGTGAGCATCCACGTTGATCCCTGCAACTAGGTGCGTGGCAGTGGATTAACTTATGCCTCGCTTAATGACTACTAAATTGAAATTCACAAACACCCTCATGTTATGGCCTTAATTAGGATAAGCGTAAATGCAGTGTAAGGTGGCGTTGTGTACTTCTTGAACTAGAGATTTCTCACCACATGTTTAGTAAACCTGCCAGAACTGGTAGCCTGGTAGGACAGGACTCATTACAAATCAGTGCTAGAACATGACTGTATGGTTGAGCAAATGCAGTAGAAGTATGGATCGCAAGTGAATAAATGAAAGTCGCAGACAATAACGTTTCCCTCTTCTCACTCCTAAATTCGGTCATTCTATGTTACAGACAAAGTGGGAACAAGTTGGCAACATCTGCGATCTAGGCAGGCACTCACTTTGTTACAGTCGTATTGTACTGCAGAGTTTGCAGTAGTAGTAGCAGCTATCTGGACTCTTGTAGAGTCGGAGTCCTTCAATTACGCGGAACTTCCATTTCTATGGAGAATGTGGAATGGTGGGGTGGAGTGGGGTGGGGGTGGGGGTGGGGTGGGGAGTGGTTGGGAGAGAAGTAAAGTCGGATGGTAACAAAGTGGATCATATGCAGCTAAAAATGGCACGATTCAAGAGAACAGATGGACAGAAAAAGGACTCAGTTCAAGTCGTGTGTTAGCCATGAACAAGGGCACGTATTAAATCTGATTTCTTTTTCACAGAGGAAATATTATCAAGTATTTTTGTCTTTAATCTAGTGCATTTCTATCTCTACTTAGTGCATATATCTCATTAAATATTCCTTTCTTGTTATCGTGGAATCGATGAGCCTGTTCCTCTCCACTTCTAATTTTTATTCACAAAAGAGGTTATTTCCTTTGCAAGGCATATACCTATATAAGTGGTCTAGTTTAGGAATTCAGTAAAAAACTTCCTGCATCAATTCGCCACAATAATTTAGATTATTTACTCTATTTGAAATTCAGATCAATTACGTAATTGTAAAAAAAGTGAGCTTAACCAAAAGTAAAAGGAGTAACTTGAGTTCTCAAGAGGACTTTTGGACTTTCTAATTTTGCTAAAAAAGTTATTGGTGATCGGAGGATCCGAAATGAAGGTTCCGTTACATTGGATAACAGATAATTAATATTGAGAAGACACAGATAACTGCTGTAAACGGACACACTCGTTAGGTCAAAGGCCGCTCGGAAGACTTCGATCCATTATAATTGCCCACTGAGTAAGCTGAAGACCGAGTGAGGGTGAGAGTGAATCAAGAGTCATATTTCATTTTAAGTTTGGTAATGTTGAATTGTCCACCATTCTCCAATTGGTCGAAGTTCACCAAGCAAGTACTCAAAGTTCAAGTTCCTGGGTTGTGAGAGGTTACGCACGCGAATTCAGACCCAATTGCCCAATCAACCTGACCGAATAGTTGAACATGCTATTTCATTTTATTTGCTTATTCCTTTGATGAAGAAGTACCTTGATGATAATATCAAAAATGGGTTAATCAAATCATAAACTGCAATGTCTTATTCACTGCATATTTCTATCTTTTCTTCGGGTTGTCAGTATTGATCAGTCTCTTGAACCGGTCTAGGTATCGGTCTAATATTGCTTGGTTGCTGGAATTTTAATTGTTAAAATTTACTATTCAATTTCACGCTGCAATAGATTAAGCCTAAATTTGGATCAGATAGGATAGTATGATCGAGAAAAATCAAGCCACAGTAGCCCACCCAAGGTATAAATCTGCCTCATTGTGTTCAAGGACGGCAAACTTGAGCGTAAAGGGGTCAGGTGTGAAAGTTTTAAGGATATTTTCCCATGCCTCAAAAGATATTAAATAAAACGCTATTGTCAAACAAAAAGTAAAGGAACATTTACCAACGCCAATTGCCTTCAATAACTTGTACATCAAATCCGAAAGCAAAAACTACTAAGTTAAAATACAGTCCATGCTCACCAGAGTTTTATAGTGATGGGAAAAATGTTATGAAGTGCTGAGCACATATATGCATTAAACAGTGAACTTCGTGTAATACTTACCTTCTGATAATTCCTCAAGTAATTTCTAAGCAATTCGGAAACACTTAATGGAGATGGTGGTGATTATTAGAAAGATTAACTTCTTATTAATTGAGAAAAATGTTAACTAAATGAGTATTTGAACGTGAATAGTGTGTTTAATGATCAGATGAAACGACTGTTCACCCTTATTTATTATTCATGAAAAGTTAATAACGTTTTTACCACTTATAACCAAGAATTTCCAGAAAATATCCTCCATTCTCCAGTATTAGTTACCGTGTGTTAGTTTGATGAAACGCTTTCTTTTATGCACTAATTTGATTTTCCCACGTTCTCCTGTCCTATAACCAACGCTACCAGAAGTTAGCTGTCACAATGACATGCTAGCTTTTCAAAGTGGCTCCATATTGTCCCCTTCCACTGCCCGCCTCGAAATCTCATCTTCAGATGTTTATTCAATTTTTGTCTTGAAAGATACGACTCGGAAATCTATCCCCACTCTCGATACTACACTTTTGGAAATACCCACCACTTTGTGCAAGCTTTGAAGATAGAAAAATTATCAGTGAAGAGTGATGCTTACTCCGCTGTCTCTAACAAAATCTGACAGCTAACCCTTTGTAGAAAACAGTTACAACATCTAGTATTAGCTAGCAATCTATTTTCATTCAATATTAAATGGGATAGTTAACGGAGCGAATTCCTCTCCCTTATTGCCACCAAATTGATAACATCAAAGTTATACGTCTGACTGCTTGTCGTTTGATTAAAACGTCGAATATCGTTTGATAGTGTCCTAAGATTTTTAATTGTTGGTTTTCAGAAATTCGCCCATTTTATCCCGTGTTGATGATAAAATGATTTGATTACAAAAATTTTTTCGAAAGGATGTTTTCAAAGTATTAATATTTATAAGAATTTTTAAAAAGTTCCCCGTCACCAGCTAATTGTTTTAGAATTGAGTGCAGCTTTCTCCTAAAACACCGCGTTTTTTAAATTAATGGAGCAGTAAAGGGAAATTACGAAGAGCAGTTGTGAACCTATGAAAGAGAAGGAAAAACAAAATTCTCTATTAGAATTAAATTTTGAATAAATAAACTAATTAAATTTAAATTTATTGATCATGAAAGTTCAATTTTTTAAACTCGCTCTAAGCGAATTTCTTATTTTATAACTTACAATTTCAAAGGCATATTTATTCTTATGTTTCAATTTTAATTTAGATTGAATTGTTTGTGTAACTTTTTGAAATCAATTGTTAATGAGATTAAGGTAATCGAATCGATCAGACAAATCAATAATCCATCTTCTCACAAAACTTCAAATTTTGCAAAAATTTTTTCGCTAGTATTTTAGTACAATTAATTTCAAATCATCTTTTAATATAGATTTCCAACCTAACTGTGAAATTCTTTTACTAACAAATAAAATAGCATATCAGATCGTTGAATTGGTTTAAAAAGTAGCTCTGATTTTCTTATTATTCAAATAAGTAAATCAATATCTTAATTACAGGATGCTTTAAACCGATTAGTACTGCTATTCATGTTTTGTTTATATTTATCCTCGCAAACGTGCATTTATATTGGTTTTAACCAATGATATGGCGACACGATAGTTTATGAATACGTGTACTAAATGTCATGGTGAGTCAGTATAAAATTACTTATACCAGTCCAAAATGATTTTTTTATTAATTAAGCTCTCCTTTCAACTATGTATGTCCTTATAAAGAAATATAAAGCTAACTTACATGGATACATGATCATGGTTTTCATCATGAACGATCCGGTCTCAAATTGAGTGACGAAGAAGTAAAAACTTGTCATATTAACAAGTTGTAGCATAGCACAAGCTCCAAATCGAATACGCCGTTCCCAGGCTGGTGATAACCGTCGCTCCTAGTTATTAAAACAAATTGCAAAAGCACTCGATTAGATAATGGTAAGATTTTTACTTATTTGGAGGCATTCTCACCTTCTAGCCCCAAAACTCACCAAATAATCACTCATTCCATACTTCCTGTTACATTGAATGACCATTCTTTCCATAAGCCAGAGAGTGAAACTGAACATAACCCAGATTTCTGGCAAAAAAAAGCATGCACATATGGGAGTTAGTTAGATATTGATATATTTCAATCCTTATGCACCAACGGAATTAATGAATCTGAATGTTTACCCAAAAAGCACACATCGTTTAGCAAAATTGTTTGTAATATTAATCGATATTAATCAACGGCAGAAATAATTTTTATTGTTGAATAGGTTAAAGTAAATCGTAAAAATGAACAAATTTATGATGGAAAAAAGGGGTTCCCTTTGTTTAAGAAGTAGATCATTCCAAACGTCCCCGATGTATAAGTGATTATCGTGGATGTGAAATTGGTTGGATTCTTTTCTCATGCGTCCATCATTATTTCCCATTTTGTCCAATCCTAACTCATATTTCGATCTATAAGTGTGTTAGTGGTAGGTTTACAACCTCGTTCAAGCCTTATAGTTATCAGTCACCATCGCTCTGGGAGGAAGCACTCGGAAAGTGTCGTTAAAATCTGGTCAAACTAACAGTGTGATGAAATGATGCCTGTACGTCTCGCTATATGTATAGCATGAGTCATTAGGCATGGTACAGTCATTATATCTGTTATTTTATTTTCGCCACCGGTTGGTCTACTTCAGCCAAACCCAACCTTATAAATACTGCCAATTAAGTTAATATTTGACTTGAACGAGAGTCTTCACCCTTTGGTTGTTACGTTAAATATACCGACATTGATAGAGACCATAAGGATAACTTGCTTGACCGCTGCTATAGTCACCAGGTGGCTCTCATCACTCGGTGATACGCAACGATAAGTTCGCCACAAAAAAATCCACAGGCGGTGCAGGTTTATGACACATAGATATCAACACAGGTGTTAGTTATCACGAAGAGACATCAACTACAGGACACGATTAATGTCTCACAAAGAAGAAAATTAATGCCCATCAGTGCACGACTACTGGTGTTGGTGGCCAACCTCCCTAATTAATTCTGGCCAATGTGAGGAATAGTAGGATAGGCTCCATTGTGCTTTTCCTCTGCTCATGTCGAGCGTTGATAACGCACTTTCAAATACAATAGTACAATAACGATAAAGTCATCCCATTTTTTCACCACACCTAAGTATATAAATCTGGTCAACAAACAGTTATGTGCCTGGGTAGTTATATTTGAGATTATCGAGTAAAACGAATTAATACTTAGTCGATTTTTATTCCGCATTTTGAGCGATTTAGAAGGGAGATTAACCAAACTTACGATTTCCCCTGGTCCAGCGGTGGAATGTGAGCACGAAAATGAAGGTAAATAGTGCGCCACAAATGGGACTGAATTGGTTCGCCAGAGGACCCAACTTCTGCCCTTCCTTTGTTGCACCTCTGTCAAGCAATTTAGTAACAATCATTATCCACGGAATGTAGACGTAACTGAAGCAAAAATTATACCGTTTTTAGATGTGCCAAAAATGTCTTGATTTTGTCAAAATTTTCCCTTTGGCTATAGATTCATTCCGTTAATTTCTAAGCTTTTGGGTGTAAGGCAAGTGGGTACCATCTTGACACGCATAAATAGCGAGTTTTTGATAGTAATTTGTTGCAAATTTTTGCAATGCTAACTGTTCGTTACTGACCCCCCATTTACTTGTTTTAAGCTGTCAAATGATGTTAATAACCCTAAGTACCTCGGCTAACCGTTAAATTGACTCTGCATATGATTAACAAAATCCGAGATAAATGCCTAGAAGACTAGTAATAAAGATAGAACACTAAGATATCGAAAAAGAGACCTATTCTCCAATGGAAAATTAGGGTGACTCAGTGCTCCCTCCATTAAAATAGGGTTAGGCTCGTAATGTCCTCAATCAACACTAATTCCCTCACCATTCCCAAAGCATCATATGGTATCTTAATGCCATAGACGGAGAACAATTATATTTCAGAACCGTGGCGAATTCATTAATAATCATTAAAATACGGCCCTTCTGTTCCTAAGTTGGATAGAGGGTAAGTATTCTGAAGTCGCCGTTACAAGAAACTCACATTCCAACCATTCTCATGCTGACCAGAATCAATCATGATGATTGGTTATCCCCACCACTAGATGTGCATCGATGGGCATGGATCATAGTGCCCCTTTCTTGATAGGCGAGCATGTTAACCGCAACGTCATGGGCGTACTGTTGATGGTAATGCGTACTATATTACCTCCATATAGTTTTGTCTCTGATTCTTTCTTTCTACAATCAACCCTGGGCCTTCATTTTAGGAGGAGTTATTGTTTAATCGAAGTGAAGCTCATAATTTAATCAAGACGGTTTATCAGAAGAGTGCGTTTTCTCATAATACAATAAAACTGAATTTTTCAATTAAATTTTAAGTAACTTTTTTTTGTTATAGATGACCTGTCAGCTGTACCTACTTCTTACTTTTAATTTAATTTTTGTTAAATTAAAAGTTAAACACCAATAACTTACTGCTTTAGAACATTGTACAGACCCGTATCAAATTTTCTAAAGGTAATAGCAAATGCATTAGAAGGTTAGTTGGCCAAATAAAGCAATTCAGTGATTAAGTGTAAATCATTAGAACTAAAAGCACTCGGTGATTAGTGCTCTCTTCGTACAAAGAACAATAATTCAGTGTACTTTAATTTTTTTCCGCTTCTCAGATTTTGATTTTTTGAACAAAGTTAGATTTCACTGATAGTGGGCAAAAATTACGAGTCTCAACAATTAGAAATAAAGGACGATTTGAAGACAGTGAAATATAATTGGTGAGACACTCGTAAAAATGGATATCAACCCATTGATAATTGGAGTTCACTCTTCATATCTAACTACGACGTCTAGTCAGGTGGGAAGTGGATTTCTTTTCCGCTAATTCAATAGTCCAAAGTTTCGCATCCTCAGCGCTACCGCTCCTTCATAGTCATATCAATCTTCGTTTCTTCTAAGCACTTCCCACTCTCATTGCATGGAGCCTCTATGGACAGCACCTAATTTCTGATTGAATATCGTCTTTCAAAAGTATTTGATAAAAATGGATTCACATTGAAATTGCCATATACCAATATTTGTGTAGTCACAGACCCTCTGTTAACTTGATTCTTCAAGGTTCAAGTCAATAATAAAGTCTATTGTGTTTTTTTTGGAAATTGCTCCCGAAGTGAGTCTAAGCTGTATCAGCGCTTCAAAGTTTTATTTTGGTCATTTTTCATACTCCATGTGATATCAATATCCGTTTTAAAGGTGATTGTTTTGTGAAACACGCCCATTGTCAGGTATCTCCTCGCCTATGCTTTTATGGCATGCCCATGAATGAAAAGTCTGAAAGTCTGATTTACTAAGCTTTTGGCTGTTCAAAATATAGCTGTTTATCCGCACAATATGTATGACGAGAATTCAGTTCTAAGCACTAGGGATTAGAACTAACATATATCGATTATTAAGCTTAAATATTCCGATCAATTACCAAGACTCAAAATTACAACTTTTGAACCTGGATAATAATTCAACTGAAGTCAAGTTTCAATTCTATCAATTTAATTCTTTGATTTTTCCTCACATTATTTCTTCAATTGAGAATTATCTGTCGTTCATCCTTTATTCTTAATTAAATTGAGAAACGAGAAATTACCGCCAAATAGCTGACGATGTCTCGACGCATACAGTGCAGCAAGGTCCTTCAGGCATTAGACACTCAGTCTCCATTTCAAGTCTAAAGAGCTTTTCAATTATAGATGCTTTTCTCCAAGCTTTTATTGCCTCTTCGTCCCCAGAAATCAGTTTTTCAGCTTCCGGGCTGAAAGCAGGTGAGAGAAGGAACTGCTGAAAGTCACCGATCAGCCTTGAGACGTTGTAGAAGATAGCATAGAAAACATTGAATCTCATAACTGTCATCAGTGTTACATAACTCAGAATACCCCAATCCGATATTTGACATTGATCCTTTAGAATTCGATCACTGATCGGGGCCATGAGTTTTAAAAGATTCACTGCGAACATGAAGTGTTTGTAGAAGTATACCCAGAATATGATCCAAAGTATTCGTTGAACAAATCTATTGATTGAGAGTGTACGAACCACCGTTGCTTTGCCAACTATTTTCTTTGGAACCACTTTAAATGCACCACTCCATACAAACTATAATGGGAATATGTACTGTCAGTTATTTTGTGGCTGATTTGGTCATAAATTTCTATTTCATTGGGCAAAAATTCACTACAGAAGTTTCGTTTTTGATTCTGATATCCTCCTATGCTTTGTTCTACTTCCTTCTACTCAAGTGTTCTATATCCCTTTTACGGATTTCAATATATCACCTATGACATTTTACCAAAGCCACCATCTAAATTTATATATGTTTAAATCCCAGTGTCTTCTTCAGTATTTAGGTATAAGCTATTGCGTTATCCCCTGAGTATTGTCAAAAAAATATGTTTGTTTATGACTGTCCATTTGCAATAAATAAATCTTCGTTGTATTTCAATCTTTTAAAGTTCCACAATCGGTTCCTAACCAATGAATTCAAGTTTACCCGGCTGATCACATTTGGGATAGTTAGTGTTGTCAGTTATTCAAACAGATTCAACTCACATATAGATCCCTATTACCAGTACTTTGAAAATATCTTAGCTAGTGTGCCGATAGAAATGTAAAGCGGCAAATGAATCAAGATCCCCTGGATGACCACTTAATCATGTCTTTTAATAAACGAAATACAACCACTGCAGACATTATGGTACTTACTAATTTAGAAATTGACTTCGATCTTAAACAACGATTAATATTTTTTGAACAAAATAAATCAACAACTTTGCTCCTGTAGTTTCATTCAGATCATTGTTGATCAATCATGTTTTATATTTTCGTAATTTACAGCTGCATATTTTAAACTTCTTGGCATGAAATAAGTTTAGAAAGTGACATTTATTGAGAAAGGTTTCACTGCCGTTTACCGATCAAAATATCATTTAAATTTTGTTATTAATTTTAATGGAATATATGCCATAAATAGAAATTACAGAAATACATTTTTTCGAAATATTACAGAGGTAGTGTGGGACACATCATCACACGCGCGTGTGAAGGTGCGGACGTGCAACTGCGCGCACGGATCGAGTGCGGTGAACGATCGGGAGCCAATCAGGAGCTTCCGCTTTTTAGTTATGCCGCCATGTTGATTATGACTAAGCTTCCTGTATCTCATAGCGCGCCATATTGACACAGCGAATAAGCGTGTTCCTCCCACTACGTTCTGTTTATTAACTCTACAGCAGCTTAGCTACTCACTGGGACGTACTAACTAGGAGAACCCGTGTTAGAGGTTTCTGAGACTAAACAGACTTAGTTAGGTAGTTAATCCGCTACAGTAGTTCTCGCGAAAATATTTTTGATGATTTACTAAAGCATATGCTTACTTTAAGGAATATTATTACTCTACACAACGTAATATTTAGAAATTTTTTCCCTTGGAAGACTTACAGTGGTTACTAGAAGTTGCGTTACTTAATATTTGACACCTTAATTGAAGACTTTGTTAGAAAATTTCCATTCGCAAGCTAGCAATAATACTCATTAACCCATTTTAGCAACTCCATCATAATCGCCATTATTTCCCATTATGATTCGCTACTTGATTTTTTCCAAGTTTCCTACCTCTCATTACGTTATTCGTACGATTTATCGATTTTTCTCTCATCAAATGTTGTGTTTTCATCTTTACACTCCATCTAAATCGTTTTTATGCCTCCTGGTTAAACTAGTGCCTCGGGTTCTTCCTAAACGAAGGCCTACCATTGAATTAGCTTTTTTAATCTCGTGCAGTGGTGTGCGTACAGGTGGGAAGGTCAATAACTTAACTAATGGTCTCTCTCTAAGCTGGATCCTATTCTGACACTCTATTATAGGTAGCAATAAGGTTTTAATAATTGATTTCACTGAAAAATCTAAAGTCAAGCAACATTCAGATTATTTTTTATTAATTACATTAATTTTCGGACTGTTTTCCTCTAGTCCGGATAAGTGTCTTCTCTCTTAATAGTTTGTTGGTTCTTTTGCCGTGAACTTCCTATTTCCACCTACGCCCCCTTCATTCCACTTTAAAAATACATCGTCATTTTTCAAGAACGATTTAAATTTACTTAACACTCTTGCTATGTTATGACTCAATTCAACGATCTCTGTTACACATTATCCCACTTCTTCAATGCATATTTGTTTCCTTCTAATTCGCCTTTTGATCTAACTTTTCAACCACTGGTATTCTAACCACGAAAAGTTGTTGCCCACTTTGAGTGGTGAGGTTTAACATAGGCCGACGGAGGGACCCGGGCTCCTAAAAATTGAGTTTCTACTCGATCGAGATCAAATTTAAGACAACAGCCTCTCTCCGTCTAGTATAGATGCCAAAGTGTCCTCTTGAACAGTACTTACCTCGTGCATGCCATCTTTCCATTGCTTCCAGTCGTTGAAGAGGATGAAAGAACCTGACATGAAGACGTTGGTAAAAGCGGAAAACCCAATACTCTCAGAAAATAGATGCTTCCAACTGACTTGCTCCGGAGAATTTGCATAGTCGCAGCAAATCAACATTGCTCGGACAACGTGGGCATGGAATCCAGAATAGACCGTGGGAGTAAACTCGATACATTCTCTGAAATTCTAGTTTTAAAAGTCAGTTTGAAGAATGCGTACAAACAGCAAACAAACAACTACCCAAGTCGTATATTTTGCCAGGAAATATATTTTGTATCCAGTAGGACATTATAGCAACAATCAAAGGGCACTGCATTTCGAAATGGATGACACTAGCGTCTCCATAACCTTGACAAAATAACTCTGATCGTAACTTTCAAATTACCTCGAACTTCCTTTCCCCTTGGAATTTCGGTGACTTCTTGCAATAGGTATTGTTGAAAAGCGTTAAATTAAAGCCAAATAAAATTGACATTTTATAGAACTATCGGAAGGAGGCTTCCGCTTTCAAGAGAAAACTACTAATAACCGACTGAACTCAATCAATTTCGGTGACTTTTCATGTATGCAGCTTTTGATTCAAAGGCAATTCGCGAGTTGCTATCATTTTAAAAACAACTAATATTGACGAAGTTGCAGACAACTTTAGGAAGTATTAAAAATGTGAGCAAGTACACCACAGTAGTCTATGCTCAATTAAAAAATCTTACATGGCTGAACTAAAGAATCTCTCGCGCGCTCGAACATTCTGGAACGTGCTGACGTGGTGGTAATCGCACTAGGGAGCAGACACTAGAGCACTAGAGCAGACACCTCTCAGCCATGGTCAACGTAGCCGAAATTGCATTTAATAACAAAGCTCCGTGTCAGGGACACAACTCAACATAAACACAGCCCAAAATAAACCCGTCCCAAGCCATACGTCTGTTTCCTCTACACTGTTGAGGTAAGGAAGCTAATCCAGGGAGCAACTTCTAACTAGAAGAACTTGCCATAGAGATTACTGAGCATAAGTCAAGGATTATTAATGTGGCAATCTGCTGCAAACTTTGGCTAATTTCTCAGACGGTTAGGCTTTCTTCTAACATTAGATACCTAAGAGCTGAATCGTAGAATATATGACAATGAAACTGCGTAAGAGAATTCAAATCTGCTTTAATGAGAATCAGTATAATTGTCTCCAATTGTCTTCAAAACTGATTTACAGCAGAAGTAATCTTCTCATTCATCACGAATATTTTAAGGACAAAGAGGCACAAATTGCAAATTAAGCTCCAAAAATAATCGCATTTTCAATCTTCATATTTTATTTGCAATATTAGATCTGTAGGTCTTTTGTTAAAATCGTACTTGTAAAGCAGACAAGTGATTATTGAGGGTATAGATTGTCAAATTGCAGTAGATGTTGACCGAATCAATTATATCTGATTTTCTTCTCACGAATCATATTTTTCTGCTAAACTTGCCTCAACGGAGGTAATAAAATCCCCTTAGAGGGGTCATAACAATTCAATTCAAATCTACTGTGTTTCACCAATCCACTCTCAATTGTAATGCAAAGACCTTGCGACTACGCGCAGCAATACATTAAAAACATCTCTACATTGCAGAAATACAAACCACTGAGCATTGCATATTTAATATTAAATTGTAATAAAAGTTGATATTACGTGTGTGTGTGTATTGGCTTATTACGAAGTGTATGGTTTATGTCAGAACTAAACAAGAATAGCAATTGATTTGTGCAACATCTGAATTAAATTTATTAATAATTTGTTAATTATCAATCATTATTTTATAATTAAGGTTTTTCAGGTGCAAATAAAACTGTTATTAATTTTATCATCTAACTCACCAGCCACTTGATTTTCGACAAAAAATCAGAGACGAAGGCGAATAACATCAGACCAAGGAATTGGGGGAGAATTAGGATTCCTCGCAGATATTTGCCAATAATCGCCATACCAACCATGATTATAATTATCACCCCAACCAATGTCACTCCATATAAGGATATCATTATCCCAGTTGCCAGAAATTCCACAACTATCTTTTTCTAAAACAGCATCAAGTATTTTAATTTTCAATTACATGAGGCACATTTAAAATATTGATGACTAAGCATATCAGGCAGTAGACCAAAAAGTGGGGTATTCCTATGAAAATCGTCGCGACTTCCGAGTAATCTGTTCCTTGAGGATTCTAATACAAAAAACCCGATATACACAACGTCAAAACTTACATAAAATCCCCAAAGGATGTGTCTAGCTTCATGAGATAGTTGGCCTTGATATGGTCGTTCTTCTATAACGAGCCAGTAAGTTAACAGATTGCCCGTTTTACTTACCTAATTGCTTGCAATAGATTTGATATCCGATAACGAAGAAGGCATAGAAAGCAGCATAAAAGAAAAGCTCAATTTTGCTAATTTTATTCATCAGGTCAATGAAAGAGGTGCTGTAGTGGTGGCAGTAGTGAGAGGGTAGGGTCGGTTTAAGAAGGAAGTGGAATACTTCACACCTGTTCACGCACGCTTTATGCGTTCAGCCTCAGGTGTTTACGCGTGTTATCTTTAATGAACTTGCGTGAGAAGGAAGTGTGCTTAAATTTCAGTCTGGGTCACTCAGTTATACCGATTCATCTCTTCCCCTGATCAGGTACAACAAGCTAGTAATTGAATGTAAATCTATTCATATTAATTAAGTTTGACTTAGTTTTAGTGGCATTTGGTCAGAATGAGTTCCTTACGACTTTGGAATCTTTCGCTGCAATAGAAAATAGGAATTTCTGGGTCGCTTGAATCTGTAACTTTCTAGGTACGAGAGTGGCTGCCTTACAATCTCACAATAGTGAAGCAAACATCTTTCGTTTTAGTTCTCTGAAGTGCTTTATAAAGTGATCTCAGTCAACTCTTTCCACATCAAATCCATTTATTTCAGCTTTCTTCACTTTAGATAGGTTGGGACATCTCAAACTCCAAACCAAACTCCTTTAATTTCTAATCGCACGAGTGTTTAGATAGAACAGATTTCAAAAACATTACGACTTCTGACAACTGATGATGAGTTAAGTTCATTTCTCGCAGAGGATGAAAGTAGAAGATTTGTCTAAGATTCTTACTTTCAAATCTCATGGAGGGAGGAGGGGAGGAGGTGGGGGGAGGAGGGGGGGGGGAGAGGATTAAAATAAAAAAATTGCTATAAATGAACATTTTAGGTATTTTTTAAATGCGGTATAGCATTTTAGCTTGTGCTCATCAACAGAATAGAAAACGATCCACATCAATTGCTAGTGTTTCTTTCGATGGTAATAATAGCCGATCAAACTAGAAAAAATTATTCAGTCGAAGTGTTGTCGAAATGCGAAAGGAAGAGGGTTTTGAAACCTCTTCCTCCTCGATGAATGCTGAACAGAATACTCTCTTCCAAAGTATTCTTGAACAATATTATCAAATTAACACTATTTTGGGCTTTTATTACAAGTAGAAAATCCATCAATTAAATAATAATTTTAGTTTTCTAGAAGGGAGGTATGAAAAAATGACCTACCTATAATTGAATTGCTAATTACTGAAAATGGGAAAATCTACGGTATTATCATGTAAAACGTTGGCTTTAAAAATTCAAACTAGATGTAAAGACGGTAGTTGGTGATTTAGATTCTCATTTCAAAACTGAAAATTATCAAAAAATCCAAAATTATCTAGGTGTAACCATCTATTTGAAAATAAAAAGGCTCCAGCGAAATGAGGGTGATTAGCAAATCCTTCCATCCTTGGAAAAACAAATTGAATTCACCCCCAAAACATTGAATAAAAGGGAATCCTGAGGATTTCGGAGTCTAGCTACGGCATGTCATTTGACTCCTACCTTATCTCTTTCATAAATGACTGCTATTTGGTCGTCACAGTTTGTGCTTCGCAATGGATATTAACAAGAATAATTTTGAACATTCAAATTCAATTAATTTAATTAGGCGTAAAATTATTTTCCCACTAATTAGCATGCAATGAAATTTTATGAATAAAACAAATGAAATAAAGTATTCTTTTGGCATTTCCAATTACCCTAGTCATAGCAACTAAAAAGTTACAAGTCCACCTGATTCGAGAAAGTAGTAGGCAGAGATTTTGTACTAATATTAATCTGGAAATGTTAAATTTCAATGAGTTCTTCAAGAGTAAGTGCATATTCACTCCATTACACATTCAAGTGGATACTGGTGGTGGAATAATTTCTATTTGTGGGAGTCTCTTGAATTGTTGGACACCTTATATTCTGTCTTAAATTTAGGACCACTGAATGTACCTCCCCCACTCCTCCCAGATGACCATCTTTTGGTGATTTCTCGTCTGCTAAAATTACGATGAGCATACCCTTGAAGAAGCAGTTATATTTTCATCCTGCAGGAAAACGTGTTAAGTTGATTTTCAGGTTAATTTGGAATTGGCAGTTCAGCAGCTTGAGACAAGGACATCCCATTTCGATGAGCAGCTCAATTACTGGGGTTGGGGGGGGGGGGGGGGAGGGGGGGGAGAGAGGCCTCTCAACTGACCCTAGAAAGATTTAATCAACAACCTCCCGAGCTTACTATGTGATCAGGAAGTCCTGGTCACATCTGCAACAATATGTGAACTATCATCGATTAAATGCATCGAAAGGTTCAAGAGCATACCACACTATCTACAACGTCGAAAATGAGGTGTTTGAAAGTAAAGGTACTGATTGATTCTTTCAGAAATATGTGCTAAAATCAATACACAGACTGCCAAAAACGGCCGTGCAGAAAAGCAGGGCAAAAGGCGACATGAAAAGTGAAGATAACTCCTTACATAAAATTCTGATCTCAAATAAGGCATCGTGCAGGACAAATTCTCGTAATCATTTTCATAATAAAATATTGTTGGAAGATATGGAGTTATTACCCCGATGATACACAAAATGAGTGCGTAAATACAGTTAATTTTCAATTTAATTCGGCAGAACTACTTTATGAGCCTGATCAGTTTGAGCTAAAATTTATTTCCCTGCCAAACAAAAGCCTTCCTCGGGACTAACAAGATTAAACCGACTTCTCCTCTTCCTAATTAGAAGACTAGGTGTTGAGTTGGACCACAAACATTTTTGACAAAAGCAAGAAATGAGCTAAAAATTGGGGGTGAACAGGGAAGTGCTATGATAAATGAACCAAATTTCATTAAGTCAAGTTGAGTTGACTATTTTTGTTCGTCTAGTGAACAATCAACAAGGCATTATCTAACAATGAGAATGTGGCGGGCAAATAGGTTAACTGTTACACTCAGTTTTCGGAAACAATATCCCATGATTGAGGAGTTACCTTGTTTATTGACTAATCATTACAATATTCTCAAATTAAAATTTCTTCCCTTAGCGCAAAAGTGCTTAAAATTGTTTTTTTTGTTGATATTTTCAGGTGTATTTCTATTGTTAATACTTCTAAAATTTCCTACTGTGAGCCAGCTCGAACTTACGTATGAGTATCCCGATGTGGCACTTATTAACTATTTCCAGTCGACCTGAACATTGAATAAATAAGGAAAACTCGATACGGTTCCTCTAAGCCCTGTTGCCTGCATTCAACAAAATTTCTCAGTCAACAGCTTCTCTTCTCAGCAAGAAATCTACCACTTCTTGGCCAACTTGCCATCATACACACTCACCACGAACAGATTTTCCCAATCCAATCAGGCGAAAATTCTAAAGGTATATACGTTAGCTCATTAACAAGCTCATTGCCAAAAGATCATAAAATAATGCAGTAGGATACTATTATTGTTCGCTGAAATGTACTAACAAGCCAAGTTCTCATAGTCTGTGATGGCTCCCGGGATTAGCTTCCCTACCTCAACAGTGATGATTAAACAGGCGCATGATGTGGAACACGTTTATCTGGTCTGTATTTGTTGACAGAGAGCTTAGTCATTTTATATATTTTCGGCTGCATTGACCATGCCATGACTATTGGTTGCTGGTTGGGTGAGAGATCCATGCACTTGTGACCTCATTTTTTCCTTAGTGTGATTAGCATCGCCTCCGCAAATTCCAGGATGTTCGAACGCTCAAGGACTTCTTTGCTTCAGCCATGTCAGTTTTGCGTTCTCCACAGAGCATTAGGTTGCATTATTTCAGATGAATGCAAAGACAGGCTAAAACTAATTTGCACAAATCAAGGCCACTGGACCTATATTGGGGTCCAGAATGTTTAGAAGATAAGCTTATACTGTAATGCCTATTATTATGGTTAACATAGTAACACACTTCTCCCTATTAGCATCTTTGTCACTTGGGGACAAATTTATCAAATCACGTTAACCACTATGAGCATAAATCCTACTAAAAAGCCTGAGATCGATTCCGAAATTTGAGCACTACAATAGTATGGCAATGGGCAGTATAGACTATATCTGAAAAGTCTAAAAACCAACAATCCGATTCCAAGCGCCTATTTTTATAACTTTAATTCAAACGTCTTCCCAGCCCGATTCCCCCCCCCCCCCCCCCCACCCCCTCTAGTTTCCCAAATTTAAATACTTTTCAATAATGAAAGGCGTCAAACGTTTTGCCTCTATTCCTTAACGTGATGTGCTAGATCATATTATCTGAACGAAATATTCGGGTTAAAAAGCGACTCTAAATGAGAGAAAAGACCAAAGATAAGAATGGTATTTGCAGAATTGTATCGTCTGCAGCGGATGTTTTATAAATAAGGCTGGGCTAAACTCCAGCAATCTCTTTGGCAAATTCCTCTTGTATGAAAATTTTTCCGAAATTAGCTAAGCTACCTAAGATATATCGAGGAAAGACAGCGCGTTATGTGCAAAGCGCTTATCCTGGTTGCGTGTTAATGCCACACAGTCTGGTCATAAAAATACAATCAAAGGTAAGCTAGCAATCCAAAGACTATTGATTGCTGGTTGGCTGAGAGGTCTCTGCACTCACAATCACACTTACTTCCTACTCGATCAGCGGCACGGCCGCACTTTCGAGGCTGTTCGGGTGCGCATGAGATTAGTGGTAGCGCTGTGCACTCCGCGTCAAAGTTAGGGTCTGATTCCCGTAACTTTACTCTAACCTAATACTTCAAAGAGTAAAGGTAAAAATAAATAAAGGAATAATTTATAGGAAATATCAGATATGCTATATTTAATATAACCTCTGACAAAGCCTGAATCTTCAGCGTTTAATAATAAAGCAGCATTCCAAGAGGCCATATATCAAAACTAGGAGTATGCAATGAAATCATTATGTCAAGAATAATAATTTAACAGATTTCTGGAAGCATTGGGTTATTGATGGACTTGTGGGACACGTCATCGCATGAGCGCACAGCGTGACTTGAACTTCGCGTACGGATTGAGTATGAGGACACACAGTCAATGGCCAATCAAAAGTCTCCGCTCATTTTACTTAATCTGCCATGTTGAATGACTAACTTCCCCCATTGTCACACTCCACGCCATGCATGTCTAGAATAAACGCGTTCTCTGGATACCTCTGTCTCTTCTTAGCTTTGCAACTAGCTTAGCTAGTTCTGGGGGTCTTACGGACTAGGAGAAACTGCCACTGAGGTTCCTGAGTTCAGTCAGGCTTAGTTAGGTAGCTAATCCGCCACAGACTCAAGTCATTTGGTAGCATCAAAATGTTTTAAATTTCTATTTTAATGATTGGATTTCTTAGTAAATAGATGAGTTCATATTTGTAATATTCAGGTAGATTTGACTAGGAGTAGAATTTTAAATATAAAACCGAGCTCACCCGTTAAAATAAATCAAGAAACTTACAATTTCAACAAATTTCTGATGCAGTACAATAATTCGACGTTTTATTGGAAGTGTAGTATAAAAGACTAATTAAATCTTTTGGCAAAAATTATCTTTTTCTCTATTTCTGATCGTCATTATTTCTTTTCTTTTTCCTCTGTGTAACGTTGGTAAGACTTTAAACGCTGTATGATGAAAGGCAAAATTTCATATTTCAAAATAATTTGGTTTTTGCCAACAATGTGATAAGTAGATGTATAGCGCAAGGATTTAAACTGATCGAGTTTTAGAGATTTCCAAACCCATTCAGCTTGGTGACCATTGCATTAATGGACATATCTCGAGCATACATCTGTTGCCATGAAAAAATATCATGTTAGGGCTATTTTCATTTATATCGAATGAGTAATAGAAAAAATGAAACGATTTAAACGATATTTACCGTTTACTTTAATTTGCTCACAAGCCAAAGACAAAATATATTCAAAAAATTGAATAATTAATTGAACCTCAGGAGAAATTAATCTGTCTCTTTTCCCACTTTGATTTATGAGAAAATGAATTATACTTATGTACAAAACAACTCCGAGTGTGGTGATTGACATCCTTTTATGTATCTACGTGCGTATACGCACAATCCCAGTTGTAGCCAAAATCTAATTTTTAGTCTATCATTTCAATAATCTAATCTTGATAGACAACTGTTGCTTAGAGCAAATACATAATGCGATTTTGAATAATTTTAATGAAAACCAATTTTGGGGAAGAATAGGATAGGATCACTATGGTTATTACTTAACAGCAGCATTGAGAATGCATGATGATTTCTTCAATACATAATAAGCTGGTCAAGTTAAATATTCCAAAGTATATTTATTTTGGGTTTTCATTGAGAAATACTTTGTTAAACAAAACAAATAAAAGTGTAGGTATGTAAAAATTTAGAAAGATTTTAACTTTAGCTTCTATGATATTTTTACTCGATTAAGGCACCACTAATAGGGGTGCAAAGATTTAAAGTTTTATTATTCAACACCTACAGGAATTCAAACTGTCGATTGAACTAATTTCAAAAATTAGAATAGTTTATTTAAGCACAACATATTAGATTGATGAAAAATTAAATTAAGAATAAACATACCACTTGGAAATCAATAAAATTCGTCCAAAAATTGGTAATCGACAAATCAGCGTTCACATGTCACATTAAGCGTTTAAAATTAAAAAAACTAAAGTAAGCGTAGATTTATTAGATTCATTGCATATATCATTAATTCAAATACATTTTTGTTAGGTTGTCGTTTATATAGACAAATAACACCGCTCAATTAAAATAACGTCCCAGTCAGTTGTACCGGGTGAATTTATCCTATTGCTATTATGCTATAAATTTCCTAAATTCATATTTTTCGCTGAAAATCAGAACTTTAGAGGCACTTAAATTCAAATTTAATGGGACAATTAGTTGCAACTGTTTATTCAATATGTCAATAACCCGTGGATCTTTTTAATATGTAATTTTAATCACTTGGTTTTGTTATTTATTTATGTCTCATTTCGTAAAAACGTTCCTCTCGTTATTAAAAACCCTTTGAAATTTACTTAATATTCTGTTAAGTTTTGAACTGTGCAAAATATTATGTACTTTTTGCTCTTCCCACTTTGACAGTCTATAATCGTAATTATTTTCTTCTATATTTATAAATTGATGCTTTAGCCTGGAAAATGAGTATTCCACTTGATAGTCTCAAATCAAGTACTCTTGCCAATATGGAAATGGTCCTAAAAAAGGTAATTATATTTAAATTACTACCATTTTCTTACATAGCTGCCAGGAGATAAGTATATGCTCATTGAGCCGGGATTGCTTAGAGCTATGGATCGCACTGTTTCAATGCATTTTCTCTCCAGTCTGGGTGTGAAAAAGGTTTTTAAAATTCAAGAGCTGCCTCCGGAGTTATCCTTCTCAAGGTAACTTTATCAATCTACACTTATTTACTGCTTTATTTAGATTAGTCTATGTCATCTCTCCTACTCGAAATTCTGTTCAAACCGTTCTTAATCATGTTGAAGTTGATCGCAAGGAGCAGATAAAGCGAACCAAATTGATTGCATTTGTCCCCAAACATGTAAGGTCCTTTTCATATGATGACTGCAACAATAGAGATAGTTCAAGGCAAGAACTGCAGTCGCTTCTACAACTGTACTATTGGTTGATGTTGTTGGGGTAACAGAATCGAAGATGTCCTATTTGTTTGCCTACCAAATTGTATGATCTAAAGAACTAGAATTAGATTTTAGAAGCTAAAGATTAAGCAAGTTGTTTGTGAAAACAGGCAGGTTCTCTAAAACGGAGTACATAAAGAATTGAGCAAGACAATGAATCGACCTAATAAGTGAGTGAGGAAAGAGTGCACTACAAGTGGATGTGTGTGTGCGCGTGTCTAAAACGGCCAACTTGTTTAATCACAAATTACAATCAACATCGCGCTACTTATGACTGATTTGTTGAGATCTCTCTCCTCGCGCTTTCCGCACTTTATAGGGTCTTCTGTCACACAAGCGACCCCTTCTTTATGGTCCAACACTAAAATTTAATGTTTCGTTTCGTAGATTACTAAGTAAGTTCATGTTCACACTTTACTGTCAAATTGCTTATTATGGTCGGTTTTGCCTCTCAAGTTTGTTTGTTCTTCCCCCAAATCTCGAGAAAACAGAATGATCTTAACATAGCAACGCTGAAATCTCCTGCCCTATCTCATTGCCTCCGCATTGTTATTGTATTGCTAATGATTCTCTTATCATCTAGAGTAGGTTATGACGGTAGTGAATATCAACCATTGACCTCCTATTTACATGCTGGGATTTCTATTGTTATGGGAAATCAAGGAATAGATAGGTATGGGCTAGAAATAGATTATTAATTTCATTAGTTCAGAATGACTCATACAAGTGTCCCTTAACCCCAAATTCTCTCCTTTTTCCCAGTACTCACTTGTGCTTATTTAAGTTGGGGATATAGGCTAACACGATGAGTGTTAAAAAAATCTGTAGTGGTGAGCGAAGCAAAATCAATAATCTCCGAGACTTTTGGAAAGAATTTTAAGCCTTAATTAGAAATATTCGATTGATTTAAAGTTTATTATACATTTCTTATTCGGTGACTCTCCTCATCACTGGTCTCCATTTTTCTTCAGACAGTTGCTATGAAATCCATCTTAGAGTCGAGTGGTGCTCTTGGAAATGACCTTCAGATAACGGATCTCTCTTTTGGCTGGATTCCCATTGATGTTGATTTGATCTCCTTGAATCTCCCAGAGGTCTTCACGAATTATTTCCTGCATGGTGACACGGCCTGGCCTTATCACTTTGGACAGATGTTGGGTCATGTTCTGGAAACTGTTCTTCCAAATGACCGGTCACTGACAGACATCAATGTGAGTTCTCGTTATGATGTTTCTATTCGAAACAAACCTGCTCAAACATTTGATTTTACCTTATCGTATTCGGTCCAGTCCATATTCCGGGTGTTAGACCTTTGCGATGTAGATTTGGAAGTAGGCTTATGACTTAAGACTACTCTAAAACCGAGTTCTGCTTTCACTTTTGTAAACTGTTGTAGGCAATTAAGTAGCTCCTCTGAAAATCCTAAAATCTCGTGGGCAAGATTGATTAATAATTTTAATAGGCTATACATGATAGGCCAAACGGAGGGAAATTTATATTTGAAAGTGGATCGATATTGTAAACATCGTGTTATTTGCGTCATGAATACAGTGCTAACTTGAGATGAAACCACTTGTTTGGGGTTTCAGATCGTGTCCTCATGAGTACCAAGGGCAGCAAATCTACCGCTTACTAGAGCACTTACAACTTCTTTAAATAAAATAGGTAATTACTCAAGATATTCATATGAGCCTTAACACAAAAGGGCACCTTTTACATATTGGGTTGAAGTTACTGAAATTTTGATATTGAAACTGGCAATTATTGAGATATTGGTCTCAAAATTACCCTAATTATTTCATAGTTCGCGGGATTTTAAATTTACCAAGCATAACTTAATAGGGCGTTCACTGGCTGCTTTGACGTTTGACTCAACTAGGCCTCTATTCGGACAATTCCCGAAAGCCCCACTGAATGAGACCAAGTGATCATTATATTTTGCTCACAATTGTCACCGTACTTATAGAAGGCAGGTTTTTTAGGCATTTCTTCTCTTGACGTTACATAATTTCTAAGATAGATAGTCTACAATCTTATCTACAAAATTATCTAAGATATTTAAGGATAAAGCATCTGTTCAAGATGTAAACTTCGAAAGGGATCAGTAATAGAAAAGAAACAAAATATTGGTCAAGTATAGGATTATTTAAAGCTATTTAATATCATCTAAATATAGTAAGACTACTTGGGACATAAATTTTTTGGTGTCAAATTACTTGAGTAGTCCTCCTCTCTTTTTTTGAAACAGCTTCATGCCTTTGGAAGTGCGGCTCAAGTTTCCGCAGCTGGTCTTAGCACTGCTATTGGTCGCATTAGGGCCACTAAATCCACCAATCCTGACATTACGCTAAAATTCGATGATCAAGACTCCACACTGCCCACAACTTCCCATCGTCCTCTCTTCATTCTCTTTAGCCGAAGTAAGTTGCTACTGAATTGCGCCAAAACTGGAGCTTTCCTGATTTTTTTTCAGATATGGACTACATAACTCCCTTCATGGTTCCGACTACATTTGAGGGTCTTATACACGAGGTTATTGGCATCAATAATGGCATTATTGAGCTTCCCAATGTACAAAAAGATGACGCGATTCCTGCCAAGATCAATTTGAGCAGTTCTAATATTTCCAGCTTCAAGGTGGTTCTCATAATCCGCTTAAATCTAATAAGCAACTGAATATAAAAGCTTAATCAGTAATTACCTGTTGTAGGAGGTGAGAAATGCACATATATCAAGTGTTCACAAATGGCTTCAAACACAGAGATCTCAGCTAGAAGACTCCCGAACAGGTTTGGGTTTCTCATTAGCCGCTTTAGATCGAAATACGCCCAGTCCGGGTAGTAATGGGCTTCATGTGTCGAATGTTTCTGGTTTATCGGATATTTCAACACAGCTGAAGCCGATATTAGCTGTGCGAAAGGAGCTCACTATCCTATTTCTCTGTCTTGAGGAGGTAAGTCAGTATCTTGAAAACTCAACTGTTATTAAGTATTAATTATTTGTGTTGAATGTTAAGGAGCAGCATCATGGAGCCGGACTTAATCAATTCTGTTTTTCGCTTCACTCATTGAGTTACGCACCGTTGGACCACCAGCTACTGACCTTTGCTTGTGTGCCGCGGGGCACGTTGATAGCTGCGCCACCATCTCACTTAGTTATTATAGCGGTATTTAATATGTGAATAATGCAGGGAATGGAGAATTTACTTTATTTGAGTGTAGCAATTGAAACTCCGGTCGTTTAAATTGCTAATATTTTGCACGGTAAATGACCTGTCTTTATTCTTTGACGTTCACGACCACGAAATCTCGGGTTAATTTTACTTGGAGATTTCCGTAGGATGTTGAGTAGAAGCAGAGGCACTCTTTTAGCATTTTAAAAGTGTTCGTAGTCAAGCGTTCTGCAGACCAGTCGCAATTTTTCTGATGGAAGAGGGAGTTTTAAATATGGATTTTCACAAGTTTACAAGATTGTTGCAACCACGCTCAGTGTCTCCGACTTTTTGCGTTCGCTCATAGGCACTTGCTCTTTCCCATTCCTTCCTTTCCATTCGCCTAATTTCCTTTGACTAAATTTGTGTCTTCTCTTTCTTCTTCTAATTCATTCCTGTCAACTTCGTCCACCCTCCTCTCCTCCTCCCCCCCCCGTCCCCTCTTAATTGGTCATCGACAGAGAGGATTTTATTTGGTATCCCTTGTGTGACTTGTCACTTATATGCGGTTGTGCATTACTTTTTCCATTCGTGGCTACGCAATGAATTCACTTCATTCCCTTTTTAAAGTACATGTGGTCCTCATTTCATCCATTCGAACAGAAGCCTTATTGATTCCTGTGTGAATATCATTCAATACATTCTTTGTTTGAGTGTGGTATTCAGACTAATGCTTGTCTGCATAATTCTAATTTAGGTAATGCGCAAAATGGCCAACGAGGAGCGTGTAGAAGATCTTCTTTCTGCTCAAACGGAGATTCTGCAATCTGGGAGCGGTGGAGCTTTGGCAATGCCTTCGGCAACACCTCCATCTCCTACTTCCTCGTCGATAAGCTCTACGGGCTCAATATTGTCAAATAGCCAACAACAGCAAGCTGAAAATGTTGAAACTATGCTGCCTGAAGCTGCCACAGGGACTTGTGCTGATGATGCCTCGTGCCAACCTGTTCGACTGGCATTGGAGTGGCTATCTACCAGGTAAATGACCAACCTGGCTTCTACCAAACCCACACTATTGTCTATTGTCGCTCCTTCACTCTCAGATGGTATTTTTAATACTCCAACGGGTCCATATTAGTTGTTTTTCCATCCACACTCCCTTTTAATTGCATTGGATTTTTTTCTCTGTGTCTCACCCACGGATCAATAAATTTATTCACCAGATGCTCAAGCCCGGCTATCCCTAGTTTATGTGATTTCATTGTCTGTTCTACCGAACCAGAGGAATGCTTTTTCATGACCTGATATCTGGCATTTATACAAAATGTTCACATAAATATCATCAATCTTTGATTTGTAATTAGAGATTTATCGACCCTCTGCCTTTGGTTACAGTACTGCTCTGTATTTTTAGTAAGGTAGAACACGAATCTGAAAAGCGTTAGCTATTCAAGAGAAGAATTAAATGAGGAACCTTCCCAGCTCATACTATCATCGCCTATGGCTGAACAGAACTGTCAATTTTGAAATATATTAATTTGAGGAAAACAAAACTGTTTAAAATTTTTCTTTGAGAAAGAACCTTTACTTGCCTTTAAAACAATTTTTGGTCATTATCTCCTTTCTATATTTGAATGATCTCAGGGTCGTATTTGAATGTTGCTTTTTTCTTCTCTGGGTTCTAGAACATCGGACAGACACAATCTTCTTTATTGATTTTAACTTGAAATATTATCTCTACAGATTTGGTGATCGAGTGACGGAGGCAGTCCGGATGTTCTGTCTTCTCTCAATCACTCATGATGGTCTTAGCGAAGAACTCTATGCAGCTGTGATTCGGCACATCCAACACGCAGTGGGATTTTCAATCTATCCTATGTTAATGGCTTTGGCGCGACTACGGCTTCTTTATCCCCGTAGAGCTTCAACAATGATTAAATCAGAGAATGAGAAGTCGGGGGAAGCAGGGGAGGCAAAGTCGACGCCCAGACCTTCAGTTCTTAGAAGAGCACTAGCGCCTGCGGGTCTGGGGGGAGAAAAACTTGCTAATGCTACTGAGAGGCTGATTAAGAGAAGAAAATCTCTATACAAGTAACTTTTCTCCACTCATACTCATCTATCTTTCTTCCAATTTTTATATTCGGTTTCGCTTTAACCTGAAGCTGAGAAATCGAGCATGATGTAAAGTGGTTTCGAAATTCAATATGGCCTTGAAGCGAACTAATTGCAACTATTAACTGTAAAGGGGTTGGCTATTATCTCGAAACTAAATTCACCACTTGTGAACTTTTCATGACAAATTACTATGAAGCTCGAGTAATATATCCTTGACCATCTTTATGATATAATAAAGCGAAGTTACCTGCGAATTCGGTGGTGGTACATTGTCCTGCTGATAGGCAAAGTAAATCCGGCATTTTCCAAGTTCTGGACAAAACTTGAATCTGGCATTCGCGTGTCAGATTTCCATCTTGCCTAAGTGAAATTCTTAGCTGGAAAATGCAAAATAAATACCTTTAACCTGTCTATGGAAAATGGGCATACTTTCGTGATTGCGTTTGCTCTCTCCATTGTATTTGTAGAACTTGAAATGATATTCCCAAATGTGCTTAGTGTGAGCGTGCAATCGCGACATAACGCACTTTTGGATTTTCCCTATTAAAACTGTCGTTATGTTTTGCAGTGAATTTGAACACATCCATATTACGAAATCTTTTTTAAAAAAATACCTTAAATGGTACCTCCTCATTTTCTGTTAGCCGATTACATCGCCAATTGCAATTAAGTATGCGTTCACAAGTGAATCTTGGCGTGGAAAAGCCCGCTGTCTCTCCAGCCTATGTATTCGGTGGCCAACACGTCCCAATAGTGGTACGTTTCACCGAATCGCTCTGGGCTCAGGGTTTACTTGGCACCAACTCCACAGCCCCACCAACCGGTCGCTCTTCCCTACTGACTGGTCCTGAACTTCTTTCCAAAGAGCAATTAAATCGGGCCCTTACTCTCCTCCACACTGATGAGCGATGTAAGCACTTTTCAGTGAGGCCTATCTAAAAATGTTCAATCTCATTGACGTCACTGAAAAAGTATTTGACCTTGCTGTTACCATTGTAAACTAAAAGTAAGCTTTACCCTTATAGCTGCGATGAATCTTGGTCGAGTGTCACTTGAGTCTAAAGACGGTGTCGAGGAGAAGTGTGGAATGTGTTCACATGGACAGATAGTGGTGGTTGCATTTGTGGGTGGTTGTACCTATGCAGAAGTGGCAGCGTTACGTTTTGCAGCGTCTAGACGTTGCTGGCGCCTCCTTATTGCAACATCGCAGATTCTTTCCACCAAATCTATCATTCATCAAGTTGGTCAGGCGGCTGCTCTCTAGAAGATTTCGCGCTCACTCTTTTATTTCCTACCTTTTGTAATTTCTATCTGGTTCTATCGCTTATTGTGCACTGGCTGTGTTTGTAATTTCCTTCGAATTTTTGGCGTTATTTTGTGTGTATATTTCATTTATCATTTGTAAAGTACGTAATAGCTGATCATTTTTTTATATTTCACTTGTCTTTTTTTAATTGATCTTTATTTTCCTGTTTTTTAAGGAAATGAACGGTTAAGTATTCAAACAGATGGGTTATTTCATCAGCCTTAGATCACAGTTGAATTGCAAAGATGCAAGGGAAAAATAAATATCTTAGTATCATCAAGGCTAAGGAGTAACTACGATTGGAGGTACTATTAGTATATGGATCAGTTTGGAGGTACCTAGGTACACGGGGGTTAGAAAATGGTACAATAATCGATGGAGATGTTTGTGGTCTGCCCCTCTCGCGATAAATAAGCTGATTGTAGCGGATTAGCTACCTTAATAAGCCTTGACTGTTCTCAGAAACCTCAGTGACAAATTCTCCTAGTTGGTAAGTCTCCCAGAATGGAAGAAATAGACGTATACCGTGGATACGTTTATTTAGTATGGCGTTCTGTGTAGTGTGTATGTATGACGTGGAACTTAGTCATTATATGCACTTTATGATACGATGACCTCTTATAACTTGGATCATTGATTGGTCGGAAAATCGTGTACTGGAATTGACCATTGATTGATCGTATTGGTATTGGTCATTGATTCTGCATTAGTCATGACAAAGTTGTGTCCCCACACGATACAGTTGGTTATTGAAATTGATTTAAACATAGAGATTATCTGTCTAACTAATGCTGGTGAATGGTTTGAACGGTATTCTATGCTCACCGACAAAAATTACCAGGCAGTAGCCATATTTGCAAAAGAAAACGGGTTTCAATTTGGAAGTATCGCAATATGAAATACATATTACTATTTATAAAACTTAACAAACGAATTCTACGGCGCACCTAAAGAGGTAATTAGATAAAAACATTAAAATAGACTACAGAACAGGTGCAATGTTCGGGTCATCATAGACCCGGTAATATTATGAGTGGAAGAGTTAAGGTAATTAAGGATCCATCCAACATTAAAGTGTGACGGTTTTGTCTCAACGGATCGTTAATACGTAAGTAATGGAGTGGGCCATCATACCGACAGAGACCACTTGGAATAGCTTAGACCTTGGAATAATTTTGTCAGTTCAATATCGGAATATTGAGGGTCAAGTGCTCGAAAAAGGCCTTCATTAATGCACGTCACCCAGATGAGATAATTAACTAGGAAATGACATAAAGTTCATGGGACGGGAATAAGTACCAAGAAGTATAAAGATTACAAATGGCTATTTGCCTCCGATTCCCCCAACTCCACTATGCGCTCTAAGGACTGATCAATATGAGGCCTGATGTAGCCAATGACTACACCGAGCTCCCAATTCGTATTCCACTCAGGGCGCAGATCTGCGCTCCACTTTGATGCATAATTCATACGGTATGTTCTCCATTAGAGACAAAAAATACAGATTGGCCCAGACCGGGCTAGACCACCGGATTGGTTTATCGCTGTTTAATCTCCACGTTCGTTAAGAATACTACCTACTGAATGAGAATATTCGTTCTCAACAGGAGGAAAGTAGGCGATAGAGTATTATCCAGGATCTACATTCATAGATACATGTAATAGATCATGCTATAAGATCATTTTTTTCTCATTTATCCAATGTAATCGGATACAAGTACTCATGTGTTCAGGATATAGTGTTGTGCAAAATTCTTGATTTTTTAATTATTACAAGTGTTTTTTAAATGGTGAGCTTTATATTACCATCATGCTCAATAGATTGAGGGTCTGTGGGCAAATACTTTGCAGACAGTTTAAAAGTAAACTATAATTTGGTAGGGTATAAAAGTGATGAGTATTGATAGCTTAAGACAAAAATTGGGATAATTGGTAGTGAGCAACAATGACAGTGCAAATATCAAAATGTAGGCCTCAGGTAACTGAAGCGAAAATCGATGAGATAATGCAAAGGACTTCTGAAAAAGAATATACCGTGCAAGAAATCGATAAGCAAATCAATAAAACGGACTTCTGTGGACATTTAAGTTACCACCACTTATTCACGATTTTTTAGTATTTAGGGGATAATTTTTGTTACCACTCGGCAGTAAAGTCATTAATCTACCAACAGATTAAATAGCCAGTTATATAATTAAAATTAGTTCGAAGATTAATCCGAATTCATCTAAGTACAGTGTTAATGGGCGTTATTTAACAGAAGGAAACCTTGAAGTTGGTAGCTATTTTTATGGTGAATTTCATAAAGACAAAATTGTGAATAATTTAAATAGGCGAACATGAGGTGAAATTCTTTAAATTATGTCAAAAGTACATTTCATATGACCATTTGACCATTCACACATTGATCTGGACCACGCTTTCATTACTTACAAACATATTGAGAGCATTTCGATGGGCCATAATTCATCCAAGCTTATCGTGAAAGGCACAAGTTATCTGTTGAAAATGCCTACTGATGAGGATGATCATGTGAAAGCTGATATGAGCAGCAAGAGTGAAGAAAACATTGATCCATCCACATTCCCTCCACCGAAATTTTTCATGAACTGCTGCAATGGCTCGCATATGTACGTTATTTGATCTTTCCTCGAAAATACTAACTACATAAGCAAAATTGCTGAAATTAACATCAGATATCAAAAATAACTGGCCGGAAAGGGGACAGAATCTACATTACTCAGAGAAAGATAAAAATTCTAATTTTAATGTTGGAAAAGGCGTTTGAACATGGTCTATTGTTGGATAAAATACAGGAGATGGATTTAAAGGCGCGAAAGTTTCGGTTTAATCACAAAGTCTCATTTTTTCTCTTATTTCTCCTATAAACCATAGATTATTTATTATTTTAAAGTGTGGCCATGCCATTTCAAATTTCTTTGAATATTTATTTTTAGAGTACTCCCTCACCTGAAACGGTTAGGATGGAGTCGTATAACTGATATAAAGGATCTTGAGAACTGTTTCCTCAAGTGGACTGAATTTTAAAGTGTGGCCATGCCATTTCAAATTTCTTTGAATAGCTAATGGTCTATCATGATGGTGCTTATTAACGTGATTTTAACAATTCAGGGTGCATGAGAGTCTACTCGATATGATATCACCTTCAATAGCTCTTTATTTGAAGTCTAGATTAATCTCTTATATCAAGCCATTTCAGCTCTAAATTTGGCTAGCAGTTACCTTCAACTATTCGACACACTTTCGCCAGATACACCCTGTCGCCATTTTACTTGAATATGTACACTCGATTATGCAAAGTGGCCTTTTGGGATCTTTTCTGCTCCTGTTACTAATAGAAGAAATAGTTTTTACTCGTACTGTTTGACTGGATATATGAGTCTCACATTTATTTCACAATTTCTTAAATATTGACCGGCTAATATGCCGATTAAGATGCCACTTTGACAAATTCAAAATTCCATTGCCATATTTGAGTGAGGACGGGGAAGAGGACAGAGGAGGGTCGATATTTTCACTCATTGCATTGTTATGTTTAAATCAGGCACGATTGGCGCAATTAGTGGAGGTCAGGATGATAAATGAAAATGTGTCACCCAGATTGACACTGTAAACTCACGACTAACTAACTACTTTCAATAACGTCATTCAACTGCAATTTTACAATATATCCACTTGTGAAAATACATTTACAAATTTAATTTGAAAAAATTAGCCAAGCTAAATCAAATATATCTTTAATTATAAGGTAGTGCTTATTATTTATTTTTAGAGTACTCCCTCACCTGAAACGGTTAGGATGGAGTCGTGTAACTGATATAAAGGATCTTGAGAACTGTTTCCTCAAGTGGACTGAAACGGTAATGCAGCAGAATTACCAAGATTTCGAGGAAGGCAAATGCATGGTATGTCTTAATCCTAATTGAAATTTATAAAATATTGACATTACACCTTTTGAGTTCCTCTATTTTAATTAATGTTCATTATAACATTGTGACTTCTTATAATGCCTTAAAGGTCAATCATATACCAAATTGCGGTCTCTTCTGCAATAAATTGGGCCTACTAATGAGTCTTCGAAGTTTCTCCGAGAAAGTTGGATTTACGGACAATCAAGAAACTCCCCTTAATTTTATCCCAGAAACTTACTGGCTTGGTAATTCAAATGAGAGAACAAAATTTCTGGATCAATTATCAGGTAAGTTCACCTATTTCTTAAACATTGATATGTTATTTATTATTTATGAAGTTATAGAAGATCTGCAAACATGCAGAAGACGTATTATGAAATGCCGATTAAAACAACATTAAAGCCTAGCATTAAAATGACAATGGAAAGGTGCTTAGTTAGGCACAATGGGAATAAATGATAGTATGACCTTGAAATCATTCAGCTACTTGATTTTTAACGGTACTCATTGTCATATGCAAGCTATAAAAATTTGCCTGTGTATGACTTGAGATATTAAATTTAACTTTTCTACTTCAAAATAGAATTAAATTGGGTTTTTGAAATTAATCTTTAAACTAAATTGCTTAAGGACAGAGTTTATAACCGTATATCAAATATTAACTCATACTGATATTCGACCCTGATCTAAAATGTTTAAATATTTTCAAAATAAATCATTTTTAGGTGGTGGAGTTTGGATTATGAAGCCTTGCGGTTCGAATCAAGGTAGAGGTATCTGTCTGATACACTCAAAGAGGGAATTTCACAGAATTGAACGAGCTTATGGTGAAGCAATTCAACAAAATCGAATTGTTCAGAGGCATGTTCCATTAATTTCATTCAAAAACATTTTGTGAATAAAATTAATGCTGGTATATAATTTTTGCAAATTAATCCATACAAATCGTGCTCCATTTGCACTATTTTCTAGATACATAACTTCCCCGTTGTTACTAAATAAAAGAAAATTCGATATTCGCTGTTTCTTAATGATAGCAAGTACCCTGCCCTATCTGGTTCTCTTTGCACCTGGGTATGCTCGACTATCTCTTCACAAATATGACGTCGATGACACCAGTCTAATCACTCATCTCACAAATCAAGTAAATTCTAACAGCATAAAAATATGTTTTCATTATCATTTCTGATCAATACGCTTCAAAATGCTTGATTTTCGAACTCATCAACATTTATTTTTTTATATTTCAGTGTATTCAGAGGAAAGACCCAAAATACGCTAACTCAAAAGAAGATTCTGTGTGGACATTTTCAACGTTAAATGAATATATTAATCAAAACGTTGCTCCAGAGAAGAAATTGCCATACAATTGGGTCATGCGAAACCTGTTGGTAGGCTCTTTTATACTTTATTTTCAATATAATTTTGACTCAAAGCGAATGCAAATTAATTCTTTTAAAAACCAGATAAAACTAAAGATGACTTATTTTACTATTTTACAGCCCGAAATGAGAAAAATTTCAAGACGCGTTTTCAACGCAGTGAGGGAAAAGCTGGCTTGTAGAATGGGATTTTTCGAAATCTACGGAATGGATTTCATGATTGACGTGAATATGAAGGTAAGTCTTTTAGCTAGAATATTATTTCCATTTAAATTCGAGGTCTGGTTAATTGAAATCAACACCAATCCTGCAATGACTACCAACTGTGAAGTTTTAAAACACGTTATTCCGCCAATTGTCAAACGTTTTATTAGTAAGTATAAAATTAAAAATTTTAAAAAGCAATTCATTTTTAAATTTGGAACATCATTTAACTTAATATTTATTAGCTTGTGTGTATTAATAAACAAAACGGTTTTTAACGAATTTGGTTACTTTTATTGGTAATCAGAACTGGTTTTAAATTTAAGTAAATCTTTCAAAAATTTAAGATATTAGCGTTGAATGCTTTGAAAAGGCTCGCCGATGGCAACCTCTGTTGCCGATTCATGGAATTTTTCCGCGAAATCCCTCTAAATACCACGACATAACTTGGAATATAGGACTGAAATATCGTCAAGAGTACTTTAATAACAATGGACTTCCTTCATCCTTTTCGGTTTTGTATAATGAGAGATTATCATCTGCTATGTCTCGTCAACCTGGTTGCTACAAGATTCCTTTGGACCCATGGTTACCACCCAAGCCAACTTCTATGTCAACCTCATCCGGGTCATCACCACCATCGAGTAAAATATTCACAAGGTCGGTCCCAGATCAACTCCACAAACAAGAGAATCTTAAAAAAGCCAAAACAAGTCGATCATCTGCATCTTCCTTCAAAGGAGTCAGTATTAGATCATTTGGTTTGAGCCAACCATTCAAGAAAGATCGGCTGGCTTTTTCACCAAAACTTAAAAACTTACCATCAAGGAAAAGTCAAACAACGGGAGCATATTGTGTAGGGGATGATAATGTACCAATGCAATCGGAAACATCTAAAAAAATGCTCTGTAATTTTGAGAATTATGACAAGTTGAAGCAGTTACCTAAAATTTCAATTGAACCTAATGATATGCTGCAACTTATTCAAGGTGTTGAATTCACGTCCAAGGAAAGGAATATTAATTAAAGTGAACCCTTCGTGGTTTAGCATATGAGGAAAAAAAGATATCACTGACTTGAAAAAATCAAAATAACAAGCTATTTTGAATTCTGTTACTTTCTTTGGTAACTTTCTTCTTTGCAAAGATTGTGCTTAGAGCCAATCTTACGTGCACAGTTTGTATTTTTCTCAAACAATAACCTATTGCTAAATTCATAAAATGGATATGATTTTAATTTTTGTTAGGAGATGAAAGTACTTGTTATGATTCATCCGTTTATTGCACAGAAAAAATTGTTAATAATTTTCTTTTAATAAATAGTAATTAACCAAATTGATGCAGTCAAACTGAAATTGGCTGTTCTCGTGTTAATAATAGAAAATAAGTTGTGTTTAAAATTCTCTGCAAATTTTTAAAAATAACCCACTCATATGAAGTGCGAATAGGACTTGAGAATCTTTTCTGCAAATTTTGTAGCCCTCTGTAAATGATGACAACCGTCATGAACCGGGATGGGAAATTTTTACATTATGTTAAATGACCCATGTAAAAGTAGGTCTGATTTAAAATTTTTTCCTAACGCCTATTTTGATGCTCTATCAGATAAATCATAAAGTTTGTGAAAAATTAGAACTGGGGGTTGATAAATTTTACAAATCCCTCAAAGTTAGGATTTATAAAGCCTTAGGCACTCAAAGTTTCATAATAATCTGCCCATTATGTTTAATTTCATTTGGTTTCGAAAATGTAGACCGTTGTTTCGTCACTGTCAAATTTAGAGCATTTGATGCAAGAATGAATTCAATCTTAGAGAAATTTTTTTCTAATTGGTAAGGCATGTGTTTGCATCATCGTGGAAGATTATTTTGAAAAAATTGGGAATGAGTAGTTGGAAATGTTGGAATTCAGGATTTACAAATCAAGTATAAGAAACTGGTTAAAAAATGTCCATGAATACGGACTCCTCATATGTCATTAAATTCAGTGATATCATATATTTAAATTTAAAATTAATATAGTGGTTAAAATATTTAAGGAACAAATTTTTATTGAAGCTTTTAAGGATTTGTTTAGGTTCTTTTTTATGTAAGCGCACAGTTTAGGTATCCATCTTGCGACTTGTTTTCTCTCGTATTTGTACGCTCGACCTAAAGATGGATCTAAAGCGTTCTTTTCCAGCCATGTCCATGGTTCCAGTACCTAGCAAACGTGCAAGAGTAGGCGACACACAGGCCATTGCGCCATATCAAATCCAGAAGTCAAATCAGGGGCAGATTATTCCAGCTGGTATGCCTGGTAGTATGCAGCGTACCTCGAACCTTCATAGCCCCAATATGCTTCTTACTGGACATGAAAGTGAAGTATTCTGTGTTAAATTTGTCCCATCAGATGGCAATTATGTCGTTAGCGCTGGATTTGATCGACAAGTGTTCGTTTGGGAAACTTATGGAGAATGTGCCAATGTTGCAGTCATGCCTGGTATACTTGTTCTACAACGTTCTTTTTTATTTTGAACTAAACAGAGTTTCTTAAATCTTAAGTATTTTTCGCTCAGGTCATGGCGGTGCTATTCTTGATTTGGCTCTCTCCACAGATGGCGAGTTGCTCTATTCTGCCAGTTCGGATAAAACCGTCGCAATTTGGGACCTCAATGTCTGTCAACGGGTTAAAAAGATTCGTGGTCATCAAAACATTGTAAATAGTGTCAGTATTGCCCGTCGTGGTCCACAAATGATTGTTTCTGGCTCTGATGATGGTACTGTTCGACTTTGGGACAGGCGTCAGAAGACCGAGGTTCAAAATTTCCAAAATACATACCAGGTATGTATGCATAATTACTGCTTAAAAATCTAATTATGGTTAACTTTGTATGTATTTTAAACATACATAAGTCCATATTAGATTCTTAATCTATGTCTTTGTAATTTTAGTTATTGTCTTCTGAAATTAGTCTTTTTATGTCAAGTTCAAATAAAATATGTGGCCATAACTTTAGTTTCTTTTATACTAATGTTTTATCCCTGTTCATTTTGTTTTGATTGTAAAGAGGTGAATGTAGAATTATAAGATTTGGCAAATGAACAACAAATGTCCTTGTGTTCAAATCGCAGTGGACCCCGTTTCAATAGTGAGATTATTTTTGAGTTTATTATGCTTGATTTGGCTGTGAAATGATAAAATTACCCCTTCTATATACTAGCACATATGTAGTGTCTATCGCCAATTTCATAGCTTCGATCCGATAGGTTAGGCCTCAAAAATTAGGGCTGCTAATATTTGTATTACCACGAAAGTACTTCTCACATATCTCTTAGCTGTTAGTGATCTGTTGATCAATCTTCGTGTTTCGTGCTTTTTTTTGCAAACTTGAACAAGTTTTATTCTTGTTATAGCATCTGAACTCGCAAAATATCACGATAGTTCAGTAAGGAATGAAACTAGATTGAGAATCCTGCTTTATTTGAACACTGGAAAGCCTTTAGTTGTCTAATTTTTGATAAATACCATCCTTCACTTAGCAATATTCTAATATTTCTAAGAGCATTTTTCATCTTCTCTCGGTCCGCTATGTTCGGAGCTTGTTTACCACTTGAGTAGTCTGGTTTGCTTATATTTTCTTAAAGCCGTGGTAATGTAAGTTTTACTATTTAGGGCGCTTTGAATACCAGGACCCACCGTATCTGCTCTTGCTTACGTTTCTTTTATTTCCGGTATATTTTATCACTACATGCTTTTACATAGCAGTACTGTATTAAATTCGTGTCGTAGATCACTCACCCACAACTTAAACATTGGAGCACATAATCCACCAATATCCTTCTTGTTCTGCAGGCTCCAGGTCTTTGTTCTCTGGTGAAGAAAGATTTGTTGAAATTCTAGGTTCATACTATCTAGGGTAGAATAATTTGCATCTTTTGACTCGAACTAACGTGATACAATTGTTCCTTCATAGGTACTCTCAGTTACTTTCAATGATACTGCAGAATTGATCTTCTCTGGAGGAATTGACAACATAATCAAGGGCTGGGACCTACGTAAGTTAGATGTGGCAATGCGGTTAAATGGACATACGGATACAGTAACGGGTCTGGCCCTCTCACCAGATGGAAACTTCCTTCTCTCCAACTCCATGGATAATACCCTTCGTATTTGGGATGTTCGACCCTATGCTCCACCTGAACGATGCACTAAAGTAAGTCGTTTCTCTAAAAAATATTCTTCGACTTAGTAGATCTATAAAATCACCCGACCCTTCGCTCATTAAAGGTAAATATTTCTTAAATGAAGTAGTATTGTACATAGAATCCGTATTTAGTTGTTGAAATTATCACACCGATTTGTAGAAAAGATGAAAAAAGTACGCCTTGGTTTATTCAAACGTTTGTACGCCGGTGAGATAGCTGTTAACGTCCTCGCTAACGAATTCGTAAGTCACAGTTTGAATACCCATGGGTTCGCACTGTGTGAGCGGTATGGTTAAGCCTGGCTAATGTAAAGGATGACAGAATTAGAGCTTCTCACTAGGACGTGGGAGTTTTCACCAAAGAGTTCATAAATATCCTCCACTTGGAGGGTTAACGAGATTTTGTTTCATCATTCCGTTCAACAATATCCACCTCAAATGTTTACATTATCTTCGCTCTGAGCCCTCAGTCCTTCCTTACTGGATATGTCGTTGTTGGGTACTTTTTATTTATTTAGATATGTGCTTTAAGTAAAGTAATTTAAAGGTGCCTTCACTTTGAAATTTGCAACTTCTGAGTGTTTTCTCCATTACAATTTATCGCCTTTAGTTTGTATAGTATTTTCCTGCTTTGTGAACTTGATCGATTTTATAGCTATTAAAAAATTGTTTAATTCAATCGATTTAATGATAAAGAAAAGAATAATACCGTGTGCAAAAGTAGTTTAAATGGTGTCGCTCTATTTACGTGGATTTGTGGCGCACGCAACCCGCACGGGATAAAATGTGCAACCGAGAATTTTGGAGTGTGCGGGCCGGCCGTACGTGCAGAGCATTGCTCAGATATTTTTTTGTTATAAGTGTTTGTCGATATCATAATTTGCAATAAACGTTTCACTTTCAACACGTCTTCCTCTCTACCATCGTGATAGCCTTTCCGATTAGGAAAATCTGCCATAGAGATTTTCGAGTGCAGTCAAGGCTTATTAGAGTGGCTAATCCGCTACAGATTTCAGCATCATATCTATTGATAGCAAATGGTTCAAATCTTAACCGTGAGTTTGCTTCCTTTCAGAGTTTTCTCTAATGAGTGCAAGCTTTATTACTAAATCCTAACGATTGCTATTTTGAGAGTCATCTATCTTAACAGATCTGTGAAAAGTGTACAGACGTTATTACTGTCCTGCCTATGGTGGTTGGGAATAGCCTCACTTTGAGAATTAAATACTTATGTTGTACAACTGTAGGAATTTTCCACCCCATACATCAGAAAATGATGCCATACCAATTTATCTCTAAATTCTTTGATGTATATTCTAAATTAATTATCAGGTCTAGAACTTTGCTCCCGCCGTTTTCCGAAAGATGTCGGAGTAGTCAGTAGTAGTTGAAATATATTTATCACAGATGTTGAACACTTTTTTAGACATTTGTAACTATAACCCTTCTTTGATATAACTTAATTTGTGTTTGCATACTAATACAATTTCTAATTAAATATGTCCGAATTCTCGTTATTTGCGGGAAGTGTTGCTTGCTTTTTATTTCAATATGAAAAGATCTGTGGACTGGCTGAGGCTCACCGAATTATCTCAGATACTTATGGTAAAACGGCTATTAGTGAGAGAACGTGTCGGCGGGGATGGTTCCAACTTTTTAAGGGTGGTGATTTTGCTGTCGAAGAAGGGGAAAAAGTTGCTAAAGATACAGAATTGGAGGCGAGCGATTTTTAGTGTAAACTCGTGTCAAACTCAGGAAGAATTATCAGAATCATTGGGTATCAGTGAGCAAACAATTTCAAAACGCCTGAAACAGTTGGGAATGATTGAGAAAGAAGGATATTGGGTGGGTGGGTACCCCACGAGTTGAAACCCAAAAGAGATGTGGAGCGACGTTTGTTCGCTTGTGAACAGCTAGTGAAAAGGCAAACGCGAAAGAGATTTCTCCATCGTACTGTTACTGGGGACGAAAAATGGGTACATTACAATAACCCTAACCAAAGCGAAGCAGAAAATCATGGGGATTGGCCGATGGCCATACTGCTACGTCAGTACCTCTGCCGACGAATATCCATGGCTCAAAAGTCATGCTTTGCGTTTGGTGGGGAGACCAGCTTGGCGTAATTTATTATGAGCTTCTGAAACCGTCTGAAGCCGTCACAGGTGAACGTTATAGAACGCAATTGATGCGCCTAAGCTGTGCTCAAGAAAAACGAAAAACGGCCACAGTACAACGAGACACGGTAAGGTTATTTTACATCATTATAATGCTAGACCTCAAGAGATTGGCCAAATTGGTGAAAAAATATCTCGAAACGTTAAAATGGGAGATTTTATCTCACCCGCCGTACTCTCCAGATGTTGCTCCGTCTGATTTTCACCTCACTCACCTATTTCGCTCAATGGCACACGGCGGCCTGGCTCACCAGCACTTCAGCTCATATGAAGAGGTGAAAAATTGGATCGACTACTCATGAATCTTATCGAGTGATGAATCATTTTTTCTCCGCGGGATTCGCCTGGTGCCCGAGAGATGGGCCAAAGTGGTAGCTAACGATGGACAATACCTTGAAACTTAATGTATGTAATCGTTTTGTTGTAATAAAGCCTCAAATTAAAAAAAACGGCGGGAGTAAAGTTGTAGACCTAACATCATAATTATCAAATGGAAGTTCGTACTTTCTTACAATCTACATGTGCACTGTTCGTTTTCTATAAAATGAAGCCCAAAAAACATTCACCAATTGACCATTAGTGTTTGCTACATTCTGCAACAACAAAATGATGCTTTTCTTCATCTTTCATAGATTCTCTACGGACACATGCACACTTACGAGAAAAATTTGCTGCGTTGTGCTTGGTCCACTGACGGTCAGTACGTCACCTGTGGCAGCGGTGATCGTTATGTCCACGTCTGGGACGTGAAGACTCGCAACTTGATTTACAAACTGCCCGGACACTCGGCCTCTGTCAATGAGACCGCCTTTCATCCCCTCGAACCTATCCTCGTTTCCGCCGGTAGCGATAAGAAAATATTCCTAGGCGAACTTGAGTTGTAAAGTGCTATATAATTGTGCTGTTTTATGTATACATTCTTACTTTAATGGGATATTTTGCATTTTTCGGGTGATATATTGGTGGAAAGGGCGTTAGTGAAATCTGTAAATATGCAGGGATAGTTGCAGTTTATACGGTTTGAGGAGAAATTAGTCCTTAAAAAAGTGGTGTGGTTTTACTGGTAGGAATGGCGAGCATCAGCATAAACGGGTTATGGCTATAGAATGAAGTGTTCTGCAACATAGGGGACGCGTGTTCGATGTCTTACGGGGTCAAAATGTGCACGGTCATATGAATGCGCCACTAGTGAGAGGGCTACCAAATCAAAATCCGTGTTTTAAAAAGAGGACCAATTGATGAGTAATTTAGGCTGAAATCTAACAGTAGAAGTTAAGCTCCGATTTATTTTTTGGCCAATTTGGAACACGTCATCGTACGAGCACACAGAGTGGTTTGAGGGTGCGGCCGTTCAACTTCGCGTACGGATTGAGTGCAGAGGGGATACACAACCAATGACCAATCAAAGGCCCTCGCTTGCTTTACTTAATCCGCCATGTTGAATGACAAAGTTTCCTTACTGTTCACACTCCACGCCATGTATGTCTAGAATAAAGGTGTTTCTGTAATACGTCTGTTTCTTCCAGGGGACTTACGAACAAAGAGAATCTACCATAGAGGTTTCTGAGAAGAGCTGAGGCTTATTTAGGTAGCTAATCTGCTATACAAATACCGCTTATATCCCCTCAAAAATTGCAATTTCTCAGTGCTCACTTGTCATTTTAAATGGTGGGTCTACATATGCCAATATTTATTTCAAATGGCAGTCTCTGTGGTAGTTATCATTAGCCCTTTCGTTGACTTCGGACTTCACAGAGGGGAGGAACATCAAAGTCACAAAAATTCGAGGGGGGGGGGGGAGGAGTGAGCAGAAGAGTAATTCACAGATATAAGAAAGAGGCAGACATAGGTAGGGGAAAGGTAAGGTGAGTACTGTGGAAGTGGTCGAATGTGCAGTCGGGTCTTGGTAGTTTGAAGTCAACTACCGATTTATATAGATTTTGCCATATGAGTATACGTTGCTCAGGGTGCACCAGGTGGAGGTCAGTCTATCGAACACCCAACATATGCCAATATAATTGCTGAAATACTATAATTCTATGCTCAAAGGATGATGCATAAGCGCTTCGCTCAACTGCACCGAAGGTATTAAATTATTTTACCTAACAATGGAAAATTGTAAAGATCGCTTGCCGGTGGTACTCTAAGATCTAACAGGATAAACCCCTATGTAGAGATTAATAACAATGGCTCGATTTATTAACCAAGCTTAAAAGAAATCACTTTGTCTTTAGCTATATTGATTAAAAATTGGGGATGTAATACCCCATATTCGTCATATAGGCTATTTAGATAGTGCATTTGGCCTGCTTCTGTTTTAAAATAAGTAACACGCGTCACTAGCAAAGCCAACGTATAAAGGTTCTAGGTAAAACTACCAGGAGATTCTACATCGGTCAATGGGTCCATTTTCCATTTCTGCAAAACCGACCTCATTTTAGTTTTAAAAAGACGTAATGAATTCCTTTGTGATAAAGTGTTTATTACATAAAAATATTTTAAAATTCATTTTTTCTGTCATCTAAGTGTTTTGGTCAAGAAACGTAGCCTAGGTTTGCGCCCAATTATGACAAAAAATTGAAAATGCTTGGAAGCTATTTACTCCATATATGTGTTTATATTAACAGTAATACTAGTAAGACAACAACGTCGATTATAATAGACATCTTATAAGAATGAAAAAATATACTAAACACTATTATTTTATAAAAAATTATGACATTGTAAGTTTACAGTTTCCAACGCTTAATGCTGTTTATTTTTGACATTGAAATCAGAATGTCAACAGATTAGTGTCGAAATTAGACATCTCGTTACCGAAATTTCATCGCTTTATATTTTCACAATAGTTTACAACTAATGAAAAGGTGTTGATCAAACACAGAATTCAATGTATTTCACTCAATGACCTTTATTGTTTTACATTTTGCAGACGCTAATATATTTCAAAATGCCCAAACCACGAAAAACGAGGTCAAATTACATTGCGAGCTTTTATTTATTTATTGATAATCTGCATATTTAAAATTAAAATCTATGTATATGCGATGCAAATGCATCATCCTAAATGTTGATACTGTATAATATATTTGATTTGTATTTGATAAAATATTGTTAAAAGATATTATGAAATGTTGCTAGAAAGAAAGTTGTTAAGAAAAAATTCTCAAGATCACGTAGTTCAACTAAGAGAAAATCGCCCGTTCGCACAGCAAGTGGTGGAACACCACGCAAGACAAGACCCCGATCCAAATCTAAAACAGCTCGAAAACTGGTATATAGTTTATTTAGGTATCATCTTCCAAGATAATCATTACAAGATCAGCTAAAAAATATCAAAGTGATATAGATAAATATTTAAATTTTCTTTATCGTGTGAACTCGTGGTTTGCATCAAAACTGAAAAATATATGGGAAAGCATTTGCAGCATACATGCCGATGAACTTGAAAGTATTACTTATGACAGCTTTAAGGCTAGTAAGATTCTGATATGTTATTATAAATAAATTTAGTCTTAATGGATGTTGAGGCGCCATTCAATGACGTGGAGATACATATCCTTGCGATGTTACTTGATCCTGAAACAGAAGGGTCTATTCAAATCAAGAAATTCTCACAGGGTATTTATGAAATTTGGTAAGCTATGAAATTATTCAAATATTCAATGTAATCTAACTAATCAATCAAATATTGTTTTAATACGTTTATTAGTAAAGAAGAGGAAATGAGAGTAATAAGGTTGCTTCCTTCTCCTTTGATCAAACCTCTTGTTCGGTGTGTTTTAGCTTTTAACTGATAAATTATATATATTTCGCCAAATTAGATGGGTACGAATACATTTTCAAAATGCAACAGTAGCTTCAGTACCCTTTCATCCGCTCCACTTTCAGGAAGACGTTCCATCATTTTACACAACAGACTTACTTATTGATATTATTCGGTGAGTTGCGAATTACAAGGGATCTGCTGGAATCATTGTATTTAGTAACTGAGTGTGGATTCCTTTGCAGCCGCCAAAATCATGCATGCACACCTTCTGTAAAGATGTTTATTAAGCGAAGTGCTACCCCAGCACAAGAAATCCAGCAAATTGGAGCTACACTCACTCAGTTGGGTATTAAAGGAGGGACAAAATTGAACCCAGAAGAAGTGACCATTCTCTATGAATCGGAATGCAAATTTGATTCTTCTATAGCCAAATCCTGTACCACATCTATTGAAAGTTGTTACCTTTTGTGGGATGAGGCTCCACTGTGGTCTGAAGAAGTAATTAACAAGGACTTCGCAACAAAGACAAAGGACGAAGTTTCCAGCCCGGTTAGTGGGTCTTCGGAAGAAGATTCTGATGCTAGCTCAATCGTTTCCTTGGCCACATATCTCACTATGGCGCAGGTAAATATGAACAACCAGTTGATATGCTACTGAAAAGTGTTAAGTACAAAACTATTTTAATGCTAATTTATAATGACTCCAAAAACATGAGCTAGTCTGTTGTGCTTTGATGGTCCAAAATGAACCATTCAGCCTCTCGTTATGCGGCCTAGAAAGTCAGAATTGAAAAGTTTGACAACGCAAAAGACTTGTACCTACACCATGGGGAAAATTTTCACTAGGACATTTTAAATTACCGAGAGCCAACTGCGATTTACAAGTCATTGCTTAGGAAGTGAAAAACATGTGCATACTTTACTGCGGTCCAATTAACCAGCTTTCAGGGGAAATTAAATCAAAATTAAATTTACATCTCATGACTCGTGCCCAAGATTGCATCAACCGTTTGTCTAAGATATACCGGCTTTTACCAATTAATAAGGAGAAGTTTAGTCACCTCGATTCACTTTTTGGAAAGTCAGATGATCTAATATGATATTTACCTATTTGTATTTTTTTAACAATATACATGACACTGTTAAGCCAAAAAATTCCTCTGAAATCAGCTAGCGTGGATAGTGCCACGTAGTGAGGTATATAATTTTCTAATTGAGTAATACCACCTATTGGATTCCATGACTTTGATCTCGGGTCAAATAAGTAGTGAAATAACATTAGTCATTAATTGGCAATCAAATTTAAATGTAAATGGTGAGTTCAAAGCAGATCGTAGCCAATATTTGGGTGATCTTATTTTTCTCATCTGTCATAAATCCCGCCAGCTTAACTGTTGTCAACAGTCCGCTATCTAAGGCAATGAATGAAATTCAGTCCATAATGGCTTTCTTAGCTTACTTACCGCTTACCTCTTAATAGTAATAGAAACACTCCAAAGAATACTTAGATAGACCTTTTGTTGTCCTGTTTTGAAGACAAGAGCCTAGAAATCTCCGAAACAAAATGGAGGAGTGTTGCTAAGCCACTACACTCTCCAGCTAAGATGTCTTTACCACAGGGGAAATATTGAATCGAGAGACGTATACATTGTAGGATTTGAGGAGCGTGATTGGGATATTAGGTGATTGTGTAATATTACCGAGCTATGTTAAGGGAAATTTTAATTAAACTCCATACGGTTTCATGATGCCTTTAACTTCCATCTAGGTCATACGATTTTCACTCACAAAAAACAGCTTTGCATTAGTAAGCAATGTGCAAATTGAGTTTATTTTTGTAGAGAACTAGACGACGAGCCAAAGTAATGCGCAGACTAGCAAGGAAGTGTGAACAACGAATTCGAGCTGCAGAAGTTTCTCGTAATGAAGAACACTCGGAAGCACATTCAATTATATCCGATTCTTTGACTAATTGAAATCCTCTTATAAGCGCTTAAAAACCACTTGTCACTTTAATGCTCTTTCTTTAAATAAAGTATGTTGATACTACCTTTTACCATTATTTGAGGGTTCTACTTGTTTGCACAATTTTGCATCAGAGTTGTTCCAGTAATACACCATTCTTAATGTTGCTTATGAGTTCATTGAATAGATTCGACGGTAAATTTACCTGTAAAAAGGCTAACCTCTGTGTCAGTGACGTGCAACTAAAATCAACGCTGTTTACACCATACGCTCCGTTTCCTCAATATTCCTGAGGTAGCTCAACTAATTTCGGGAACAATTTCATACTTGGGGATTTTGCTATAGAGACCTCTGCGACTTAGTCAAGGTTTATTTGCATAGCATCCACTATTAGCTACATATTCATATATATATTCAGACTGGTCAAGTCAACTCATAAGTCTGATTGATTAGGATTACTTACCAATAGGATAATTGCCTCACAATGGTTGGTTTTTGGTGAATCGAATTCTATATAATTGGAAAACTTCACTCATTTTTCCAACAACTTGGTTAATTGTGAATTCCGGATGTGGTGACAACCAAGATCAACCAATAAACTGAAATGTTATATCACCTTGGACTTGAAAAAAAAAAGATTCCTAAAACTTAAAAGAATAAAACAATTGATTAATAAAAAGTACATTCAAGTCATTAAACAGACTGATCAAAATGATTTTATTTGATGCTACTGAAATTATTTTAGTAAACAGTAATTACGGCCGTTATCTTGCTAGAACTAAGAGTGCTATTGAATCAGTATTTGAAACAACTATAGCGGATTAGCTATCCAACTAAACCTGACTATACTCAGAAAGCTCCATGGCAGTTTCTTCTCGTTCGTAGGTTCCTGGAAGAAACAGACGTATTACAGAAACACCTTTATTCTAGACATACATGGCGTGGAGTGTGAACAGTAAGGAAACTTTGTCATTCAACATGGCGGATTAAGTAAAGCAAGCGAGGGCCTTTGATTGGCCATTGGTTGTATCCTCTCTGCACTCAATCCGTACGCGAAGTTGAACGGCCGCACCCTCAAACCACGCTGTGCGCTCATGCGATTGCGTGGCCCACGCAAACATCGGACGATTAATGTCCGCACTTTTCTTCCGCTTTATTTAGTCATCATATCCAGGTGATTGGTCAATTCCAGTCCACTTAAATATTATGCCTCTTTGATCGGCTTTATTTACTACTGAATCCATGGGTGATGAAGGGAGTATTTGGTTACTCATTGGCAATTCGATCGAGACGATAACACAATGAGAAGTAATGTGACCAATAATCTAGCAGATTGTCCATATAACTGTCAAGTTATAAACGTATGCTACTGCAAATTGGTCCTTTGAAGGAGATTTCTTTATCAGAGCGGCCTTCTCTCATAGTTGTGTTCACAACTACAGTAAAAAATTGTCACACGGTCAGGCTATCCATTGTGAAGCTGGGTCTGTTTAGGCTTCTTTTTAAATAGATTAAATTAATTCCTTCTATGGGTATTTGGTTGGTTATTTGAAAAATGCCATTGACATTAACTACATGCTCAAACTTCCAAATCAATCAATTTAAAATTGTTCAGTAGAACGTCGCTTAAAATGTAATTATATACATGTATCGTTTTCCTGCTGAAATTTCTATGATAATGCCAATTGCATTGATGACTGAGATTGCTTTGGGAGCAGTTTGGAAAGTTTCAGGTCCTATCAGTGATTTTCCAACAATGCGATAGCCACTATGTACGCATATTTGATTATATAATATTATAATAAATATGAATATTGTTATATTGTATAATATTATAATATAATAATATTATTTCCTAAGATTAATCAGAGAGATTAAAGTGAGATAGACGTTGGTAGGGGCTTATCGCGGGTATTTCCTCAGGCCAAAATAGGTCAAATTATGTTTAACATACATGCTAAAGTTTTATAAAAGAGAAGGTCTAATCTATTTTGGGGGTATTAAAGAGTACCAGGAAGTTGGTCTTATGAGAAACCTGCATTCCAATAACCTTCTCGGTTGGCCAGAATTAACCCAACGTTCGGTCACCCACGCCACTTGATATGCACCTACAGGCTTTGACCCTGTGACATATGGCATAGAGGGTGTGCGTATTGACCAATAGTAAGGAGAGTTTTTCAACACATATCCTGGATGGATGGAGTAGCATCTTAGAGTCCCGCATGTCACCAAACATCTATCAACTGGATTTAAGTTGTCTAGTTATTCGTTTAATGCACCAGTAGCCTTCTTCAATTATCATATTCCGTCGATATGTGGGATAGGTCCCATTCATTTCCCAATATGGAACTGCCACCTGCCATTGAATTGCAGGTGGCCTAATAATGTTGCATAATTACTTACATGAGTGATGCATACTTGACTATTTCCCAGTGGGAGTTCATTTGAACGTCCTGATTAAAGCGAGGTTTAATTAAGGAAGATCTAATAGGTGATATCGCCACAACAAGAAGTTTGTTATCTTGCAATAATCTCACCTGTAAGGAGGTCAGTTTTAAACCTCGGTGTTTTGCAAGCCAAATATCTACCGGATACCAATAAATATTTTGAGTAAATACGCTTATCTTTTATCGTCAGGAAATTTTAAATTATAACTTTAAAATCAACCTGGGAAACTTTCCGAGACCTAATTATACAGTCTCAGACACTTTTCGCTGTCATGCATTTGTCTAAATATGCACCTTGTAGTGGATCACATGAAGGCTCATGGGCCTGTCTGATAACTTCCCGCTTTCAATTGTGATCGTCTAATACACTCCTAGCCCAGCTCAGCTATCATTCTTTCCATTCGGTAGTGACTCTTGCGTCCAGTTAGACTTTCGACAGGGGATTCTTAAGTTGAATGTTCTCAGGCTCCTAAAGTAGTTTTACTGTGGGAATTGGAGCAGGTTTAAGTCATAAGACTTATACTCTAGCCACATTACTCGTTTAGTCACATTAATAAAATTAACTTTTAAATAATTAACCGGTAAATTAAGGAATAAATACTTCATCACATTTCTTCAAATTTCGTTTATTATCATAGATAGTGAATAATGAGTTATTCTGGGAAATTTAATTTTTTGGTGATTGTGAGGTGATCTGGTCTTAATGGACCAGGATTATTATACCCTTTCTCAGTCGGATAAATATGTGCTCCGACCTTATGAAACCGGTTTTGAAGAATCTCGTACTGAATCCGCTATCAGCATCAAGGATGCAATTCTGAAATGTGATGGTTCAGTCTTCCTTAAATTTGAAAAAAGGGGTTTAAATAATAGGAACATATGTGGAGGATGCTCATGTTGATCAATACGACCGTGGAACAGCCGTTAACGCACAGGCACTACTATTCATTCAGTGAACAACAGCATGCAAATTACCAGCCTCCTACTTTCCGTACAATTAAAGGCAGGAATTGATGGCGTTTACCGTCCAGACAAATCTGACGTCTATGGTGCCTTGATCGATTTGAAATGAGATTCCCTAAATGAAGCATTCATTCCAGTTTACGTTCTATTATCCCTGATCTTACATCATTCCCTTAGAGCTCTGCATTTTTTATGCGCTCCAAATGAGGCCTCTCGAATTCAAACTTCACTTCGGGCACAAAATCACTCTTTAAGATAAAACAAAAAGGTGGAATACAGGCCCCACTTGGCGAGGGTAAAATTTGTGCACCTTCTAAATAAAGTTGCTAATTAAAAAAGCACAAATTAAGTCTCGTTTACACTATAATTGTCGTACTTAAAAGTGGTGGGATTTGTTGTGGCAAATATTGATTTACGGGTCGGGCATGTTAAGCACGTCTGACTCGGTACATTCAGTTAGTGATAAATCACCTTGAGTTAGTCAAAATTTAGTTTGGACAAATGCAGTGAGTTAAAAGCTTTTTTAATTTCGAAATTCAAACTTATCAAATATGAAGTTCAAGAACTTCTAATGTAATCTCCTATAAAAGTGATATTCTGGCGGAATATGGAATATTACAGTCTATGCTATATTTCTTTCTACAGTTGTATAATTTGAGTTGATTTTAAGTCTGAACTATTGAAGAAAAGATTATTTTGAGAGATTTACAATTGCCAGCCAAATGATCAATGCTACACTTACTGCAAGGACCTTTGTTAAGTCTCGAATCTTTGCAAATGGAGGCGATATGAGGGGACTCTGGTGAAATGATCATCAAAAACCTAGATGATTCACCAAACAACGGACTTCGTCCAGTAGATGACTGCCAAATCTCATGAACCAAATGATGAAATGAGAGGACAAATCTGAATGAGCTCCAACTTGAGAAGTAGTCGACCTGATGATTCCTGAGCTCAGATGAAGAAGGATTCTTCTGAAGTCCTGACTCTCACTTCTCCTGCCCTATAAACTCACCTAAATTAGAAGAAAGTGGTTTCCTTTTAGGAATGTTCACTTCGGATCTGATTGAATTTTTATCATAACGAAATTGTGTCAATCTTACACTGAGTCAGGAGTCATTTTGAAAATAGTTTTTCACATTTCATTCTGTGCGAATCGTTTTCTAACGATTTTTTGCACATAAATTGATAGATGACATAAAATGAGAAATTACGGTCTCATTAAATTTGTCCAAACTCTGAGTCAGCACCTCTATATGCAAGCGATTTCGAAAGACAACTTCAAGTTCACTTAATTAATCTAGCCAATCAAATCTAACCCAAGATTGCAAAGTGCCTGTTCACCAGGACCGCGTACTAAGTGACGAATGACTAACCCCATTTCACTTTCCCTCTATCAACAGGTTGGCTACTACTAAGCTGCGGAAACTAAGTCGTGTGTGATTGGTCAAAATGTTGTCAATTGCGCTAGCAGTCATCTGTTGAATGGATAAAGATGTGAACCGGCTCCGCCTTGTATTGGTACAAAACCGACCAGGTGACGAAGCGAGTTTACAATTGATAGGGGAGGGAGAAGGTGGTTTATAAGTCTCTTATCTCTTAAATTTTCGGGATCTAAATTTAAAAGCAAACAATCTAATAATGTCTATTAATGAGGTATTGAAATAGTTTCCTTTCAAAAAAATATGGAATAGCTTTGGAGAAGGTCTATTGGTCTTACTACAATTACAATTACCCTTCTTTTTGGAGAAGCGCCTGTAAAGGATTAGTTATCAATGCTTCAAGGTTTTGATTTACCCATGGTGGGGCAGAAATTTGTGCAACTTTCATCATGGAGAATCATCCAAACACAGTTGTCAGTAAGATGAGTTAAGGAAAGAGAAGAATCCTTCTTCATTTGAGCTCAGGAATCATGAGGTCGACTACTTTTCAAGTTGGAGTTCATTTAGACTTGTCTTCTCATTTTTTTATTTTGTTCATATTTTCAGAAAATGTGCTTGAAATGGCTTCATGAAATTTGACAGTTATCTACTGGACGAGGAGGTACGTTATCTGGTTGATCATATTTTGGGTTTTGATTACCAATTCACCATTGGCCTCTCATCTCGCTTCCATTCGCAAAGGATGGATGACATCGAGAATTCTCACGCGTTATTAGTACCGGTTAATACCGAACATCAATGGGTCAAACGAATGAATAGCTGAAAGGTCTAAAAAGATGCAGAGAGCATCAGAAATCAAAGAGTTTCAATTCTATACAATTTTGATCACCAATTAGACAATTTACTTCATGGGGCAGTCTGCTCTCCAGATTCTCAAACTCGTCCCATGGATTGCAGCAAAAGCTGGTGTACTTTGTTCAGTGATTACTGGTTCTTTTTCCAATCACAATGGCTCGGCCATGAAGCTTTAGTTCTTTCTCCTTTCAATGGTTAAGATTGCGAAAGGATTTAATCTGGCACATCATATATCTTATCTTATTATTTATTATCCTTCAATTGAGGTTGTTGTTCAGGAATGCGAGAAATAGAACTCTTTGTAAGATGCATCATGGGGATTTCACTTTCTTTCAATTGGAACACCGGCTTAGCATTCGGTTGGATTTACCTTAACCAACCTAAATTTCAATAGTTTTATTTAGTTTTAGTTTGCATTAAATCATTGCAAATTAAATGCAATTCATAGTAAGCGCAGTTCAGAAGTTGGTGGACAATTTTAACATATTTTCCTAACCCTGTAACTTCCCCGAATATTTTGATTTCTTGGCCGACCATTTTCACGCCCTGGTTCCATCTTAAGAAAAAGTTTAGGACATCAAAGAAGGGGTGGGAGGGGAAGTGGGAAAGTTGAGGTCACAGGTTCTGATCAAAGTGGGTCCGTCATTGATCCCTCCGCCCGGCAATTTTATGGCAACCTGCTTTCTACCTGACACTTCATTAAAACCTGCAATGACCACGATTCCTTCCCCCTGCAGCCATATGTTTCAAGATCTGGAAAATGATTAAAGGCATTTGTACTTAATAAGAACCACATTTAATTCAGTGCGTTTAACCATTCCCACATTCTCCATATAACATGCTTAGTATGGTAAAAAATAGTGAGCTCTGTAATGCTCGAATTTCACCTGTTAGTCCCATGTAAGAAGGTAATTAAAGCGGCATGACCAATCATCCAATCAAATCAACTGATCAGTAAGATCCAAGCATGAACATACTATGATACTCGGAGCCCAAACATAGACGATGAACTGTATCGCTTAGTAGAAATTAGAATACACCATACTATCAGAATTCATGCTATGCTCCCTTAAAATCTCCTAGTTCATTAATTACTGAAATGTTTTAAAATTTCGTGCTTTAGGAAGCTTAAGTCCCGAGCCATTCGGTTGGCGTTATTCTATGGAAAAATTGGGCGATCTGAATTTGAAAATAGACGTCAATGCCTGTTTTCATTTTCATCAGCCAATGAGCTCTTTTCTACTTATCGATTTCAATACTATTTCTTACTTATAGGTACACTGTGCTTCATTAAATTGTGCAAGCGGTTAGTTATCAAGGCAATTGACCCAATTGTATCAACGGGTTTAGAAAACATTTGGACTGCTTTGTCGAGTAATAAGACTTCTATTATCAAATAAATTCACTAAGGTATTAATTGTGCATTGTTTCCGAAATTTACTACCACTAAGGGACTCATTTTCCAATCACCTTTAAAATTTAATGGAGGTACTCAACGGAATAGCCTTTTTCGCTAATGTGCGAACTCAGTAAGTTATCTCTTGTGGTAGGTGATGGTTAATCAAGGAATCCCAAAATGTCATCATGCTTGAACTCAGTAATTTTCCTGGCTACACGGGCGAACTATTCCTGTTTTCTAATCACCCAAGAAAAAGTTAATTAGTCCACAGAATGTGCTACAATTGGCTTTTATTACTCCACCAGATATCAACCACTAGGAGACTGATTTTTCTTTAGGGCTATCTCAAATCGATCATGAATGTAATATAGAATCATGTAATTTTTAAATTCAAATTTGTCGTTCTTCATAACCTTTCCATTCCCTGGTCCTCTCTCCCCCTAAGATGGAGCACCTTATGTGGTAGGTCAAGAAAGAGGGTGAGAGAGGGGAGGGGCGTGATAGAAAATGTAATCCATGACCATCAACCATCAGCCAAGTGTTCCCATTGCATTACCATAACTCTTAACTTTTGAAGCAACATCTGCTCAAGGCATTGCCTTATTCATATGTGAAATGCTTAGGTCCTGTTCGGTATCATTAAGTCTTCCATATGGAGTGGGTTTAAGAATCATTAAAGTAAAATAATTGGTCAGCATTAATCGAATCATATTTAATAGAATATAAAACACAGTGCTTTATGCGAAATTATTTGAATAATCACTTAAAGCAATGGTGGAATGAACCGATGTCTTGGATGTAACCTGAAAACTCCTACTTCGGGGTCATTATTTCATGCAAAATTTCCCACTTTGGGTAAGTGTTACTTCATCTACGCATGTTTTGATTGGCAAGTAACTCAATGATTTGTTAACCTTATAGGACTAAAGTCACACTTTCAAATGATTCACCTCGTTTAAATACGGTGTTGGAACTTTTGCTTCGATTAGAGTTAAGCGGATGGCTTTCTTGCATCATCTCCTTGCTACAGTAAGTTTATTGAGTGATATGCGGAAGCGCGGTAATTTTTGATTGGGTAAAATAATTGCGATTTCCACTAGGGAAACTTGTTGAATGGTTGCAAGCATTAGGCACGTTTATCTAAGCCAGTTTAACGAAACGCGTAAAAGACGAGCTACCCAGCTATTGAATGTTTTTAAGTCCTCCGGTTGAGAAAAGCCTGAAATGCCGCTGATGAAATTTTAGAGTGCGCCCTTCTGAAGATGCAGCGAAGCACTATTCATAAGTTGTAATAAAAGGCATTTTACCGAATAAAAGTTCCTTAACCACATTGAGGAATGAATATAAACCGATCTGCTTAAATGACCTTTTAGTAATCACGGAGAATCATGAATTTGTTCAGAAATATAGGAGACAACGCATGAAAATCTAATTGTGTGAACCCAAATCATCAATTACGCACATTTTTACAACAAGGCTACACAATTCAAATGATGCCCCGGCTTATTTCCACAAAATTCTTCTCATCGGCTTCCTGTTGTGACTTACTGGACTTCGCCGCTGACAAGTTTCGATCGCTTTTCAACGATAAACAATTGACAATATTCGTGCCTTGTCATGGATTGCAATAGTAAAGCTATTAGTAATTCCATTTTGTCAATGTCTTTCCAATTACTGCCCTTTCCTTTCTTAAACAGAACCACCTTAACTTGGCTCAAGAAGATGACGTGTGGGGTGTGCGTGGGGGGGGGGGAGGGGGAGGGGGGAAGGAGGTAGGAAGAAACGTGGTACCCAGACTGAGGTCACAATTGGTGATCAAAGTGCCCACCCCTTGACCGCTTTCATCACTTTCTTAAAAAAACATCTGCGCATGGCGATGCTTCATTAACATGTGATATGTTGAAAATATGCTCAACATCATCAAGTCTACCATATGGCATGGATGTAGGAAACAGTAAATTAAAAATTGGAAGTAATTAAATCAGAGCACATTCAACTGTTTTTTTAATTACTATGAGCATCGCCTGACGCTTTGTTGGGTGGAAATTGGTTACAGTATAACCTCTAAAAAATTCAAATGGTCAAGTGCCATCAAGTTGAAAATAACCTTTGCCCATTTATTATTCCTCTTATATCTTTAGATCACTAATAACCGTAGTTTAGGTGAGACCGAATAAGTCAATTATTGCGCACTGAGCTCGTTCACATCAGCCATGTCGGGAGCCAATCGGCGCATTGGTAGTGAGCGGAATGGCGCCAACCATAAGGGTGTTGGGATGCGAGGTGCTCATAAAAAAAACATCAAGAATATCCACCAACTGTCCTGAGAACGTAGCAAGATTTTGGATAAAACAACCAATAGGCTACTTTCTGCCCACGAGGGGCATTGGAAAGCACTCATCCCAGGCATTTGTCTCAAGTTTCAAAGGTTATACAGGAGAGGAGATAAATGCATTCTCATTTCCACAATTGAGACAGCATCAAGAAATCGAATCTACTCTGAGCTTTCTTGATGAAGAAATAAGTTAAATTAGGTATTATTATGGAAGATTTTTCCATGTAGTTGAGACAATGGTGGCCAATTGTCACACAAAAATGTATTTAATGATCTGACTAGCCCGTCGCTTCGTTATTTATTTTACTTAATGGGTAATATAGTTTTATCCATTAAATGAGAAATTTAACCAAGACGGCATGTGGTAATAAGGTCAAGATTTGTGACTTCGCTGTTTTCTCTGTTTTCTTTGCCTGAGGAATGGAGAAGGGGTTCGAATGAATCCTTCAGATTTGTAAAGTTCACCTAGCTTAAGCCTTCTGGCTTCAGCCATCTTATTTTCGGTTAACAATTTTTATCGATTTTACCGCAAGATACCACGAAGGACTGACCTAGTGGCACTAAAGTTTTGTTAAGGTCTCATTAATGCGTTAGGTTGAATTGTTCATCCAATCAATTTACGACCTCCGATTGGTAATTAATCCAATTAACAGATAGATTTAATAATAGTATTCGATGAAAATCATTAAGTGGTAGATACGATGTTTTTGTTATTGCTATTTAAAGAATGCTATGTCTTTTTATGTCTTTTAATAAAACTATCGAGGAAGTGAGTTTGCCAAAATTAAAGGATAAAGCAAACCTTTTCCTATTACAGAATTTGAATCTTTTCATCCATTTGTTGATGCTTGAACTTCTATTCTCCATGCGATAGGAGTACACCGATCGATTTTTTAACTCATGATGTCTAAACAGTTAACGTACTTTATCACTGTACCAATGGGACAAGTTGAATTATGAGTACACAGACAGCTCTCTTCTAATATCACTAACTAGACGAAAATGAGTGTAATTTAAATTTAATATGATCTATTTACTGCCTGTCAAACTCAACTGTGTACATTTGAGCACAGTCATTTATGCTAAATAAAAAATTCCATTAATATGCATTGGTTGAGTAAATAAGTGAATACTTAAAGGTTAAGGGTCAAAGTGAATTATCAGTGCCTGCAACAAGTAATGGGGGGAAGTCAGTTGTATGGAATTTAAGAAAATCAAATTACTATTGACAAGATAATGAAAATCAAACCAAATGCTCTAATTATCGTTCCTCCAATTTCCTTTGTGTTTCAAGACGCCTATTGGTTGTTTTATCCCAAAATCTTGTTACGTTCTCAGGACAGTTGAGTTGGTCAGATGGTGGATATTCTTGATGTTTTTTTATGAGCATCTCGCATCCCAATACCCTTACTGTTTGATGACGTCGATCAGTGCTGTTAACTATCGATCTCTCGTCTCCTAATATGATGAAAGCGTACGCTCACCGCAGTTCCACCAACACAAAAGATACCTTCTCTAAAGCATTACAAAAATAAATTTTGAATTAAGCATAAGCAATCGAAATTTTTGTAATTGTCATTTAAATGTGTAATTAAGTCAGCCTCCCAAGTTGGCAACTATTCAAAAAACCCAATGAGTTCTGAAACTATGGTATTTTAGCGCTATTTTACTGACGTGTTTATAAGAAAATTATGTCGCTTCAACCAATAGAAAAAGAACGAGGTTAATCGGTAAGATCGACCCTTCTTGATTGAACAGTACCGCAGACGTGCATTTGCTGCAAACCAGTGTACCAATCATGCACTTGAAATTTCAGAACGTGAACTACCCATTTAACAAATGTTTTGCAACTCAAGTCCAAAAATGGAATGACTTAAGACTCTCTGTTTGCTTTGCGATTTCTTCCCCAACTTACTCTGTTATTCGCTAGCTTAAAAATCGCTACATTTTCTTATTACTATGGTTAATAATAATAACAAAATATGAGTCAGCCTTAATTGTCCCTTAAACACGTTGATTAGTTGGAGATTGAGGTTAAAATGAAGTGTAGGATTAGTGAACATCATTACATCTAACACTGTGCAAAGTGGACAATCTCTAAGTTCTTTGTTTTGAGTCAAATTAAGCTCACCAAGTGGTCCCACATTAGAAATAAGTTTTTAAAAGTACGCCCACTGGCTGTTCAAATGGCAAATAGCTTTGTTTAAGGGCGGTTGAGAACAACAGTCAATGTACGGTTTCTTTGTGAAAAAAGGACTGAAATTAATCGTTAAAAGTACTTTTAAGAGGAGTTGAGAGGGCAAAAAATATGTTGCGTCCATTAAAAGATATCTTAACATTAATTAACTTGATCAGAGGGAAGTATTTTTATTTCGCTCTTCCTGTTTACCTGAAACAACCGCTGTATTCGGCCATGCAGATTTCTGATTTTATGACTTGACAAAATTGTACACGACCATGTAAATTTTGAGAACAACCTTTTGGATCTTCAAAACGATTCCAAGGGAGGGGTTGGAGAAGGGATATAGGTGTAACCCCATCAAAATCACCGTTCATTACCAATAATGACCTCGGATAATTGCATGTTTGTAGAAACACCAAGAACAAAAAGCCCTACGGCAGTAGTTTCTTAAACAGCGCGCGGTGTTCCACAATAAAACTTGTGGCCTTGTAGTGGTCTTGGCTCGTATACTTCATATTCTATAAATAACATTGCGGATTTTTGAATATCTAAACGCATAGAAAGGCATAAAGACTGTCATTTAAGGGTGAATTAATGCTTAAATTCGTTCAGTGAACACGATTAATTGTCGATAGTATTCAATATTGCATTTTCCTTCCTATGGCATACAATATACACTAATGCGCTTTAAATTGGCATAAGTAATCACAAAATATATTTCCAAGACCCTCAATTTATTCGAGATGACATGAGAGGGGATGACTCATATTTCAATAAGCACAGCCTTTTTTTTCGCCTAGATACCCATTCGTGAACTGTCCTGGACGAAGTCAGTCTTAGGTACGATATTTGATTTAATATTCAAATAACATGCGAGTTTCTGTGTTCAGATATGGAAGGCAAATATGCTTCCAAATTAACTACCAGAGAACAGCAATAATAAGATATTCAAGGACGCCATCAAATTGGATTGATATTATTGCGCTTTTGAAGAGTTTAACAGTAATTGTGGCAAATAAATTCCCAGGCCTTTTGAAATCTCAATAATTCCTTCCTAGATAAGCATATGAGAGGGTTGGGCGGGATGGGATTGAGAGAGTATTTTGCAAGGGAGATCGAGTTGAGGAAATGAAGTATTTAATTAATATGTAATAGTACCTTAAGAACGTGAGTGTTCGAACCCCGAATACCTATAGGGTTTATAAGCTGTGGGGTGGGAAGGGGCGGAGGTGGAGAGTGCATGAAGTAAGATCTTTAATCTGATTTATTTACCTAACCATAAAGTTCTTCATTTCGATGTCTTGTGTCAAAATTAGGCTGCCTAGGAAGTTATTGCACCTTTTTCTGCAATGACTCCTCCCGAGCTGCTTAGTTAGATCTCAAATCTGACCGTTCAGTTAAAAAAAAAAAAACTTTTCCGTCTAAATAAGCAGTAAGCAACAATAAACAAAGTAATTTTGCAGTCATTTCCCAATACTAGTAGGAGGTTAGTAGGTAATGCATTGTTTCACTTTCTAGACGAATAATCGTCAAATAAAGTTTGGTGAACAGATGAAGTATGCCGATTCCTTTCAAATATCTTGTGGAGAAATAAATGCTGGAGACCAATCAGAAAGAATTGTAAAAATATTCATAGGAAAACTTGTAAAAAGCCCTCCTCTCTCTCCCTCTCTCCAACGTAATAATCATAATCATAATACACACCGAAATATTCACCTAATTTCAATATTAGCTAACGTTTTGAACTACAGCGAATGTTCTTTTATTTTTATGAACTTTTCCATCAGACACACAAATTCACACTTTCTCCAGTTGCTAGCATTCATGAAAACCTTCTTCTTCATAAATACTTCTAAATGGACTATTTTCTTTCGCATAATTAATAGAAAGATACATTTTATGACCAAATGCAAGAAGCAGGTAGGCTTTCTTTCCAGCCTTCAGGGACCAAGACTACTCAGCTGTGTACAAACTAGGGAGAAAACAGACGTCTCTAAAATGTCTGTGTACATGAATGAAATATTAGTATTTTAATAATGCTGTCTTAAAGGTAGGTGTATCAGAGCTGATGAAAGTGACTTTAATTAGAGCACGCTAGAACTTGAAATATGTTTATCTTCTCTGTCTCCTTGATGTGATCTATTCAAAAATGGGCTCCGCTACTTGCCTCTTAGGATCGTAGACTAGATAGAAATATCAAACTGTTATTTGTGCTCTGTTTTATGGCCAGACCATGAACTGAAAGTTAGCATTAGTTTCTTTTATTTATGAACTTGTCTTTTAGTCATCCCTCTGAAGGTTACTCTCAATGATCAGTCTGATTACCGATTTAGATTCAGGAGGAGCTTTTGACATAAAAGAACTACAATTCACGACTCTACCCTACTGCTATTCAGACCAGTTGCCCGCGATGACAGGTGAAAATCACTTCGGGTGAAAGACTTATCAGCATTTCGATCTACGAGTGTTCAACTTTTGCACGCATACACACAATACTAGAAAGGGGTGGATTGAGTAGGGTGCGGGGGAGAGGGGGGGCAGAGATGCGATGGGAAGGCTCAAAAGTGGAAGAAGGGGATTGTGTGATGTACGTAAATATCTGATTCCCCCTCACCACGGCCCCAGTGCGTATTCACAAGCATCTCCTCCTCCTGCCTCCAGTACACTCATTCATAAGAGATGCGACACTCTCAACAAAAGAGCTAACAGCCTTATCTAAAATTGGACATCTGTTACACTTCGAGATGTTCAAATTAAGATATATTTATAGCCTTTGGAGATGTACTCCCGCTTAGGGAGAAAAGTTTCAAGATTTACTGAGATGCATTTTCCTCTGCATCATTCAACCTCTGTGCTGAGACATTTGCTGCTATACTCTGTTGATTTGATCTGATTCGTACTCGACCCAAATCTACATTCTTGAAAGTGGAAATTTTGAACAAATTTTGTTCCAAGTACCGTAAAGTAGCTAATCTTTAACCTGGAGAAAAACTCTTCAATATCAAAATTTGTAAAGGTATCAAGAGCACTCACGAACCAGTCGTACCCCAAATTCTATAGAAATTTACGATTTTAAGTCCTCTCTCCGAATTCTGTAGTTTTTCACAACCACTGGTTCTAAAGGATTGGTGTATTTACCATTCCAACTGGTTCACAATGACGACATAATCTTAGAAAACTTGGACAGGCTGCCCTTCATTGTCAAACGAGTAATATTCTATGATTGGGTTAAGGTGGATATGATTGCAGGCCATAAAAGTACACGTCTAAACAATCGCCTAAACTAATCTCGGAAGGTACTTACCGCCTTCCAGTGGAGACGATTCCAACTCCCCAATGGAAATGTCCCTATTTTAAATTTATTTTGATGCGGTAATCGATAATACGTCTAGTTTTCCGAAATACCTAAGTTCCTTATTTTGTTCTAAGATGTACCAAAATAATGTAATATTTTTTTCGATAATGTTCTGTAATTGAAGACGATGAATACATGCTTGTTTGAGCCTAAATATGTACAGTAATTTCCAAAAGTGATAAGGTACATTTCTGTACATTTCCAGGGGCAGAAATTTAGTTCCACTGAAGAGCGGGTCCAAGATATCCACCCTCAATCGGAGTCAGGTGCTGTGAACACTTCTCCTAGTGGGCTTGGAAGCATGTTGACTTCACCTCCTTAAGGAATATTGTTCGGGTTAACCCCCCCCCCCTCTCACTCTCTCTCTGGTTTGATAAGATTGTGACCTGAATTATCGTAATGTTTTCCTTGTAATAGTTGGGTAAGTCTTACAGACTAAAAAGGACGAACTTAACTTGGATCAAATCTAATACCACTCTTTGGATTTTCTCTACGTACAATTGACTACCCATGGTGTTATTAGGTAACACTAACATAAGAGTTGATTGGACAAACGTAACTCTGATAGATTCCAAGATCAAATGTGCTATTGATTGAATCCCAAGCAAATGTACTGCTATAATTCATCAATGCAGTCCCTCTGCATGGTCTATTTAAAGTTCTTTTTCGTAAAGAACAAGGATTGTATTGGGGAGACCGAATGGATGCTAAATTCCTATCTCAAAAGGTCCCAAGTAGAAACTTTGTCGTACAAGTATAATGATGAAGATTGAAAGAGCTTTTTGAAATCTGATTTACGAAAATGTGCATGCACAAAGGAAAAATCCTCTACTTCATCAACAGTTGTATACTAAAAGCGATATAAGCGATATGATCATCAAAAGCTCAAAGTTGATCAACCAGATAACGTACCTCCTCGTCCAGTAGATAACTGCCAAATTTCATGAATCTATTTCACACTCATTTTCTGAATATATGAACAAAATGACAAAATGAGAAGACAAGTCTGAATGAACTCCAATTTGAAAAGTAGCCGACCTCACGATTCCTGAGCTCAGATGAAGAAGGATTCTTCTCTTTCCTTACTTACTTTCTTCACAAATTTCTGCCCCACCATGAGTAGATCAAAACCTTGAAGTGCTGATAACTAATCCTCTACAGGCGCTACTCCAAAAAGAAGGCTGATTGTTCTTGGTGTTAAGATAGTGCCGTTGCTATCCGTGATTGTAAAACAAGCATCCAAAATATCAAAATAGTCAAGTAAGAATTTAGTAGATGAATGCCAATCATTTGAAACGCTAAAAAATTATTTCCTATAAACCCATCCAACGATGTTAAAAGCTCCTTGCCAATCAACACTTCAATAATATCGTCTTCCAGCCAATCTTCTTTAATCTGCATAATATTACATTTAAATCGGACCTACATTTTGCTTCATTGTTGGAATTAATTCTCAAATTGAGAGAGTGACAATCAATGCATCAGTATATGATTACTTTCGTAAGTCAAGTGGCTTTAATGTTAGACATCCGTTAATCACTTGTTCGAAAGCGCATCACTCGCATGTGTTTAGAGTTCAGTATACTGGGGCATATAATTCGATAAGTGAAATTGGCCATTAACCTAATTTCCTGCAACCTTAGCGTGCAGAGATTGTGTTCTCTAATCGTAAATGAGGGTTCAAGCTACCTTAGAAATATATTCTACATGTCAAGAACAATGCCATGAGTTCTAATGTGTTTCTACTTATTTTCAAGTCTGTGTCAGTCTCTGTTCATTTAGGTTTTAATGAGAACTATGACCAATCCTTCGAGATCGAATCGTATATACATATATATGTATATTGATCATAGTTCTCATTATGTATGCATATATATAGCTTAAAAAATTAATTTTGCTTACTTAATATTCACTAAAAATAAATATTTCAAATCATTTGTTTGTAGGGAAAAGTATTCTAAAGTTTGAGTTTTATCTAGAAAAGCTACCATAAAATAAAGTCAACCAAAAGTAGAATTTTTCACGATTATAATCAGTTTAGCAGAGTTCGGGAATGCAAAACCGTCTGCTTGGTCGACCAATGCCCGCTTTCACATTCACACGCAATACACGTACTATGATTGGTCAATGGTAGTGAGCGCCCAATCAACACGCAGCAAAGCCCGTATAGAGCTATAAATTTCTTGCTATGGATAAATTGTCGTTATTTTAACTTTGCCTGTTTCTCATCCTGATCAAGTTGCTTTGAAGGTAGTGATTTATTTTCATTATCATTTTTACAAGACCTTCAACATGATGTTCCCGACGCCAGATCCTTTAACTAATCAAATCACATCATTTATGCCCCACCTTCTTAGTCAACAAAATCAGCCATTTCCGTTAACTGGAATTCCAAATTTCTTCCTGCCGCCACCGGCCTATAGCCTTAATGAGGAAACCTTCGCGCAATTCATTCAGGCTCTTCGCTTTCAAATGCAAACCGATGTTAATGCCCTCCTGTCCCCAACCTCCCGGTCCACTACTTCACCGGTAGCAGCTCTTCCAGAGAGTGAGTCATTTTCACTTTTGCAATTATTAACTTAAAGAAAATAAGGTAGATAATAGAGGTGTAGAATATTTTCTGAATGAGTGGTTAACTTTGCAAAATTTAAATCCTCATACTGGGAATGTTTACGTTAACAGTAACGAAAATACATGGCGCAGTCTTGGCAATTTCATTATTATGTATTTCGAAGGTTGTGGAGGCAAAACGGTCTCAGTGTGATTGAGCTTATTCGTTGCTCTGTTGAATGCCGCGTTAGTTAGATTTTAAATGATACGGTGCTCCTTCATTAATTAATTTCCATCTTTAATTTACTTAAACGTTTATTTTATATTGGATGCAAATTTCCGAAATTTTAATGTGGTTAATATCGATTTACATATATAGCTTCTGTCAGTGTTCAGGTAAACATTTTCATGGAATACTTGTAATTGGGCAACGCTGCACTTACCTTTTAACAAGGGTTATGCTCAACAAGTGAATCCGAGATTTTGCTTATCATACAGGGCAGATGTCAACTAGATACTTCTGTTACAACTCTAATTGGTGAAATATTAAAATTTAAGCTTGTCATTCAGAATGACCTTAAGGTATCATTTTAACCGCAGAAAGCAACCGCTACAAATCATAATCGAGTTCACACGCGTACGGCATTGGTCCCAAAAATTATGTTCCTCAACACGTGTCAAGAGGGCAAGATTTGTAGCAATTGATTCAAATCTCACAAAAATCATAATTACTGAAGGCCCGGTGGTGTGTCGTGGACGTATCCGAAGTGACACGCGACGCTGACCCCTTCTCACTCACCATATACGTGCCGAAATCCCACAAGAGAATGGTGGGGGGGGGGGGGGTGGGAATTCAGACTTCCTCGTCCCCTTCCATAACCAGCTGCCTTTCACATCACAGCACAGATTCAATTCTTTTTCCCATAAGGGGGAATTGAAAGTTGGGATTATCCATTGAGATCGGATGAGTGCCACCTGCCTTCTACACCAACGCTGCTGTTTGAGTCGTCTCTAGGGAAACCCTCTGGACTTAGTGTGAGCAGGGTTAAGATTTAGCATGAGCTCTTGATTTGATTTCTAGCTCTATTGGGCGCCGAATCGTATATCAGCAGATGTGCATACTAACAAAAGGACTGCATTTTACTGCTTCTGGATGATTTCTGCTCAAACTAGCGGTTTTTTGAATTGGGGTCGTATACATTTTTCCACCTCATTGAATATATGCTTAAATGAATTTGAAATTGAGGTTCATGATAATACCTCAAGCATTCAGTGAAAAACTTTAGAGATGTTAAGCATTAGTAATCTATTTCATTGTGGAGAGTGGATGAGTCTCTCAATCTCCTTTAGATTAATTAAGATATGAATGACAGATTACTAAAAAGAGGATTTATAAAATCGAATTTCCAAGTTTTACAGAATTCCTTGAATTTATTCATTGATTATTTCAAAATGTTATTAACTAATAGCCTTTTTCAGCATTACAATTTAACACTCACTATTTAACAACGAATCCAAGAACGCCGATTTCACACGCTAAATTCGAGGGTAAAGATGTTTTACGCTGAAATATTATTAGCCGGGGGGATTATACCACTCTTGATACGGACCGCAACAATTACGCGTACAGTTCACTTTATCCTTAACATTATTCACGTAAAAACTATTAAAGGGACTTAAATGTGAGCAGTTATAATTGTATTTCTTCCTGCTCATTTTAATGTTTTTCTTTAATTTGTAATTTATTTATAGTCATTTTTTTGCTGCTTAGGTCAATCTATAACATTGGATTATAGTCAACAGCGCCTCACCTTGCTCCATGGATTTCCTTTAAAGCATCAGGCTTGTGATAATTCCCAGCCTGTTCATTAATTTGGCTTTGCAGTCATCTCAGGTCGGCATAGTAACTAGAACTTCAGCGGCAGCAATTAAAATGCAGCGTTTATTAGGGTTAAAAAAGCATGCACCTCGCCGAGGTCACAAGTAGTATTTATACCACGATTTTTTTTCGCATTAGTTCCATACAAACAGGTAATGATGACCCTAGAGAGAGACATCAGGTGCCTACCCAGGTCATGCTAAATGGGAGAGGGTGGGGGCGGAAACTGATCATAAAATCTTGTCATTTGACAAGTTCACGTGCATCGATTTGACAAGTTTATTATCTCCCTTCCCCTACCGAGATAATCTTCAATTAAAGCTGCATTTCTGCCTATAATAGGGTTAATTCTCTTTCTAGACTAGTTTCCAAGTCAGAGATTGAGGATTTTTCAATTTTTCCCATCTCTCTGGGCATCGATTGTTACCTGTTGGGATTTAGGGTGGTGTTCTTAGGTGCCCACCCAAGCCGAATTTACTCTATGTAATTATAAATATTTACTCCTAAATTCGTGGGAGTTCTTAAGCGCCACGCAAGTTGAATTCGATTTTGGACCCAAGCGAATAGAAGGAGGAGGGGAAGTGATGGTGTAGCCCACTTTATGACCGTCTCCATCTGTAATAGAGCCAATGTAAACGAGTAGCTATTTTTCAAATGCACTCATAGCTTTGGTGTAACATCAAACGATTACCAACTTTTATCGTAAATCAGAATGAAAATTGATTGTAAAAATGACAACGAAACTGCGAATTAACCTAGTGCTTTCTAATTTTTTTCTGTGGCAGATGGTATCGACCTCTCGATTAATAAGCGGCAAGCATCAAAAGACCAATCAGATTCGTTTTATAACATACTACACCAATTACCACATCCGCCGAATCCATCCCCAAAATCTTCCGAAATGCCTTCCTTTCAAGAGCATTCTCCAGCGCATCACAGCACTCCCCTTTGTGTTAAAAATGATCGCAAGCATAGGAGGTCAGGATTTCAAGCTGGAGTCACAGTTGCATATACATATGATTCCTTCTTTGTCTCTGATGGTCGTTCAAAGAGGCGAAAGAAGATAGATTCGAGCGAAAATTCTACAACCACCTCCCTTCCTTTATCCTCAGATTCATCGGCGTGTACTTCACGTGTTTCGACTCCTCTAACGCGTTCGTCAGCTGTGCAACGCTATACTTGCAGTGAATGTGGCAAAGACTATGCAACATCTTCTAATCTGAGTCGCCACAAACAGACGCATCGAAGCTTGGATAGCCAACAAGCAAAGAGCTGTGAGCATTGTGGGAAGGTCTATGTCTCTATGCCTGCTCTTTCCATGCATATAATGACCCATACGATGAAACATCGATGCAATATTTGTGGAAAAGCTTTCAGTCGTCCATGGCTTCTCCAAGGCCACCTTAGAGCCCATACAGGAGAGAAGCCTTTTGGATGTGCTCATTGTGGGAGAGCTTTTGCTGATAGATCCAATCTTCGAGCTCATATGCAAACACATTCTTCTAAAAAGCTGTATCAATGCACTTATTGTAAAAGGGATTTTCCGTTACGATCATACCTAAATAGGCATTTAGTCACATGTGACGAGAATCCCAATTCGACTCCTTCATCAGTCATTTCCACAAGTATGGACACTTCAAAAGGCGCAGAAGATAAACCCCTATTGCCTTTGAGTATTGCAGCATTAGTTGGTGAGCACTGAATCAATATGACCCCATCGGAACTGATATTTTTTTTCAAATATTATTATTATTCTTACCAGTATTACTAGAGCAACTTGTGTGACAGCCATGAAACATTAAATAAAATAAACATTAAAATAAGCAGAGCAACGAGGAGACTGTTTTGTTGATTTGTTTCACCGTACTACTATTTTTGGCCTGTTAGAAGTCATGGTTGTCCAAAAAAGTGGCTTAGGGACTCAGAAGATTTGAACTCACTCGAGAGTAATAATGGAGGAGAATTTAAAATTTGGACTTAGAGATATTAAAACATGATGTTGCAAAACTTATCCAAGAGATAATTGAGAGATAATGTATGAATCCAAGAATTGAGCAAAGTACAGTTTAGTGTCCTACCTCATTCTCGATCTAGGTTACTCCTGTGGGGATGTTTTGCTGCTCGCCTTGTCACGATGACGAAATGTATTTTTGTCTTGGCACTGGAAGTAAATCAAATAGAAGGAATCTGAATATTCAAATTGACCGAAGATGTCATGAGATGCGCATATCAAACTCTCAGGCCATCAGTCAGAAGCTCACTAATTGAGTCCTAATGCTCGCTAAAAATTCTGGTTTAGAGTCTAAGGCGACGTAGAAGACCACATGAAGAAAACAGAATTAGGTTGAAGTAAAATCATCTTATTTATTGACATTTCATGCCCTGCGCTTCCTCTGCTTCCTCCGTCTTCTACCCTTCTCAGCCTTGCCTAGAACCACTCACACAGAATACCGGATAGGGTTCCTATATCACTGAACTAGTCACAACCATTTATCTCACATCAATTGAATAACAGTGTATTATTCAAAGTCATATCTTTTCGTTAATTGGTACAGCACCATTTTTTACCAAGTAAGAAGAAATTTACTCTGTCAGCAACTCATGTTAGCAACAAAGCGACGCATCATGGGGGAAAGAGAGTCTGGAGGGGAAAATGAAGAGTGTTTATAACGTGTACACCAAGATTTCATCTCTGCTTAACTCCCACTCCATTCGTTCTCCAGAAATACATGCCGCTTTCCAGTCCCTAACCCTCTTCCCCCACCCTTTACTCCCTGCCCCTCCTAATAACGTCAACAGTCTTCATGTAGTCGCCACAAGGGGAATGCGGGGAGGGGGCAGTTTAACTAGGGAAGGAAAGAACCGGTTAGTTTGCATCACTTATATTATCACTGCAGCAATCACATATGTCCTTCCGCTGGGCATTAAGGATTTCAGCTACCCTCTCCAATACGGAATTCCATTAATTATGATAGGGTGTAGGCAGGGGGTGGGGGGTGGGAGGAGAGAGGGAAGAAGTAGATGTTGAATTCCGGGCGTGGGAGGGAGGGGGGGGGGGGGGGGAGATTGAGTAAAAATTCACCGCCACGCACTACATTTTCGAGTCTACCGCGCTTCGCCTACCCTCCTAAAACAGGCGCAGACGCGCATATTTTTGATACGCAATGCAATGCGGTGTGGAGGCGAAATCGATATGCATAGGCTGCAGTTTATTGGCGTTTCTGCTGTTGTTATTTACTTGGTTAGCTGCTTGAAGTTAGTGCGACGATGATGATGATGCTGATGGTGATGATTATGATGTGGCTGCGGCGGCAAAATTACATGACAAGGCGATAGTATAACGAGCGCAATTGGGTAATTAAACAATTCCTTTGCCCAAGTATTGATGGGCGAGCGTCTCTTAGCCCATTAAAGAGTTAGTGTTACACAAAGAATGAGATTGTTGTACCAATTCCAAGATCATTACAAATGTATACCGTATCATTATAGATTCGGTTGTGGCAGAAGAATATGCCTTGATGAAACAGAGAATTAATATGATTTTTGAAAAAGGAAATATTATTAAAATTAGATCAATAAACAATTTAAGATCACTTAGTTGACTTTCTTTGCCCTCAAGATCTTTTTTAATTGATGCCAATTGAGGTGAGTAGGTTCAACTGAAATGTAGTTACGAGTAGTGTTTGTGATATTTTTCACAAATTTCGCTCCTTATGTTACTAAACAAAATTATAAAACTAGATTAGGCGGAAATAAATTTTTGAATCCAACAACAACACGTGATTTAGATGAATTGGCGATAATGTTGGGTCGTTCCTATGTGAAATTGATACCTTTCAACCTTCCCATTTGCTCGGAATGAGATCTAAACTAGATCCGAAGGTTTTCTTATCCATCTCTTCCATTCATTTTGAAATCTAGTTCATGCCCTTTGGAACATCGTGTTCACTGAAAAAATAAAGAAAAAATATATCTCCCTCTCCCGTCTTTTGGTAAAATCGATAATCCTGATAAGTTTATAAGTCCTCTTTGTCATTTTGAGTCGAAATCTAAGAGATATCTATAAATACAGGCCTCGAAGGCGTACGACCAAACTCCACGGAATTCTACAAAAAATTTCGAAGTTTGTGAGTTATTGTATACTCGTGCTCATATTGCAGATATATATAATTCAAAAACACTCTCAATTAAGCATCTGCTCTAACCTACTAGGGGGAAGTTAAGGCACTAATTGAATCCACTTCTGCTACAAATGCTGCGTAAAAGCTCTAAGAAGCATTAGAAAGCATCAATTATGAGGAGCTCTTCTACGCTGTTAATTGAAACAGGCGGTGCTAGTCATTTTGAAATCCTCCCTTTTCTCCTCCCCTCCAAGGGGGAATAATGCTAACCACAATCATCAGCCGCAACCACAGAGAGCATGTAGTTCCATTTTCGCCAACCTCCTCCACCCCTTCTCCATCCCCACCACCACCTTTCCTTTCCTGCTTATAATCTCGGGTGAAACGTACACACCCTGTATAGCATTTTCACATACACGTATTCGTGTATATGTGAGATAGCAGATAAGTGATGATGCTTCTGTTATTCGAAGCTTGGGATGAGGAAGAGCCGGGAGGGGGTGGGGTGGGGGAGGAAGGGGGTGGGTGGAGATTTGAGGCAGGCGAAATGAGAAGACAAGTGCATTAAAACTTTTAGCTTGATGCACATCTTGCCGAGCGAATAATGCCTATAGCATAGGCATTGAAGGGAGGCGAAGGAGCTTAACTACGTGTGGAAGAGTAAGTGAGGCTAATGGATACTTGTGCGGTTTGGGAAGAGGGGTGGAATTGAGAATTGGTTGAGTGGTGGAATGAAGAGAATAAAGGGTGGGAAGGGAGGGGAGAGTAACTGAAGAACGCGTGCCTTATAGGTAGGCAAACAGGCAAAACGATTTAATGGTTTTAGTTAGTGGGTTTGACATTGAGTGGTTTTGTTATAAATGCAAAGTGTGCTTGATATGTCAACCCTGCCCTGTTTCCTGGAGGGGTGGGGCTGTTGGATTGCAACTTGGTGTTCCAAGTGGTTACTAACGCGAAAAAGAGCAAATTTAATTGAAATTTCAAACCTTATCTGAACTGATACTCAAAGTTGGATTTTGTCTTCATAATGAATGAATAGGATCTACTCGGTGTTTATGCATTTAAATGAATTAGGCCCACCTTCTCAACGAGCATCATAAATTTTTAGAACTGTTGATGTAGTTGTACTGTTTCAGACAATAATAAAATAAAGAAATCGCCATTTTTTTGCGTTTCTTTCACTGAGATAAACTTGACACTAATAATTAAGAATTGTTTATTTACTGTTTGAACTAAAACAGTTTCAAAAGGTAGGCTAACATCATTGACTTTAATGGATGATAGGCGGAGTCGAAACCTGAATCCAGGCCAGACTCTTGAGTAAATCTGAAATTGATTTTTACGCACTTTTTACTCAAAGCTTATGAATGGAGGTTTAAATGGAAAATTGCATTTATTCAAACTTTTTAAAAGCCTCAATTTCCATACAGTCATGTATTCTTCTGGCAATGTATTTCACAAAATGTTTGCACAAAAATCTGCAAGCAAATTTGCCGATGAGAATGTTTAAAGCGTGCTTTCAAATGTACTTCTGAAGTGAAATTTGGCTTTGAAATGAGAAGAACTGTTTCATTCACTACTCCGATGTTAAATTAGCCACTTACAGATATTTATGAATATAAGACGCGGAGAGGGAAGAATACACTTTACGCATAAAGTTGCTAGTCTCCCGGAAATCTCTTATGCCAGTGCAATCGGATCAGATCGTTTGTTAACTTGCTTTCTTCTTGCCACAGTAACCTAGTGATCGCCACAGCATTTCCAAAGATTCTTTTCACAGTGTTCAGAGAAAGTTAGAGAGACCAACCATAATCTTATTTTTTCATAGGCGGCGTGAATTTTCATGAGGCAAATTATTCTCTTTTATGAATCAGGTGGGTTCCAGTCTGCGTGAACACCTTCAAGACAACTGGAAAAGATATCCGGATAGTATTCTTCAAAGTTTATACCGAACACTCTTTTTATGTCATGATGCCAGCTTTCTTATGCTTCCCCCTCAAAAAGAAAGGTTTTGAGGTTAGTCTGAGCAACTTGATTAGCACAATTAAATCAGTGCCATAACATTCGTCCCTGTCTGTAATGGTACAAAAACTTACACCACCCCGGCGAAGGAGGGTGGGGGGGTGGGCTGTGGGTTGTAGATCTTTGCCACTTCACGTATTAATGAAGCGACGACATAGGTAGGTGTTATTTTTGTGAGAACGAGGCCACTAGGTAGGCACACGTCAAGTGACCTCAAGCATAAGATCCTTCCCTACTCCTCTCACCCCCCCCTCCCCCTCCCCACCACCCACCCACCTACCCCCCCCATTTTCAATCTCTTTCCTAGTTTGGCAGCAAGACGTTGCAAGTAAGGCAAAGATCGGTGAAGAAATTTAGGATAAAACTGGTTTGAAATAAGAATAAACATCGCCTCACTGTGTACATTCAGCCAAATGTCCAAAAATGATGCCTTTCTTAATATTTTTATTTTAATAGAGGAAAATTTGAAATGTTTTAACCTTAGATATTTCCCCAGATCGTTTGTTAATATTACTTCTTCCTAAAAAATTGCTGCCGATTTAGAAATTACCTCTGCAATCGGTCCATTACCGCTAATGTAATTTTATATAAAGGGGCTGATTTCTTATTACCCAGACCACTGTTAGAGCTGTAGATTTTGGCATTTTTCTTCCTGAAGTTTGGATGGCTAAGTTAAATAAAAGGCTTACTTGCATTATACCATTATTATTAGTGACCTAAAATGACAGATTGTTGGTGGTTTTCAGTAAAGTCTTGTTTCACTGCCAATGGTATGTTATATTGGATTGGCCCACAATTGTCCCACAACTACCCAGAGCTAAAAAATAGGATCAAATGGAAGATGGACGTCTGTCGTGTCGAATTCGTCAAGCCAACTTCTGAACGGTGCCCATGTGAAATAAAATAGATTTGAAGTACTTAAGAGAATGCCAAATCTCTTGGATATCGATAATGATTAAAACTAACATTTTCTGCAAAAACAAACTCCAACAATCCTACATGACCCTATTGTATAAAAGTTAATTGAGTTAGGCTCATCTATGTCTTTTTTTTAAGTCATCTTGAGTGGACACTGCTATGTTGAAAAACGACCTTTCTACTTTTCCAATCTTCCTACTCGTGATCGCAAGAATACACAATGAATTAAAACGGCGTAGCAGACCACTTAACTGAATTAACTTGTCACCACGTTTTGACTGTCGCTGGGAAAAATTCACCGAGGAATCTGGAGATTTCTTCATGAAAGCTGTGCTGCAAACAGTATTAGACTGTTGCAAAGTGATTCACAATTCTTGAAAGAAAGTTGGCATCTCAGGAGTTCGAGAATTTGAAGCAAGGTATAATTTTGCCTCCTTCTACTCCTTCCGCTCATATCTTCCTATCCACTAAATCCATTTTGCCATTGTGCGTATTCTGACTCTGTCCAATTACTGTAACCATTATAGTTGCCTTTTGCATTGTCATGGGTAATAATGATAGGTGGAAATTACCTAAATAAATTTGTTCGTTCAGTGTGATTAAGCATGGATTTGGTTCGTTAGATAACATATAATTCTATGGGGCTCTTCACTAAGATCTGACCTATATTAGATCACGAATAAAGCCATTCGAAAGTAATCGGAAAATAAATATGATTAAATTTGATAGAAGTGACTTTTGACCTCAATGACGCAATGAGCTTCGTTTTTCTAATAATCACGATCATAAACTATTGATCGGTGACTGGTCTAAAGCGGTTTTCACAATAATTGCGCCTTTATAAGCGATTATTATTATAGAAGGTGTTCTTGGCAAGTGTCGCTTTCTCCAATAATTATATTAAAATACATTTCACGCTTAGAGCTTCATCGTTGTTAGCTTCAATAGGATTTTCTTTAGGGAATGCTTGAATTCCAGTAAATTTGACTGTTAACTTTAAAGTCCTTTTCCAAGAGAGGGGACGAGGAAGAAGGATACATTTGATTGCACTAAATGGGATCTGCTATACCAACGAATGGTGGTGAATGGGAGTTAGCACACGCCTCTGTGGCATTAACTTTGTTTCAACAAACACAGTGATATATTCTAACCATTCGAGTAAAGTGGCATCAACCTCTATAGAGGACGAGGGATGGAAGTGACCCATCTTATAGCTTGTACACGATGCAAATGTTTGAACTCGCATGCAGAGTTAACAGATCAAACTGATGTTCGCTTCTGTGCACTGCAGTTGAACTGAAATAATATCAGATATAGGAATTGGTCACTGGGACTGATTTAATTAACTCCACCCGTAAATTTGGGATGCTTCAATACGTGGAGAGATTCCTTAGTTTATGATTTTGAAGAAAAGAAGAAAGAATGGAGTGACATGTAACCCCCCTGACACCCGAATTTATCTCATTAATATCAGCCTGGCCACTGTGAAGGGAAAATTCGATTCCTTGTTTAGAATGATTAAAATCCCATTGTGAGAATGTAGCTTGTGGGCATCTTTTGAGAGACTTATGTAGATAAGTGTGGAAAGGGATATTTGAACCACAAATAAACATAGGCTTTAAAAGGTCAGGACGGGAGATCAGCGAATGGACTAACTTTTTTCTCCTTTATTGCAGTTTCCCGTCATGTTTCCCTCTCTTCATAACCCACTCCTTAAGTGTAAATGAAAGGCGTTTCTGGAGAAAGATGTCCAAGCACAATCTAATCTAATTGTACTACTCACAATTTAATAGTTACTCATGAATCCCATGTGTTAAGTCATGAATCCAATTACGTTCTTACGTTTTCAGCCTTCGAAATTTGCAATACTGTCCAAACAAATCCTAATCTTTTCACCAATCAGATACCTTCTAAGATGCTAGATTAGAGATCTTATATTGCTCGGGTACTTTGAGTTAAGTAAGTTATCTCGAGGGAGGAGAAAAATGACCTAAATTTTATGTCACCGACCAGCAGATACATGAACTTGTTTGCATAATACGTCCTAACTACGATTGAGTTTAAGAGGCAACAAATGTTCATTTGGGTCACATTGTAGCCCCTGATTGGAGGCTTAGAGACATGGTAAAAATACAGAATAGTGAAAAATAAAACATAATTGCATAAATTTAAAGCTCCAGTTGATGTGAATCAGACTAGTTAGGAGCAATCGACTCAAATTTTCAAGCACGAAATATGATCTTTTGGGTATAGGGCTTTAGCGCTTAAGCACACAGATTCAGTCGATAACTTTGCTGGAGGAAAATGACTCTACTTTTTCAAAGGCAACTTCGGGATTATTGACAAAATTATATCACCTTGAGTAGAAGCAAGTATCGAGGAGGCATGAGTTGAGTCTTGGTACTGATTGTTTTGGAATGGTTATAAATCAAAGTCGTAGGAACGCAGTTCACGAAATAAAGTGAATTCACGAACATATGCGAGCAAAGTTTTAATGATTTAAAACTTTGAAACATATGGTTGAAGGGTAAGATCCTGGTCATTTCATGTATTAATTAGATGATTCAATGTGCAGATGTTATTTTTAAAGTGGTCAGAAGAGGGGAAAACTACTTTGATCGCGTCCTATGACCTCAGATTTTCAATCAATTCCTTCTCCCATCCTCATTCAACACCACCACCACCTCCTCCTCCTCCTTTTAATCACCTTGTTAAGACATTTCAGATATGGCCAAGGTTGATCTAGAAATCAAAATAAAACAATAAAAATTGCAAAAGTTTTCGATGATTATATCATTTATACTTGTGTAATTAGTGGTAATATCTAACTTTTATTTCTACAAAATTGACCTATCCTACTTTATTATTAATCCGCGGATAAGTTATTTTGCCAATATAATGAGTTCACGGGTTAATTAGGCTTACGAGCAAACAAAGTGTATTTATAGGCTATTTATAGCCTAAATAAGCAGTAAAGGATTCGGCTGAATTTCAGGGCGAACGCAATTGGTGGTAGTTAAAATATAAATGAAAATAGTTAATCAACATTTTTTTTTATTATTTATAAAATTTGCGTTTGTTGCTAAAATTAGCCTAATTACAGGACGATTGCATTGGATAATTTTGGAGTGAAGCCTACCTCCAAGGCAATTCCGCTTTTTCTACTTGAGTCCAGGAATTTTGGGCTATTTCGGGAGGCTAATGAGCGCATAACAAAAAGGCGTAAATGTTATACAGGATGAGAAGAAGGGTGGCATAAATGCTCACTCTTTCAAATGTACGAAATTTTAGACGCTAGCTTCCTTCTTGCATCAAGAAAATTCCAGTCGGATCGCGAAAGAGGAGACACTAAAATACCGCAATCGAAATCAAATCTCCCCCATTCATGAAGTTCAGTACAATTATCACCCAAATTGTCTTCAAACGTAATCTCCAATCGAGATTAAATCTTCAAGTGTCCTTAAGGCGCTAGGGACAAATTGTAAACTGAGCTTCATGGATAAGTTTAGTTTTCAAGACAAAATTTTCACATTTTGCCTTCTTTACCATTTGATAACTGCAACATATTTAATGTTGTACATCATTAGAAGAAACTTGAACTGAATCTGATGTGAGCGCTGAGGATGAAGTTCTGACATATTGAGTTTAAATTACACCCGCCTTTAATAGCAAGTACATATTTGTGTTCACTGTGTCCGAAGAACGTGACGAGAGCATTGACTTTTACATACATTTGGGACTTCATCACTTTCGCTGGAATTCCCTTTACATTCTTGGGGAGACAAGAGTTGGCATGCCATCATGGTCAAATCAAAGACCGCTTTGGCAACCTGTTTGATTTGTCCAATTCATGACTTTATGTAGGCTTTTCAAGTTCCCTTTGGTATTTGATAAGGGTTACTTATTTAAAGACTTTTCATTGTACCCTAAAAACCAATTTTGTCCGCGTTAATTCTCAGAGGAACCTATTTCTGCCAGAGTGTAGTCCTAAGATCAGCTTTCGTCATGTGTTAAGTTAAGTTGTATGCTACCAACAACATAATTAGACTTGATGATAAAGGGGACTTTTTCAATAATTGTTATCAGTGGCGGAAATGAACAAATGCCATTTTAAGTAGATCCGAACAGAGGTCAGTAGATGAACTTCTTTCGATAAATTTTTACGACGTCTCTCTCTTATCTCTCTCGCTCTCCCATCCTTCTTGTAGGGGAAGAAGAATGAAAAGATCATTTCATGAATGACAATGAAAATGGTGATATTTTGCACTAGACTTATAGTGTTACTACAATTTGCAAAGTGTTATGGAAAATCTTCTTGTCGGATCCAGAAGGAGCGTTAAGAAGAAGCTGTGTCAATGCAAGAGGTCTTTCATTTTATGCACATTGAAATTTCAGCTTCGATTGCTCAACCAAATGAATGGAAAATATTCTCCCACAACTAAAGTTCAGAATCAAATACCGAAATTACAATGCCGAATCGCAGACATGTGGTCTTGCGGAGCTCTTTAATTTGCTACAATTAAAGGTATATAAACGAATTATTAAAAATATTGAACATTCCTCTCCCCCTCCATCCCTATATTACATTTGAATTTTAAGAACTTTAACATCACAATGGCAGGTGCCCTGATTGTAAGATAAACATTTGCTTACGAGGGCACAAAATAGCAAGTCTTTGGCACATAACTATGACTCTCACTTTAAGCAGCTTTTGAAATTACCTCTTTTTTACCCTTTTCCCTTCCAGTTGTTAAGTTTTTCACTGACAAAAGCGTCCGATACATTCAACCATTCAACAAGTGGCCGCTGACGCATATTGCCTTTATTTTACCCAATCACAAATCGCCTCGCACCCACACTCCACTACATTAGTCATTCTCTTATAAGATTCCAACTTTATTTTACCCTGGACATTAAAATTCGCGAAGATGAATTTTAAAATGGTAAATAACTTATTATGGTGACAAAATGTTACGTGTTGATGAGTTATCAAAATATGTTTTACAGATGAGTTCGCACTCACACGAAGAGGTGAATACTATGTGAGAGTGCGACCTCACGATAAAGCCGTTTTACGTGAAATCGAGGGTAAGGATGATTTAGTTATCACTTCGAATATCTCTTATGCATAGTTCGTAACATTGTAGAATGATGGAGGTCCATTCTAAACGCGTTTATAATTCCGATTTCTTTATTAGAATAAGTCTTCCTAAAAATTGATTTGGGAAGAAGCTATGTACTGGGTTGTTGCATTTTAGGACTTACTACCGTAAGGCAGAGCATAATTAGCGCAGATATAGTTCTTTCAGGCCTCTTCGAATTCCAGAAAAATAGGATAGCGACTAGACGGAAGCAGGTTCTTGATATTTTCATAGGGAGGGAAGAAGAGGTGATTTGAAAGAGTAAATCTTGATAAACCAAAGAATTGGAGAACGACAAACTGAGAGGTGAGTTTTAGTAAAAAGGGAGTAAAACACAATATATGATAGATAAAAGACTTGTGAGGTTTGATAGACGAGTGAAGGTGACAGTAAACCGCAAGTAATTTCAAGGTCGCAGTGTATTTTTTAACAAATAAGAGGTGTAAAGCTCGTATATCTTACTTCTGAGTATTCCAACCATTCAGAATTAAATACTTATCTTCAGCACAACGTGCCGGGGGGGGGGGGAAGCCAGACAGTGTTAAGCAGCCTAGAAGAGGGAGAGGGTGTGGCTAACGGAAGAGGTGTGAAGTATGTATATATCTCCGGGTTATCTCCGAGTTTTCAAAATATGGCCATGACCAGTGTAACAGCAAGGACCCTCGACAGGCGATCCCGATAAGAATGATAGTGGAGTATGTCCGAGACAATATGAGAGAGTCTTGGACAGATAATTAACTTTATGCAGTCTGTAATTTAATAAAATTAAGTTTTGTTCTCGCCTTCTTCTGCCCGATTTCAATCGCTGCGATTAAGCATAACGTTTTATTGGACATGAGTCGAAAGGCTCCAAATCCTTAAAATTACAAATGCCTGTGAAGAGCTGAGCTCACAGCTTTCAGTCTCATTTCTGACTCAGACAAATACCAGTAAGGAGACGCAAAAAAATCTTCTCCGTATATTTGGACATACACGGTACTTTAATATTAATAATAACAGATCAACTAGGAGTTTGCCACAGCCTTCTTTCAAGAAATGGTGATTTTATTATTAACAAAACTTTAAATATTTAACGTTTTAATAAAAAACGGAAGTTTCTAAATGACCAAATTATTCTTACAATAATTGGAATATGCAATTTTCAATTTAGTGAGGACATTTCTTAACTCTTCCCTACAGACAGACATTGTGAGGGTTTTTGCCACAAGCGGAGAAGTTTAAGATTTTTTGCGTAGTTTACAGCAATAAATTTCAGATCCACTAACTGAATGTCCATTAAAAGCAACAATTGGCCTCTAAATCGAAACAATGTCATATGGAATAATAAGCTATTTATAACTACTAACAATTTGATCAGTAGTCGATCGACAATCATAATCCGGAATTAAATTCCCAATTACAATCGCGAATCACTCATTCAAACAAGAAGACCAAGCGTCAAACACTATTAATGTTATATAAATTAAAAATAACCTTGTTACTTAAAAATAGGAACAAAATTATAATATTTAGCTGCATATCTTACCGGTTTTAATTGGCAATAGTCAGCCCTGTTGGAGATGCGGATGATAGATAAAACGGAAAAGGAGGGTGCAACATAGACGAGCATGTATCGTGGCTAGTCATCTTCCGAGGAAGTTGTAGAAATTCCCACATAACCTACACCGTCGCCACTCTCACCATCGTGGAAGCCACAGAGAAAGATGATGCTTTCGATAAGGTCATGGGGGTGGTATGGAGCATAGCTAATTTAAGTGGTGGAGAGTGAGGAGAAGGCAAATTTTCTCACTCTATCTCTTCCTCCCCCCCTCCCCCTCCGCTAACTTCCCATCCCGAATATTGGTTGATTATATGACTCATGTTGTGGATTGAGGCTGCCCGATTTGATGATAATAACTATGACGCACTTGAGAAGAGACGGAAGTATGAAAATTACTCGGAAATACATATGTGTTAATTCTATACTCCCTCTGATACATTTATATTTCATCTCGTGGTAGGCTTACTAGATGTTTCTTTCGTCAATTATTGATTTTCTATTTATCGCTTAATGAGCTTTGTCCTGTTTCACCTTTAATGCTTCTTTATTACATCGAACTGCTTTTCGATTTGTTGATTTCATTTTAATACAGCTCGAGAAAGATCGAAATGGCGAAACACCTTTATTTTGCTTTGCTAAGTGGACTCTAAATAGACTTTGAGACCTTTATAACAGCTATTTTAACATTTAAATAAAACTCAACCGCCCCCCTGCCCCCGATGAATATATGCATTTTGTTGGCTTACGATGATATGAAATGGAATCACATTTGCTACGATTTTTAGCCGGCCGACAATGGCCCGTTGAATTATTTAAGCAATATCGGGTGGCAAATTTAAAATATGTAAGATTCCATCGTAGATTAAACCAATATAGATTTAGAGCTGGATAGAGGTTGCCTATGGCTCTTCGATTAAGACGGTGCAGTTAAAGTAAAGTAAAATGAGAAAAAATGATGTGGGCGATCACATTTTACTAATTTCCGTCAAGCGTTTTTGAATTTCCTACATGGGCCGATTGGAGTACACAAAGCTCTAGGTTATTTAAGCATCGAAGGAAATTACTGATGTAAAGAAAGGGCTTCTTGTTGTGTTGAAATGATCTTTGAAATTTTGGCGAATATGAAACAGAAGTGCATACCTTAATGAAAAAAGTTTGGCCAGGTGCATGGGCACATAAACGTGCTTAAAAGTTCTCAGAGAACAGTAGAAATTAAAAGTGCATGAGATCGCTTTCTCTCTGTCATGGTAAATGTGGTGTTATTTTACAGGTACGATATCGAGTTGGATGTAAGAACTTTAATCAATGGTAAATGCTAGATGGTTGACTCAAAATATGTGGAACTGGAATGCACTTTTCCAAAATTATTTTCAACCAAGTATTTTGTTCTAAGAAAGCTCTAACTCAATCTAGTTAAAATGTTAACTTTGATAGACTGGCGCTGACATTACTTTAACTGTGGTGAACCCTAACCATGTAGAATAGAAGGAAAGACAATTCATATGTTGGAGACAATCAATTGACGTGATTTTGACAAAATTTGATGGCGATGAGACAGCTGATGCACTTGCATTCGGTCCAGACGCAATTATTAGACAAAAGGACAGAAGTTGAAAATCAATACACAACGTTACTTAGAGTGCAAGGTGGCGCATATTCAACAACCTAATTTTATCAACAAAGAATCACATTAGAAACTCTTTAAAGCTGATTTCTCTTTTTTTTCATTATAATGCAAAACTTATTCAAATAGTTGAGCAAAATTGACTTCTATTATTTTAATCACGATTTGTCAACTAATCAATTTTGAAGTTCTTCATAATTGTCATAGAGGAAAACGATATTATTTCTATTTAATCTTTTATACTCATTTATTTATTAGTTCATAATTTTATTAATTTCTTTTCGCTGTTTACATAAATTTCTATAATAAGATATATCACATTATCGAGTGGGTAACTTGCTCACGATTTTCAGGTTTAACGAAAAATAGGTGAGATTAATGTCGGTTACCTTCATATTAACACTAGATCGCACTGATAAAAATCATTGACAACCAATTGATAAAATAAGATATTTCTCATCACAATCATGACTTTCTTGGATATAGAAGTTAACATGTGGGTGCTTATAACGGTCAGTTTTATCATTTGATAAATTAAAAATAAAAATTGTGTGCATTTTTAGTTACCAATAATAGATGCGGTTAAGGTAACTGAAATAATTACAAAATTACAAATTATACCATAAATAATACCCTATTTTAATGGCAAAATCGAATTACATAAAAAAATTTTCATCAATCTAAGTATGAACATTTAGCCCCACAAAAAACAAGGGAATCAGTGAATTTGTTCTATATAATTTTCAAATATTAGATATTAACCTATGTTTTATCATTTTCAAACTGATAGGAAAATATTCAGCTTATACTGAATATGATATCATGTTATTTAAAATGATTTTTTATTACTACCGATACGAAATCGAGAATTCATAAAATAACTTTGATATATCATATGTTTTTAATTAATGCATATGATATTAGATAATATTATTTATGCCACCATTGGCAACTCTTTATTAATGCTCCTGGAATTTTCGAGCCTTCTGTCAAGAAATGTTGCAGCTTTGAAATCAAAATATTCACTGTAGTTTAGAGCCACTTAAGTTGTAATTCGAACTCATTTTTCTCCTAGAGTGCGTTTAATGCACCTATAAAAGTGCTTATCAAATTAAAGATAATAAGTTCACAATAAGTTTCTGGTTTTTCAAGGGGACATTTTTGTCCTGTGGGTCTATGGCAAGGCACTGTCACGTTGGCGAATTTTTAGCACACAACATATGACCTGTTCTCCGTCTTCTGTGAGTTTGGAACTTTTTAACTTAGCCATAAAAGAGAAATTTTTGCCACAAGTAATAATGTCAACTTCTAGTGTTGCTTTTTAATAGTTTCTGGACATAAAGTTAAATTACCCGATTTCTAATTGATAGCTTTATTATTATCAATAGTAAAACTTACCATCCAATAGCATTCTAAATTATCAAATTTCGCAAATGACATAGAAATTATTTTAAAAATAAAAATGGAGTCTTTATAAACATAGTTATAATCAGTAAAAATTTTTTCGAACGTAAAATTTAGGAGAAAACTTGTTTGATGAAAAATATCTTAAAAAGTAAGCTATATAATTCTATACATAATAATAATTTTAAATTAAATTATTGATTTCTAATTTTATAATAATCTGTATAATTTGTCAATTTTTTAAATTTGCACAACCTTAACTCTTGTTTTAAGTAGCAACATAAGTTAATAGTTTCAGAAGGTCATCAGGATATTTTTCAAATCTTCTGTTCCTTCTTTCGCATTTATTTGACCTCGAGAAATCAACAGTTATATTTATGTTTAGTCAGGACCTTCCATTTGTAGTATTTCTAGGAACATCAATAATAGCTGGGTGTATTGTCAGAAATTCACGAGGTGATGTTAAACGTTTCGTTTGTCTAATTCTTGGTCTCTCATCCGCTATAATTATTTGTGGATTTGAAGTATGGCACGCTTTTCTACTAGTTGGAGGATTTGTAATATTCAATTCTCTCTTTGCTTTCAGGTAACAATACTTAACCACTTCAGTGTTAAGATTTATTCATTTTGCCGTATTTCTATGGGGATTTTCATACCTGATATTTTTCCACACTGCTCACTTCTATGGCTTCTCAAAACCATCTCCACTAACTCAGATGTTTCATCTATTTATGACACTCAAAGTGAGTATTATTTCTCTCTAAATCTCAAGACTATTTGTCAAATTAATTAATTATCTTTTAAGATTGTTGGAGTATCTTTCGAACTTCATGACACATGGGCTATCATCAATAAAATAAAGTCAAACAAAGCCAATAACCTTTCTAATAGCTCATCAAGTTTACTGCTCAAATACAGGGGCATAATGACAACGTCTTATGATGTTGTTTGCTACGCCTTCTGTTACATAGGAATGTTAACCGGTAATGTCTTTTAAATCTATAATGCTTAATAACTGGTAGTATTATGAAGTCATGAAGAATTATATTTACTTCAAGGGCCTTACTACACATACAGAACATTCGACGATATGGTTAGAGGTTGGCCTTCGAAAGCACCAAGGTTATCCAGTGGCCCATTCTTAAGACGTCTGCAAGATGTACCATTCTTCGCTTTTCTCTACATCGTTGGCTCCTATTTTGTTGATTTTGATGTAAGTAACTAGTATCATAACTTTTAATTTATTTTCTTTCTTTTATGTAAATGAAATAATTCATAAGCTGATTATTTTAGTCGGAGTCTCGAAACTAGAATCGTTTTGTCCTAAAATATACTAAATATAGAGTTGTTTCAAAGCACATTTTCAGCAATTTTCAAAATAATTGATTAGTGAGGCATTAAAAATCTTTTTATAATATTTTTAACGTGAACATGGTGTTTTTTTTATCTTATCGCTATTTTTTATTATTATTGCGAGCTCAACTTGGTTGAGCACTTACAAGATCTGAAATGCCAAAATCATGTTGACTAAGTTCGATAAGGTGTTCTTGGTTTTAAGAAGCGATATATTTATGGAGATGGTGGAAAAAACCTGCTATTTTTGCCTTTGGAAGAGAATATGGATTTGGGGAATAGTACATGACTCCATTTGGTTATGAAACGAGTAAAGGATCAGTAATAAACGGATAATGAAGTTAGAATATTTCGTATCTTAGTCGACTTGAGTTCAGCGCTGCAAGTTTCTCGTATTTTTAATAGGGGATATCTTAAAATTGAAATATCGGTACTTGACTATCCGAGTAGTGGTGCATTCAAAGGTCGTTGACCAGTGTTTTAATTTCGTGACTGGTCCTAGCATCCTAATTTATGCTTAACTCTAAGAGCAAGAGTAAGCAAATGAGATTATCAGAAATTCATTTAATTGTGCATAACTCTTTAATTTAATAAAATTTGGAAGAAGTTAAAAACATTAGGAAAGTGGACCCATTCAAGAGTCAAATCCTCAACCTTGAACATTGTAATATTAGAATGTGCCACATCAATCTGAACCAAGTGAGGAAAAATTAGGATAGTTTGGTAGATCCATTAAATCTGATCTAGATTGGTGGAATTTATTCTTTTTTTTTCTTGCCAGACCTTCATTCCTGACTGCTCGACGTTGTATTCAGATTATTTTTTTGTGTTTAAAAATGGTAATTAATCACGTGACTGTGGACATTAATAATCCCTAACGGTATAAAAGTCAATAGCAGTGTTATAATTAGAGTTAAAAACTTTATTCTATATTTAGATTGTAAGTTGGCTCTCTAACATGTGTCTAGATTACACCACTTTTGTTCCACCTTCAGTTCCCCATTAAGCAGTTTCATTTTTTTTCGAACAAAATTATTTTCAATGCCTTATTGGCATCGAATATCGAAATTATGACTCACAATAAAAAGTGATCTTACTTTAACCGGGGAAGCACATGTCGTATTCCTTCACATTCAATTATACCATAGGGCTTTCCTTGACTGTGGGCTGGAATCATCTGATTTCTAGACTTCATTGTAGCAGCTTTTCCTACTTTTAAAGGCGTCTTGCAGTACTTTGGAAGTCAGTTAAAAATATAATTACTAGGGAAATTACAAAATTAAAAAAACCAATGCGTACAATGCTATACAAATTTTAAATGTCGAGAAATTTTTTTCTCCATTTTACTTAAATAGATAATGCCTTTTTTAATGAATTTCTTCTAAAGGTCATTTTGTAAGCGAATTCCTTTGTAATATCCGAAGGCAAACAAAGTTAGGCATTACTCTCATCCGACTTCAAACGTAAGAAAATAACTTTCTTACTATTTATTAAAATTATTTATTCATTAAATTTCATGGGATAACTCCTGGGCGCCCGGATTAGTTCATGTCTGTGATGTTCAGAGTTTAGTGATATGATTTGATCGTTGCTTATTCCAACTTGAATCATTTAGAAGTTTTTACAGCTAAGAGTCAGTTCACTGGACCAGGAAAGATACTTGAAACAACGGAGCTCACCCACTGATATGATAAAAGGCATAGTTCGTATTGCCTCATGTACCAGCTATTAGCTTTCGAAAATTAACTCCATATTGACGGAGTCTTGAAACCCTTACACAAACATCATAAATTCTAGAAGTGGATCAACTAGGCGTCCTTTTTTCCTATTCTGGCTCAATTTTGGTTTTAGAATTTACCTTAAGTTTAGTTAAAAGCAATCCAATTCATATGGGACATCATCTTTCCTTTCAACAGGTACTTCATAATCCTGCATTTTATGAAGAGAGTCTTCTATACCGTCTAGCATACATTGCAGCCATCTTCTTTGTCTATCGCATGCGACTCTACTTCGCCTGGGTTATGGGCGAATGCGTTTGTATGAGCGTTGGGTTGGGAGCCTATCCAGCCATCTCACGACCTGTTGTAGGCGATGGACCAACAGATTTCGAGGCACTTGATAGGTAAGATTGAAAAACACAATGTTTCATCAAAATCACATTGAAAATAAGTTACATTATGCGTAGTGGACACGTGAGAAAGTATATTGTTGAAGAATACAATTAGGTATGTATTACAAATTATCAATTTTTGGGGTCGTTCCTCCTACTTGGAAGCAGAATTCAGAATTCGCAGTGATTTTATTTCACGACTACTTTATCTGTTATCGTAAATAGATAAGCAATTTTTGTTCGGTTTCCCACTGTTCCTCAAACAGTTGTGGGTATGACTCATCGTCTGACCTCTATCGACTTCCTTTGTTACTTGACACTTGAGTTTTGCTTTCCACAAAAAATCTCCCTTTAAACTTACGGATTACAAGGTGGCCGTTTCCCCTCTGTTCACCATTCAATTGATCTCATTCCACTCTCATGGTAGTTGGATTCGAGCTTCCATAAAGGACACTTACATTTTCAAGTTGCCACTAACATCTCCTAAATTATTAAATTTAAATTAAATTTATTCTGGAATGCAAGTAAAGTAAGACTCTAGATGACTTAAATTAAGTTCATTGTCCTATTCGAGCCTTGTTTTACCCTTTACTTTATCTCTCACAATGAAATTGGTGAAAAATTCTCTTTGATTGCTATAGGTATTAACACAAATCCCACAAAGTTGCTTTGTTAATGGTGACTGATATATAATTCAATAATGTAATATTAGTATGAATGATTAACGAGTTCATTAATGGCAAGATCAAAAACGTGCCTTATAATTATCTATCTGCTTACATATTAAAAGCTAGAGAACACGTGATACATTGGCATCACTACGGTTTCAATCTAATCACTGGTAAAATTCCTATAATTCGCTTTCCTTTGCTACGTCAGGATTTTCTTCGTCTATCATAATTATTGACAGGCGAAATTTGCCGGATAATTTGAAGATAACGCAAAACTCCTCCTAAGCCAAGTAGGATATACCTTATTACTAATAATAGATTAGTTCAACGTCCACTATCAATTTGCATTAGCATATGCTGGGTGGTAATGTAAATTGAAATGATTGTATTAATGTTTGGTAATTTGGGGTGTGCGATAGACTTACCTCCACGTGGTGCACCCTGGGCAACGTATACTCATACGGCAAAAAGTCTATTAATCTGCAATTGACTTCAAACTACCTTGACCCGACTGTGATTTTGATTTTCCTCTCCACTTGAAGTCTGAAGTCAACTAAAGGGCTAATGATAACTATCATAAAGCCTGCAATTTGATATAAATAAATGTTTGGTAATTTTTTACATCAACGACCAAGTAATTGAGTTTTCCCAGATATTCTTGCAATTGAATATGCTGCAAGACGATAAAAAGGCCTTTCTAGCATTGTTTGGCGAAACTTCCGATGAAAATTAGCATAAGTGCTCACAACACCTCGACTGGATGGACGGAAAGTGTATTTAAGTAGGCTTTATGAGAAGATCGAAGTCAAATTCCTCTCTTCTTGACCAGTTGCAAAATTAGATTAATTTCAGTGAACAAATGAGGATCAATGCTTTCTATTGTTCAATCTTTTCATTGGTCAATTTCATTTTAAGTAGCTTCTAGGTCATTTACGACACCGCTGTTATTTACAATGATGTAAAATACGACAATTGGGAATTGTTCGAGAGCACCTGAACAAGATTAAGAATAGAAAATTTGTCTGCTTTTGGGGTGAAGGTGGATGGAAAGTATGATAGATAATAATGTTAAGTTATCACAATGACCTTTTTATCGCGTAAGATTTAAAGATAGGTCGGGCAATCTTTACCTAGTGTTAAGTTCACTATGCTTCATTCTTATAAATCAAAGTCATGTATAACGGATTCGGACCTTAAAGCAGGGGTTGAGGTAGTGTTCGGAGCTAGTTGACTTGAGTGGCAGATCTTAACCTCTCGGTAAACCTGGCCCTTCATAGAGCCAAGAAGTTGATTGACATTATCTTGGCACAGGAATGTAGGCTCTCTAGAATGAATACTAAGGAAAGCTCTAATCTGAAGAATCGCAAAGTTAACCCAACAGGTTGATACAATTCTTGAAGACTACCCAACACTTGGTGTCTATAAAATCCCTGAAAAAGTGTAGTATTTTTAATATCAATTAATATATTTCTTGATGCAATTTTTACTGGTTGAACTCCCGATTAATGAATTGAACAAATTCGAAGAAATTCCCATTAATAGTGCACAAAAGTGCCTCGTTTTCTCTTCCCCCCAGAATTACGATTCCAAATTTAGTTAAGAAGGTAAAATAAATCTAAAGTTCTGCTTAATTTGTAACCTGGAGTGATCTATTTGCTGACTCGTAAATGCCATTTCGGTGGAGATAGATTTTATCCATTCGAGGCCAAAAGGCAGGCCACTTTAAACAACTAAAAGACTGATCGCATTCATCCTAAACTGACATTTCCGTGTTACGCTTGCCTGGAAAAAATTAGTTTTATTTTGAAGGGAAAGAAAGTGTATTTTAAGTAAGGTTAATAGGAATTCTTTCTAAACCTTTAGTAAGTGTTACCACGTTTTAAAAGTAAAGCGCTTTGATGACCAATCAAAACGCGAGAGGCTTGAAGGAAAGGGCAACTGAAGTAATGCGTTTGAGATGGAGTGATAATTTTTTTTACCAAAATGAGAAGATGTCATGTTGTCTTCATTATGCCCAATCCGTGTTGCAGGCATTCGCTCGGTTGGTTGAATCGTTGTAATAGCTATCCATATTCTCAGCAGTCGGACGCAGGAAATAAAACAACCTTTGAGACATGGAGACCTGAGTATGACTGAACTCCCTCTCTATCGTTAAATCTATCACCTGAAGTAAATACAATATAAGAGACTGATTTAGTCAAGACATGCTCTCTTTGGGGTCTCGGTACTTACTATTACATTGGATCAGGCGTTTTCAATCAAGTAATCATTCGAAACTGATCGATAATATTGGACTCTTACTTAATGCCTATCCTTTAAATTGAACTAATGGTTTATCATTTCAGTTTACTAGCAGGTTGGTGCTGCAAGTGTACCAATTAATGCTGCTTTCTGAAGAACCACAACAAGCACTGATGTAGAGGCATTATTAACCGTTAATATCAACAGTATTAAAAGGACACAAATGTAGAAATTCAAATGAAATAAGTAAAGAAGCTAATTTACAAAGCGGAAATTTAAAATAGAGAATTCGAACGAAAATAAATATGATTGGTTTTTTGTCTCCTACCGTCTAAAGCTACTTTGTTAATGTTTCGGTGCTTTTGTGAAGATAAGTTTACTTGGAGTTAAATTTGAAAATCGATTGGGACTGAGTATATAAGGTATTGATTTTTACGAAAGGGGCTTATCGCGACACATGTCTCCACTTTATCATACTTTAAAAACTATTTATTCATTTCTATCAAATGACAGGCTTTATGATAGTTATCATTAGCCCTTTAGTTGACTTCGAGCTTCACAGAGTGGAGGAACATCAAAGTCACAAAAAGGAAAGAGGAGGGGAACAAAAGAGTGATTCACAGATGTAAAAGAGACAGACATAAAGGTAGAGAAAAGGTAAGGTCGAATATGACATACAGTGGGGTCACGGTAGTGTGAAGTCAGAAGTCAACTGTCGGTTTATAGACTTTTTTTACCGTATGAATATGCATTGCCCAGGGTGCACCACGTAAAGGTAAGTTTATCGATCACCCCACAAACCAGTTATAATTCGCTGCAAATGAGAGTGAAACTTACATGCAACTAAATTGGCTGGGAAAAGAACAGCCATTTTTTCCCAACGATACAGACTGTGCCATAAACGGGTTGTCTGTTGACCAATTTTATTTAAGCGCAATAATTATGTTTATTACCTACTAGTAATCACCGGAGTCCCAGCCGTGTGAAGATTTACCTGAGAGTGGTTTACCAAAGTTACTCTTTCCCATTTCAGGAAAAGATAAACATTGTCACTAAACAATTGCCTTCAATAATCGCCTGGTTTTACATAACGGTATTATTATCACAATTCAAAATGATCTTTTATGGATTTTCTGCTTGCGAATAAGGAACATGGCTGATTAGAATATTCTGACGTATGCATACAGGTTAATGATTGCTTGCTCTTTTCGTGTTATGACCGTACAAAGTTATTACACAGGGTATGAGGGAAGGGCAGGGCGAATCGCCAGTAAATAAAGTGTATTTAAGAGGTTCCAGGACTCTCTTTTTTCATAATTATTTTCTTATATTGCCAAGCTATTTTCGGCATGCTCAGAGAGTGAGAGATCCTCATTTTCATGATATTCTATTTGGTGGTTTGTCGATGGAATTAATTTTAGTCAGGTGTGGTACTATTTTTCATTTTTATTTTGAGGTGTCTGGCTTCTGTCTAGATGGGAGATGTGAGATACTGCAATGTAAAAATGACTAATTACCTACTGAGTATGACAACTTCAGCACGAATCCCTAATTGAATGACACAAATGCCACGGAATTCTCTTTGTAACAGAGGTAATCTCTAGCTTCGATCAATCGGAAGTAAGTTGCGAGTAATCCTAAGTTAAGATGCTCTCGTTATCTAAACGTGTTATCTTTTTTTATTTTTTCATTGAAAGCACAACGGAATTTGCTATTCATTCTGCTGATTTACTACAAACATGCAGTGAAACAGAATACGATTGCATTTTCATGCAATATTGGTTGCAACCTTTCGTCAGATAGAAGTTAATTTTATCCTTTCCATAGAGCCTGGCCCTTACATTAGAATTACTAATTAACACCTTCTAACTAAACTATTTGGGAACGCCGCAGTCGTGGGAGATAGCAGGAGATTATACCACTGGTTTGTTAATCGGCTTGCAATTTGAAAATATTCGCATCTTTAGTGGAATGGTGTAGAGTGCATTGGCTGTTTGGGAGTGAGTGGTTAATTATTCTCTATTATGTTAGAATTTCCCATGCCCAATTTAGAAAGTAGTTCACAACACCTGAATGTGGAATGGAAGAAGTGGTTTTTTAAACCTGCCTTCGTGTTGACCGAACTTAAAGAGCACAGTTGATCATCCGGGTCACTAGATGTGGATGCGCATCAACAACTTGACACGTGAGTTGACGGATATAGATACTCAATCTAAGATCAGAATTTTAACACTCTCGCCAAGTTTCTTAATGCTAAATTGTAAATTGTGCGCTCTGAAATGACAGGAAATGTTGCAGCGAACCGAAAATTTATATTTCTTTTACGCGACAACTGTTTGTTCGAAAAATTTACCAACCAGAAACCCAAACTACTGAAAAATTAAAACCCAGTTAGGCCTTGATCTCTAAACTGCACTTAAGCCTCTCAGACAAGGCTTGAATTGTTCTTTGTTCTGGTGCTCTCCATGATTAGAAGGTGCGAATTTTGCTTCGTCAAGGGTAATAGTAGAAATAATGAAAGCTTAAAACTTGGCTTAAAAGCACTCTATTTGTTTAAAAGGTTTATGGGAAATTAATGATAAATTTCGATGTACTGTCATAAATTCCGATTATAAATAAAAGTGTTTACCCGGAGCCCTGCGAAAATGCCAAAGAAAAAAGGAAGAAGATTTGGAAATGAAGCAAATAAGTACCATAATCTGAAAAATTACGCATATTTCAAATGTGCTTACGACACAGTTTTGATGTGTTCAGTGTGCATTTGAAGTCCAGATAAATGAGATCGGTGTTCATCGGTGGACATCTAGCGATGTGGATGGCGTACTACGCTGGTTGCTCTTAGTCAACTAAAGGATCAGTTGAATACGAGTTTTCAAAGGAGGAACTCCAGGATTTCTCTCTTTTATCCACAACAGGCCCTGTTAACAACTTGTTCAAGTCTCTTGAACATTTTAAAGGAGCATTCGCCAGACTTAATGATCAATAAGGAAATTCAATGCTCTATTTCAGCTTACCTTAAATCAATGACACACGTTCTTCTAAAATGGTATGAGAAGAAGAAGCACCAATCCCAAGGACCAAATCTTCATGCACTCCTCCACATTATTTCCAAAATAGCATAATGTATGCCTTTTTATAAGGAACTCACTTATTAATACATAATAAATGAAAAATAAGACCTAAGTAGAAAGGGATTATTCGCATTTTCTTATTAGAGATCTAGACAATAAATACGATTGAATTTGTAAATACCTCTACGCCTTCTGAAGTTTCTTTCGTCGATTTTAAAATTCTTCAGATTAGGCTTTATTTCACCGATTTCTAATAATTTTATAGCTTATTCAAAATACCCGAGATTCCCCTATCGGTTGTTTCGTGGTTTTCTTTCTTCGGTCTAAATTATTTTTAGTGGGGACCAAAAAGCTGCTTCCAAATATTGTGCATGTGTTTTAAACAATGCACAATATTTACAGTAGGGCTTAAACAGAAGCGCCTTTATTTATTCCACTTCAGTCACGTAATAATGTTTTTAATATAATTATTTTAGATACAGAAATACAATAAAATGAGCATACACTAAGGAATACTTTTTAATTAAATTGAAACATCAAAGTTAGCGACAAACAGGAGGATTGTAAGTTTAGCCAAAGCATTTAGGCATGAAAAATGGGAGAGTGGCCCATCGACCAATTTTTCGCAAATTTTGTTTATTTGCATTGATTAAAACTGTCATTGTAGTTGAATGACAAGGCTTTAGTTATTTCGTTGTGAATGAGGGTTAGAGAGATTTCCAGACCTAATAATATATATCTGCATCAAATTGCCGAGAGAGTTTGAAATTAAGAGACCTGTCTTTAGATTGCAATAATGGTGATGGTTTATCGCAGAAGCATTTGATAAGTTCGATCGTAAATCAAGACCACGCATTCACTAATGTTGCTCCAGCACTTTGCTCACTTCAACCATAAAAGTGCACAATACGTATGTCCTGATATTTAATTTAAAAACTGTTTAAGAGTTCACTAAAACCCAAGCTCTCTTTCAATTAATCTATGTTTGTTAATATTGCTAGGATGGTTTAACTGGGACCAACAATATTATAGCAATGTTATTAACTATAATAATTGATTTATTAAATTTAATATCACCAATATTGCTATCTTATATTATAATCATCACAAAATAAAACCAATTTATTTGATTAATAATGCAAAAATTAACAAAGGAAGCCACCATAGTAGAATAGTTTGCGGTGAATGGTATAAGAATAAGTCTTGACTAAGCCCCATCAGCGCTCTTTACAGAATCCCATCGTATAAGCTACCTCAACGGTATCGAGACGACAGAGCATATGGAGTGAGCAGCGTCTACTACAGATCATAGGCTTAGTTATTGGAAAGCAACTAAGATTCCACCACGCTGTAGCACTCATGCCGCACACGCTCACAACGTGATCAGTACCACAGCGTACCATCCAGACTATTCGAGTGCGCATGAGATCTCTGTTCAGCCTCGTTGACTTTGCACACTCCACAAGTCAATTGAAGTTCCACCTCATTAAAAAAATATGAGCAGGATGATTTTAAGAATAAAATAAAAAGTAATAAAACCAATAGCTATTAATCATGATAATTACAGAAATAACTTAACCATTTGAATAGGATAGAGGGTTAAAGACGAAGTATTTCCACATTGACCCTTTGCTGGCCAACAATTAGGCAACAACCAGTATACTGACTAATCAAGTTAATAGTGATAATAAAAATAACTCTCCTTTTATCTTAGATGGATGTCCCAATTTGAACAGAAAGGTGATATTGATTCACAGCATAGCAATGATCATTACATGCACTACTTGAATAACGCGAATTCTTCACCACCTAACGACGAAGATCCTGTGGTAATTGAATCAAGGTCCCATTTCTACAATTACGCAACCATACAAACTGTCAGTGTTTGGAAGTGTGAATTTAGTCCGTCTATTCGGGAGAGCTTTAGAGCCTACAACCAGACCCTCTACTATTGGGTTGATAAGTATGTTTACCAGCGTAGTGTTGGGCCGTGGATCCTTCGATCCGCTTCTACACTCCTGATCAACTCACTGTGGTACGGTATTCAACCGGTATATTTTGTTGTTCACCTAACCCTTCCTCTTATTGCACTCGCTGAGGATGGAATGGCCACCGTGGTGGCATTTTTTGGACTTTCTCTTCCTCCTGGTGGGCTAACCTTCATTCGGTGGTTCTTCCAGATGCGTTCTATTGACTATCTAGCAGCTGGATGGATACTTCTATCCTTTCAAGAAGCCTATGAATTATGGTCTTCTTTTGGGTTCTTTGTCCAAGTGATCGGCGTTGTACTGGGAATTGCTCATTTCATTATGATAAGATTTGTCTCCGATTTTGAGCGATGGACGGTAGAGAATCCTGGAGCGGATGTTGCCGAAGCAACTGCCAGGAATTTGAGTACCACTGGAAAAGCTTGGGAATCGCCTGTCATCGATGGCTACGTCTAAGTCTTTCTTCTGACCTTCTGTTCATTCATACAAATACTTCTGATATGTCTGCTTTACAGGGGCTTCCAATATACGGCAAATCGATTTATTGTCAAACAAAATGTAAAGTGTATGTTTGAATGCAATGCGTATAAGCGGCTTATTAAAGCTGAAATGTGTCAGTTCGTGTATAAAGATTAAATCTAGCGAACAACATATCTTTTCCAATATCTCTTTGTCCTTTGTTGGACTATTCATTTATTTTACTAACATCTTTATGATTAATCTGGGGAGTGGGATGGCTGATCGAAATTTCTCCATCCCCTGTGTAATTTTCGAAATACACTGGTATCGAAAAAAAGAAAGACAATATGATTTCTGCTTTACAAGTATTAAAAAAATAGATCCCGATTCAATATCTATTCCAAAAGGGACACTATATGTCTCTTTGGTTAGTATAAGGATTGAGTGGGCGTCTTTTGAGATATTGCAGGTAGACTACATGGTTTGAATTCAGCCTAGGAATTTAGTATAATGGATAGAAGTTAGTTTAGACTGATTAATAAACTTTTTTTACCAGCAGAATCGATAAAGAAAGCCATACTATGACACATTTACACAGCCTTTTAACATTGATAAACATTCAAGTGAGCAGGTACTTTTATGGGATAAAAGGTTACTGTCAGTTTAAGGAGCGAGGTCAGCCATGTTCACATTTGCGCCTCTATCTAAATTTCAAACATTATAAAGTGACACACATGTCGAATTTTATGACTCTAATCACTTTATTATTCATAAATACATTTATGTCGGGAAGTGAAATAATGTGCGTTATTGGTCCAACGTCATCGCTATATCAATTCCACGTTATAAATGTGACTGGCCACGGCATTACGAGGCTACATTCGGACCTTGAAAACCAATGGTTGACTCATCTTCTTTTAATTAATTACAAATTGGAAAAACCTAATTTCTGCATTAAGTCAGCAAATATCTGGTTACAGGAGTGGTCTAGTCTGTCAAATCAAAAACCCATTATAAGAGCCTATTACAAATTTCGCCATTCGTTTTGAAGAAAAATATCTATTGAGACGCAAAAGGCCTACTTTTCTTTTCAACGAAGTTACTACCATTTCGATGAAGTAATGCACTGTACTATTTTTCCCGAAAAAAGTTAAATTTACATAAAGGAGGCAAAATGCTATGTCAATCCCTAATAAAGAAGGATCTCGCAATTTTTCTTGATTAACGATAGGAAAGTGAAGAATGTGCCTCCAAAATGATTTGCTTTACGAAAAATTTGGGATTGTGTTGTAGTGCGACATTAAGTTTGGAGAAAGTAATATAACCTTAAAATATACGCTCTTCCTGTTTTACGCAAATTCCCACATGTCTATTATTTCGAAATTAAGCTTTTAAATACACGCTTTAACGTTGTAAATTCGTAATAATGAGAATGAATGTCATAGCTAAGTTAGTAGATTTTATCACGGCATTGTCAAATCTTAGTCAAAATGGGCTCAATTCACTTATTACTGCTAAACACAGTTACTATTACAGTTAATAATGAATGAAGGAAGTATTTATATTTGCTTTCCATTTCTCCGATTGGAAAACTCCAGGCCCCATCCTTGCATGAGTCTCCTAAATTTCCAATGTATGCATAATAAATTGCCGAGGAAAGTGGATAATTTGAGTGTATTGAGTCCAAGGGAAGTTGATTTTAATGAAGAAGCAATAATATTAACAAACGATCTGGGGAAATACCTGAGGTTAAAACATTTCAAATTTTCCTCCATTAAAATATAAATATTAAAAAAGGCATCATTTTTGGACATTTGGCTAAATGTACACAGTGAGGCGATGTTTATTCTTATTTCGAACCAGTTTTATCCTAAATTTCTTCACTGATCTTTGCCTTACTTGCAACGTCTTGCTGCCAAACTAGGAAAGAGATTGAAAATGGGGGGTGGGTGGTGGGGGTGAGAGGAGTAGGGAAGGATCTTATGCTTGAGGTCACTTGACGTGTGCCTACCTAGTGGCCTCGTTCTCACAAAAATAACGCCTGCCTATGTCGTCGCTTCATTAATACGTGAAGTGGCATTATAATCAAGTAAAATTTAAAACTTGGGCATATGGACTTTAAAATTTCGAAACAGGCCAACCTATGATACACATTGCTTACTAAATATCTTCCAAATCACCTGCACAGGAAGTGTTGAAAAGACCAAGTCCTTTTCCGCATCAGGTAGCTGGAACCCTGTAGGTTCTTGTTAAATCATGTGAGAGGTTATTCGCCAGAGATTTCTTGCGCATAATGACAATTCCTGTTCCATCTCAATTAGATTTATGGAATAACGCTTAGTCCAATAGTAATGTGAATAATTTAATTTAGCTGAAATATTTAAAGCAAATTTGATGGGAATTATCGACCGTTTTATACAGTCACACTTGTCATCTTCCTCCAGGAGACAAAAACGACTACTAATAACCTTTGTGCATGTTCAAAACAATGATTATAAAAATCCGGTATTCAGTTTCAAATATGAAGTAAAATATCAAAAAACTCACAGCAAGATCACTTCACCACAGGAATTTCATCATGATAAATTGTCACAATTAGACCGATTGTTCTGACCTATTCCGTGGTATTTCATACTTGCATTAGTGGTAAAATAGGAAATAGATGAAATCCAGGGGACTAAAATGGCTTTTAGATAGCGATCTCTTAAAAATGGAAACAGGAGCAGGGCATTCTAAAATTCTTTCACAAGTTATCAATTTCCGCATAAGCAAAGAGACGGTGAGATTCAAATTCTTCTTTTTCTAATCCCTGCATTTTGCAGAGATTGTAGAAACAGTCAAAAGGTATTTTATTGAAAATTTTCCAAATTTTATTTTACGTATTGGAAATCAATCATTTTAGTGCCTAGTAGGGTTATTGATTGACATTAGTATAAACCATTAAGTGTTAGCAGATAACCTCCTGTGATGAACTGAGGAAAGTATTTTTTTAAATCATGACCTAACCACGTTGCGTATTTCAAAAACATTAATCACTCACTTAGTGAAATTGGAAGAGTTTTAAGATCCTACTTACACCTTTTGTTAAAATGAATGCGTTTGAAAGAAAGACTTATGCGTAGACATGCAATTCGACAACTTAATAACCCGTTACGACATTATCAGTTGAATATATCGAGTCATTCACTGTTATAGCTACATCAGAGAGTAATATTATTAAAATACAAAGCCATTCTATATTCAAATACTTTCTGTAAGTAAATAAATACCAGCCAAGTGTTTGTTGTCAAACTTGTCAAACATGAAAAAATTTACCAGACAGAATCACGATACCTTAATTTCGTCTTTCCATGGACATTTAGAAATTTTTGCGCGTGAAAACTCTTACCACTATGATTAATCACACTACTTCAAAACATTTCTTTACCTTTCACATTAAAGTGCACGAATAAGAAAGAAGATGAAATTTCATTTGTTTTTAAATGACCTATTCACTGACTCGGTGAAGTTGGACGCATCATTCTCCACTGCCTTCATCTTTCGTTGAAAAATCTGAAGTTGTTGAATTATGGGACCATTGTAACAAATGGAATTTGAATGCCTGTGTGGTAGGTAGTTCGTGTTTCTTCGAGATTATGCATTTCATTTGTCAAAATGTATAGGAACAAATGTTTTGCTGTTAAAACAGGATGTCAGGCAATTACGGATTTGATAACATTCAAGAAAGACAAGGAAATGCGACTTTGCTAACCCTTTTTGGCTAAAAGTCCAATTCTCCTTTGTCGACTGCGTCAAGTTTGATTTTGATACATAGGTGGACGTGAAAAAAAGATGTCATTTAAAAATTTCTGACATTTTAAGGGCTTGGCTCCATTTTTAGCCCTTTCTTAAATTATATGAAAATTAAAATTAAATAATTCGGAAGTAAAACAGCAATTCACCAAAGATATTTTTTCATCTCTTGGATGCTCAACGTATTCTTCAATGATCTGCTGCTGGGTTTGAGTATAGTTCTGGACTTCTGAGCCAGATTTAGATAATGTTCTGGATTTGATCGTAACCCTAAAATGGCGAATCTCTGGTCCGTTACCAGTAGTTGGTGTGTCAAAAGAATACTGAATGTGAAAGCTACATAATGCCGAACATCAAAAGCGCAGCTGTGTTTGGGAGGCGTAAATGGGACATCTTTATCAAAGGAGAATGGAAAAAGAACTTTAGAAAAGGTTTATTAAATAGTCAAACAATTGACCATATTTTAAAAAAGGGAAACTCAGAAGCCAATTAGTTAGCAAAAATACGGTGTGAGGAATCTAATTTAGCGGCCTCAGTTAAAACGAATGATTGACGGCCTTTTTTAAAAATTTGATATGCAACATCATCCACAGTTCCCAGATCAAGAATGGGGGGCCGAGGAGGTAGTGGACAGCAATGATTGCAAATCAGAAGAGTTGAAGGAAGAATAGGAGCCTATTCGAGAGAATGAGGAAGGCTAACCACAGAGAATGACAACGAAGAATGAGAGAGAGAGCGCGGAAACCCTAGCGTTTGTGTCGCGGGTGTGCCTTAACACCGAGCCATATATGGGATTATAGAGTAAAAGAGGAGTCAGGGAGAGAAAAGCCGAAAATTGACAATCAATATCAAAATATAGGGAAAATATGTGACAATTTTACTTATTTTAAGTAAGTATTAAAGCACAAATGTTATTTCGCCCTAAGCGATTCAACAAGGGGTTCAAAAATTGAATATGGAAAATATTAGTGGAACGACTTTTTAATTTAATGAAAATTAAATTAATGAATAGTGGCGACAAAATTCGCGCTGAGTCATAGGAAATGAATTTAATTTATAAACGTGGCAAACCTTTCCCTTAAATCATAACAGCAATAATTTATTTAAAAAAAGTAATTAATTTTACATAAATATACTTATAGGTAACTCGAATTTTACGCGGTGAACTAATCATGACGTAGTGTCAGAAGTCGCAGAGTCAAAGTCTAAATCGTCTTCTCTCAGAATGGCGCTTAATGAAACTCTAGATCTCATTTTAATTGCTCTACCTAGAATTGTAGCATTCAAGAAATTAACTCTTAATCAGAAGAAAAATTTCGAGGCTCACTTAATCAGTGAAATCCAGATGAGGAGGGTCATACCTGTACTCAGATAATACAATAATTAATTTTGTTGAAATTCAACGACTCTGCAGAGTCGTGATATGTGATATGTAAGCATGGTGGTGGTGAACCACGAAGATAGCCTAAAGAGCAAATCGATTAACGACATCCATTCCTCTCTCCAGTAGCTTGAATCCCCTTCAAAAGTGGAGTGCAAAACTGCTGAATTTATGCAAATGCTTGCATAACCGAAAGTATTACACTTGTACCATCGACTGGAGCCCTCTATCTCAGGCTAAGCGGTCAACATGGGTTTTCAGAGCTCCACTTATCAAAATTTCATCCTTAATGTTGAAATTGAATTTAGTGCGAGCTCCTTGAAAGTAATTAACCCCAATTCCATGATCTGTACTATCCCCACCCTTTCCCCAAACTATTTCCCCTCTTGCTATAGCCACGCATTCACTCGTTAAATCAGTATTTCATGCACCATCTCTGTCTATGAAGGATATGTAGTCATGGCTAGAGAAAGTCTATTTGACATAGATTTCCTAATGGCTTTGAAAAAAGGGAAATATTTAGCCAACCTATTTGTCATAAACCCTTGAATAGATAAGCCATTACAATGAAGAACTATTCAATTTTATATATGACCTGTTTAACTGGATTACAATTTAGTTTATTAAGGCGAAATTGTTTGTCAACGATTTCTTTCACAAATAAACACTGTTTTAAAAGCATAACCTAAATGCGTTTTCCTCACTGTAAATTTGAAACAACAGAAAGTTTAATAATAAGTTCTTTGTTGATAATATGAAAATTAATTATTAAAACTGACTTGATTATAAAGCTTTAACGATTGGGTCCCTTATAGTTAGTAGCGATGGCTTTTTAAATAAATATATTACATCTTAAAATGGCCTTGCTTCACTGAACCTTGAAATTATTATTAATCATTATTATAAACTGACTCAAAAATATTGGAAATTCCAATAATTTATTAAAAAAATACCTGATCCGGATAGGGGAATGGGACAAATGATCAGAACTTCACGAATTAATGACCACCAAAATGTCAGGAATTGATTTTTTAAATGATATTCATACTAGTTAATAATCGGTCTTGGTCAAGTCTATAAATCTACCCGAAGAGTAGAGTGCTCTTTCAACGCATAACTAAGACAATGCATCTTGGATAAATCAATGATCCAGCGGTATAGGAGGTTGAGGTCAATCGTATCTATTGAGAAATTGGAGGTACAGTCACGAAACAAAAATAAAGTCTGGCATATATGTGATTATCGCTTGACGCTAGAGTAAATTCGATTTCGAATAGGCTATTAATAAATTCAAATTTGCAAAGAGGGGATGACCATTTAGTGTTGAGAGAGTGTTATCTGGAACTATTGAAGGACGATAATCGGGGTTCATCGACTAATAGACTAGTCGATGCATAATATACATGCTCTCGTTGTTTTTAAAACAACAAATGGCTGTAATATTTGAAAAATGCATCAGCTGAACTAGTTAAACCAACATTAAATGGCTTCTTCATTTTCTACCAATAGTAAAACGCGTATTGTCATTTATTTTTATTATTTCCAATTTTATTCGCGAATCCTTCTCTTGCTACTCTTTAGGAAAATTGCCCGCTTTTGAAGTAAAATACTCATTCAACTGGTTTTACACTTAGATCGCATTTTAAAATCGTTTTTCTCTTAGAGTACACTAAATGCACCTGAAAAAGTGAGTTACGAATGGGGCGAGGTCTGCTGATGATGGAGGATGTGGGAGATTTTCCCAATATAAATTCTGAAATTTTGGGTGCTCACTCTTGCCTTATATGGGGTGAGGCTGATCATTGTCACGTTGAAGAATGTTCATATTTCTGATCAATAAACGTTGACGTTTATCTTTCTTTTTTGTTTTAACTTTTTTTTTAAATTTTTGACAAAAATTGACTTCATCCGAAGCCGCTTCGTCCGATTAAATAATTTAGAATGGATTATTTCACTTAAATCCCACTACAGTTGGCATAAGGGACCCACTTCACGCCTCCAGTAAACATTTGGTTTTAAAAATAACGAATACTTTGTCGTAACAACAAAGAATTGCACGTGTTGTTTTACCTCCTCTTTGTCATGCTGGTAGAGTTGTTGCAGTGGCAACACAATTTCTGCCTTTTTTTTTAATTTACCGATGTTCTTCAAGTGTAATTACGCAGTTGACCATGTAAATGCCAGTTTCTACGATAATTCTTCCTCTATTAGGCGAGACTTTATTTCAACCGATAATTTTGCTACGGCATCATCCAACTTCGCAGGTTATCCTGGTTTTGGTGCATCATTTGATTTCTCATTGCCCGATGAAAACCTTTTCAACCAAATTAGACATCGGTGGATTGGAAGCACTAGACCATAAATTTCAGTAATGCGTTCAGGAACTTTTGCAATAAAATGAATTTTTGCTCATTAATAATTTTAAACAATTTGTGTGCTTAGAAATAAAAATTTGCTAATTTTTTTCCTTCTCTGTGTCTTTATATTCAAATTAAAATCGAACATTTGCCGGTAAAGTTTCGATTTATAGTTTTGGTGTGTCTCTAATATAGAGATTAAAAATGTCAAATGTTCGTAAGCAACAGTTAAAATTATGTGTGTCAACGATCATAAAAATAAAGGAACTTTTGACATTTATGTCTGCAATGGCAAATCGGTCCAAAATCGACCTATATACTGATGCCAAAGCAGGAGTGAACTGTACTTTATAGGCATAGTGATATAGAAATTCATTTAACGAAATGCAAAATAAACAGGTCACATCTAGTAGTAACAGCATGATTTTGAAAAATGAATCCGGGAAAATGAATTTGTGGAGTATACAGAGCTGTCAAGGCTGATCAAAATAATCTCACCAACTCTAGAACGCTTTGAGAAGTGCGTCGTGCGTGCAGTGATCGCCCGGTCAATCAAGGCTACAACGCTCTCTATACGGTTCTTATTGTGTTCTCGTTACTTTGGACGTAGCCTAGCTACTTGGGGTGGACAAACTATAGCACTCACCTCTGCTGGAGGATATCTAAGATTGTTCAACCCTGTGGTATACACATTTGGTAGTCAAAGTATATAATTTTCATTGAGATTTTATAAATAATGAGGACTAATTACTGTTACCAATGAAATAAATTCTATAAAATGACATTTGCGGGACGGCAACGTCTTCGCGACGGAAACAATGGGTTCTTTACACTTTCGAAGGGTAATGGAGATCGTATCGCCTCTTTGGAGGACCGGGAATGTTCCATCGTAAATTTATTGCATAGTGTAGCGGATAATATAATGCTGAAGGAAAAGATTTGAAGACCTCTTTAAGTTAGTGAAAATAGGAGGAGGTGGTATTTAGGACGTGTTGGCATTGTTTTGATTATACATGAAGGACCAGTAAAAGTTCTCCGAAGGAGAAAAGAGTTGGTCAGACAATTTAAGGGAGTCCTAACAGCAGTTTTTGCTTCGGAACAATTAACATCGTCCCTGACGGCAGTTCGAACAGCAAGGAGAATCACATGGGGGACATACGCCTATCTTTCAGGTGAAAGATTTAGAGGAAGAGTGGGAAATTACAACCAAACCGTTCCCTTGTGGATTATATCCGGCTGCGCGAAATCTGTTGATAACTTGCAGGTTTGTGTTTGAAAGTTTGCTACAATGTTTGCGAAAGAAAGAATTTCACTTTATAGTTTAATCAAATGAAATTTCTACTCGAAGAAATCGAGTAATTATTGATTTGAAATGATTAATAAAACTATTCTTGCCCTTCAAAAAAGAAGCTTCTTGAATAAAAAAATAAAGCGTTCTAAAGATAATCTGAAAGGTTAATAACCTGCTAATTGTTTGCATTGCCTAGATTCCTAATTATTTGCTTAAGAGGAACTGTCATCTCTTAACTCTATTGTTCTTTGGCATATTTTAAGGTCGTTTTTTTAAATGGTGTGCGGACCTTGGATTTCAATGAACTTCAGGAATACCACTTTGCAAAAGCGGAAAAGATAGAACATTAAAAGAGAGTAGAATGGCGTTCAAAGTCCATCATTTTAAGTTGTTAAACTATCAGATCCATCACACTTACAGTCAGAAGTCTGTCAAGTACCTGAATACATTTATTTAGGTATATTATAATAGAGCTCTATCTTGAGACTGAGGGAGGCCCTCTTGCATCATTTTACCAGATAATTAAAAATCAATGGAAAAATTCAAGGGGTATTGTGTGCCTTATGCATAGAATTCGATGGAAAATTAATATCCATTCGATATTATCGCAATTAAATGCTGTTACTGAACAAAGTTCATTCCCGCAAGTAGATAACTATTGTCAACCGCATCAAAGTACATATATCAACTTCAAGTAAGTTGGTATTGGGATGCCGGAAATAGGCGAAGATAAGACAAACATATACAAGCTATCAAACAGATACGAACTCAGAGCGACTGGTGTACTTTTATGAACTCAGCCATACCACTCAAGTGGGAGCTATTTATAATAATTGGATATTTATTTCCACTTGAACCGTTCTCAGAAACTCACTATATTAGGTAACTATGTTCGTTGATCAAAAAGAGTAGGATAGCGAGATATAGGACCTATTGATGCTCTGGTCGGTTATCTACTTTCACCCGATCAGCGCCTTAACAATTTGTATTGACTCCCGTGTACTAAATCTTTCATTTGATAAGAATTAGTAAATGTTTTGTCTTTCTGCGAGTAAGCGCATGTTTGATTTTCCTCTCTCCGGATCAATAGAAAATTATCCCACAGAGTGTCTACTATGATTAAAATGCTTCTCTAACAATAGCACATATGATAGAACGCTGATTTCACCAATCTGAAAGGTTGCTATTCAAAGTCCCAATTTTCTTTGAAACATTGACATGAAGTCATTACTGGGACAGATGTTAACAGTTTTGTATTTTATGGCAAGCAAACACTTTTTAGGAAAAAGTAAACCAAAAGCCCACATCATTTCATTATTGAGTTGCTTTTGGCTCATATGATGTGAGTTCAAATGTCATCCAGAGAAGAACAGAAAACTTAGCATATTAAATTCTACTTTTGATGCATGACTTTTAAGGTATGAAAAGCAATCGAAGAATATTTTGATATCATATTTTTCTATTAAGAAAGAAAATTAGCTTAGCTGTTGTCACCCCTAGCCTTACGAATCCCACTGATTCAAGATGTGGGAGGGAAAAACCGTTGTCGGTGACTCGGCGATTACAGTGCCTGTTTGCAAAGTCAGATATCATGGATTCGATACACATTCAATGAGCGTTGCGGAAGAATTTGAATCGCTTACCATGGAGACTCCATGATATTGCTTCATTACTCATTTTGGAAAACGCCTTCATATGTGGTTTCTTTGTGACTAGACAGAGTAACCCTAAACGAATTAACGGTTAACTGTCTCCGGAGTGAATCAACCACAAAACAAGGAAGGCAATAAGAGGTGAAGAGATTGTCAAAGAGGCAACAGTTCAAGGTAGATTGAAGGTGAAATCATTGCAAGTTCGAGTAAATGATTTATTTATAATTATTTCCCTAATGTAATAAATGAATTAGGAATCACTGTCGAGGTAGAATGTGCTATTTCTATTTTTAAAAGACGGGACTAAACAGTTGTCATTGCTGACTGCGTGTTTCGTAAACGCAAATTGTTTGATAATGGTGTCGTATTTCGGTAACCTAAATCACTATCCGTGGTGCCTGGTGGAGATAATTTGCGTAAGATATCACCCTTTACTTCCTCAGATTGTGTTTAAAAGTCGAGCTCCAATTCAATCCTCATTTTCCATGCACTGCACTGGGATCAAATAGATATTAAAAATTCGGGAAAAGTAAGATCACCAAACGGCTCTACGGTTTGTCAATAAATAAATACTGCCTGTGTACCAGTAAATAGGTGCTTAAATACGATTTATCGGGTGTTAATAAGCCAGAAACATGAGCAAAATAAAACCCAAACCACAGGAGACGATTTTTAATCGGGAAAATGCACAAGTCTCTTGGAAATGATTGGCTGTCGAGGTAACCAATAATAAAAATATCTGAGCTTAAAGAAACCAGCATTCCAGCTCCGTGCTTTGGAGTTAAAGCATCCACAATTCACTCTATTCAAGGGAATTACTTTCTTCTACATCCTGCTAATTTGGTTGGGGAAATTGATGTGAACAAATCAAAAAACTTTCAATTAACGTCACTCCCATTCAACAAGTTCATCGCCACTTAAAAAAACTAATTTTGCAAAGATGCATTCGTTGAATGGCAAGAAATATCAGTCCCTCTTCATATGGGAAAACGCATGACAGAATGGGAGTTACTTATTTAATTTGCGCCAGACCATCTTCCCTTACCACAGTAATCTCTCCCACACATTTCCCTTTGCGTATGCAAACGTCAAACCATCGTTTCCGCCATATTTGCCAAGAGGCTTGTTAGTATTCAACTAAATGAGCCCAAGATACAAAAAAATCAAGTTTTATAAAAAATAATAATCTATTTTATTTTATAAATTTTCAAGATATTATTTTGAGAAAAGTGCGACTTGTAGTATCTGTATACCCCGATTCCATATATTACGCATCTATTGTTTCACACCTTTATTTTACCCCATTTCTTCTGTTTCTCCCATCTCAGGATCAGCACAGATACCCGTTACCATAAATTCCGATTTTCTGACCCACTTCTTGCACCATTTCAAATCTCATTCTTTCCTAGTTCTCCTTGACTTTTGACTTTCTCACTTGGAGAAGATTGCCATTTTTTCTAAATTTTCAGCTCCTTCGTTTTCAGTAAAAATAAGTTATCTCTATTAAATGATACTTTTAAAGTACTTTTAGCAGGAAATAAAGATGTAATTAACCCAAAAGGTTATCTGCGCGCCTATCCACTAAGATCAGGAAAGTAGATTTCATTCGTGAAAGAAGAGAGATGTAACATGTAGCCTCTTTGATTTTTCCAAAATCTTAGGTATCTTTATCAAAATTTGCCCTGGAAGTTGTTCAAATCACGTGAAACTGTTTTGTAAAACATTTAGGTATTTTTTACGTCTGCCGTTAGACTTAAAATTTTATAGAACCTTAACAACACCATGTATGTTTTTTTTACTAGATTGATGTTTGCCCTTTTGCATATATGTCTTCATCTTTGGACCAGAGATGACTTGTCAGTGACGCATCGGTATGCATTCATTTCAACATCCATTTAGTTTGATTTGCAGACACCCCAGTCTGTCGATAGTTGATATGAAATATTCATATCTGGAGAATGGAGGTTTTCCTGATTACAATTCCAACATTCATTTCTGAGTATGACTATCAATTTTTTGAGGCACTTAACTTTGAAGCTTTAACCTTTGCTTATTTAGCTACGATTTGGGCTTAGTGTTCATGGGGTGCAAATGTTTTACTTAAGTAAGTAATTAAGAAAAAAATGGCTTAGAAAGAATATCTTTCCAATAATCTCAATTTGTACCTTCGATATTTCTAAATAGTCTAATAGGGATTGGAGGATTCTAATTGGCTATGTAATGCTGAGATCAGTGCCTACCACAAGCTCCAAGTCCTGACTAAATCTCATCTTTTGCATCAAGAGAAAACTTTAATTTATTTGTCAAAATTTTTAGAATAACCTGGGGATTATTTTATTAAAAATTCTTGAGTAGATAACGGTCAATGATCCTTTTTTGCCTTCCAGTTGATGCATAAATTTACAGGTAAAGAGAACGACCTTGAGTTTGTTGTTTTGAATTGCCGCTGTAAAACAAAACGATTGGTCGGTGTACTTATTTCCTTTATAAACTTTTATTTAATAATTTTTTTAAAACGAGGATTTGTAAATTCAATATGGTGAAGTAAGTTGGAGAGAAAGGTTATTCAGATAAATGAACCATGATATTTCTTAGCAGGTAAATTCAAATCTCGCCAATGCAATGATTAAATTACATATAATCGGATTCAACACCCAGCAAACCATAATCGTCTCCAAAATAGTTTTGCATGTCAAAACAAAGAAGGAGCGTAATGAAGAAGAATTCAGTGAACTGATGCGAATTGCCATGGCAGCTATAATCGGCATGCATATGATAGGAGTAAGTTTCGTGTTAACGGTATTTTCACACCAGTGCAAATATGTCCACAGGCCAATAAAACGTTTATTAAGGTGGAAATTAAGAGGCACTTCTAATTTGAATGAAGTAATACTACTTTAGTTGTTTAGGTGATGAATCGTTGAATCTATAATTGGAATATGTACATACCTTCGAATCAATTACGTTTGACCCGAAACAATGGTAACACGATCAATAAATGAAGCGCTACTCTTTGCTAATTGACCCCTCTCTCAACATCTTTTCATTCCTATCCGTCTTCTTTCAAATCCTTACCAAAGATAAGGAAAATATTTTTGATTCTAGCATTGTTCTAGGCTTTAATGTGAATTAAATAAGTAAATAATGCGTATCAGAAAGGAGGTAGAATCGAGGTTTAGTTCATTCTTCTTCTAGAAATACAGATATATCTTGTTTTAATAAAAGCTCTCCTCTTTGAGTTACTAAGGAACTCTTAATCACTAATTCTCACCCCTGATTTCACCATGATGGGGACTTGTTAATAGAGCACTGATAGGAAATGTTCTAGATGCGTAATTCGAAATAATAAATAAATTAAAATAAAACTTTTGTGAAATATGCGAAATTTTACAGTACAAGTCTAGACCCCTGTTTCACACAGCAAGATGTTGACTTGTTGCACTAACTAGAAACACACATTTTGAATAGTAAAATTTTCAGCTCAGTTTCTATTTGCGTCACTTCCATTTTGTCACCTTTTCAGGACAGTTAAACAATCGGTGAGTTTAATAAGGCAAATAGCTGTTAATTTTGCCAAGGTGAACATTCCCGCCCCATTTTATTTCAACTAGCACAGACGAGAATAGACATTTCTGCAGACATTTTGAAAGCATACTAATATTTTAAAAATCAGTACACATGTTTCATTAAGCTTAAACGTGAATTAAATAACTAAAACGTGTTTGCATGGTTGGAATGTTGCATATACTTCGCAAAGGTCTAAGTCATTAATTTCCTGATATAGAAATGGCGAAATGGCTTTAGAAAAATCAAGCATCGCTTAGTTATGACTAAAAGGTGGAAATTTGCGATATCCATTATTCGCACTGTAGCGTTTGGCTACGCGAATAAGACTGGACTTATCCTCAGTAATCTCCACGGCAAAATATCTTAATATGGAAAGGCTCTCGGAATGAGTTAAACTATCTCAATTATATAGTATAGTGATTTTTGAAATTATGCTTACACCAAACAAGATTGGTAATTGAATACACTTTAATGAACATCCATAGAAAATGAGCTGTGACGTCATCAGCACCCACGAACGCGCCATCCGGAACGTTCGAGTACGACAGAGATTGTATAGTTGAATCGTGATGGGATTGTGCACTTCACAAACTTAACCGGTTACACTAATTGTGATTATAATAACTCCACTATGCTGATCGGAAAAGTATTCTTAATTCCATAAAAGGGTGGTGGCATTCATTCCACGGAGTTCGAGATTTCGGTTTAGGGAATATGTGCGTCAATCTCTCTCATTTTCTTTATACTTATGAAAGTTATATCCATCCAGCTTAAAATTGAGTAGCATCGTCTCCAAAACCCCTCAAGGGTTAATTTGTTCATCCTTGATAATTGCAAAATTGAATAGTTTTAATCAGAGATTGATCAGTGTGATTGGCCCTTCCGTTCATTAGATGAGTATCGATAGGCATGAAGACAAGCAAATTAACATTTGAGCTAATTTAATTCCATGAAAATTTGTTCACTATAATTTACTAGAAATCGGAGATACGCAAAATGATTCTTTATTTTAATGCATATTTAAATTTTAAAATCAATTTTGGAATAAAATCAAACTTGTAAATGTTGTGATGGAATTCTGAATAAAATTTTTCAAATTTTACATACGTTCCAATCCTTGGCCTAATTGATAATTTCGCAAAGTGCGTATTATCTGAGAGACAAAGAATGGTTTCCTTCCGTTTGATGATAAGTTCTTTTAAGCGAAAACAAATTTAGACCTAAATATTGAAATTACCTGAGAAACATTTTAAATAAAAATTTGCATTTATTTTTCACTAAGTACTTAAAGAATCAATTTCTTACAAATTCCCAAAAGGCTTTTATTACAAAAAGTATAATTCACCATAGAAAATCAAAATCCCAGAAAGCTCGATTTTCACGAATTGATGTAATGGAATGGTCTGATCAGAGTCAGAGATTAAAATTGAAATAAAAATGAACCTTGGTGTTCATACATTGGTGACATTGATTTCATTATTATACCGATGAATATGCGGACGAGAATTGTGGACATGCCAAGCGAGAGAAAGCATGTTAAAGAGTTTATTACCCGAAGTCCTTCGGCTTAGCAATCGGATAGTTTCCAACCCCCAGTTGATCACATCCCAATACTTAACAATGCGTTTCAAGTAAAAGAACAGCCTCGTGAATGCCACCATACTTATTGTGTTTCTTCTAATAATTATTCGTTTATATTACATTTTAGAAAAAGCGATCAGAACCACTTGTACGATATACCACTTGATATATTAACTCTAGACGAATTCTTCCACGGCAGCTCAAAAGTATGAGACCCGCAACGGATTGCCACGCAAATAAGCCTTGACTTATATTCAGTAATCTTTATGGCAAGATATCCTAGTACGGATAAACTCAAGAAAACGAATTAAGCTATCCTAGTGATATAGAAGGAGCAGATGTATGGCTTATACAGCGTATATTGAAACCATTTTCACAGCAAAACACGATTCGCATTTGAAAACATCTAACGTAACTTGAATAAACATTAACAAACGATTAGCTGAGAGGTCCTCTGCACACACGACCGCACCCTTCAGAATGTTCGGGTACACAGTCTAATCGTGCTAGAGTTGCGATAATCAAACACATTAAGTAAAATACAAATAAACAGTAAAGTGACCCAACTGCCACAAATAAAGCAACTAGCACTGGTTGTGATTGCTAAACTTCAAGGTCATAATGGCACGATTTAAATTTCTTATATTATTCTTGATTCACCAGTCCTTTAACTCAACAATAATTTTTATCTATTCCGTTTTATTTTCTCTAGCTCATTTTTAAACGAATAATTCATCTACAGCTAATTAGATAACAGGGGATTGTTGCGTTAAAATTGGCATAACATCAATTTTATTCCATATGTAGTGCTTATGGTTACTTAAAAACTAAAATTTTGAGAGCAATTCAACTATAAAAAACAAACCAACATTATAAATATAAAGACAAATTTAATTAAAATCGTACTAATTTAATCTGAAACTTTATAAAAATTTCAACTCATTTATTTTTAAACATAAAAACAAACCTATTAATCTACGGAGAACCGAATTTTTATTTATTTACACTTGACAGACTGCTCTTTTCCAGCGTAAAGATTTGAGAAGCTCTCTTTGAGGCGCATAATGACCTAATTCCTTAAGATTTATTAAATCGCATAGAACATACTGCGCTGTACGTCCCTTAATGTGGTTCGCTTTGCCTTATCGACGTACATATGCATTAATTTTCAACCACAAAAGTCAAGATTAACAAATTTACCTTTAATGGTGCTAATCAATTTGTCATTCGTTTTCTTTGAGGTTTTGACAAATGGTAGTAAACTATTAACATGGTCATAACATAGAGTTGCCTTTGGAAAAAGTTTCCAACAAAGTCTTAAAATACACTCTTAGTTAATTTGATAGAGTTATTTGAGTTGAAAGCACACCTAAATTAAGTAACTGTTGCATTTGTCATTAATATTCTATTTCTCAGGTTCAAGACTCTCAAACCCCTGTATCTTTTTACAAAGTGTACAATGCCAATATTTTTGTATTTTATTTTGTGTTCAGCATAATAGTTAAAAGTAAGAGTTATAATGCTCAAAAATATGTTGAATTTAGATATAAGTTGTGGGTGCAACTGGCTGATATTTATAAATTGTCCGTGTAGAATTGCATGGATAAAATTATTTGTAAATCTTTTCGTTTTCATGCTGCCTAATAGTAGTAAATAGGACTTTAATTTTTGCATCGTTTATATGTGCCAAGGTCTTTTGACTAATAGCGTTAGATTCAATTGGTTTTAGGGCTCCCTGTGTGCCGTGACTTGTCTGTTGTGTGTTGCTTGATAGTTTCTTCCGTGATGAATATTAAGCCTGATGTTTGCTACATTCGGGTCTGTGAAGATGAAAGTACGCCTGTTGAACTTCCTTTGGAGGAAGACAGTACGTTGCTCCTCAGTACGCTGACTGCCCAATTTCCTCGCGCAACTTCCCTTAAGTATAACTCTGAGACTGGTTGCTTGCGTGGTGTAAAATTTTCTGAAGGTCGTATATTTCCCCCTCCAGATGGTTGGCAGGAGAGAGTGTATAAGATTGTTGCTTCCTATTGTAAGTTCTGTTTTGCGATATTAAGAAGTACTCCGTTCCCTTTGCCTATTATTAGTAATAATATTCATCCTCTTTCGGAACGCTACGCTTTTTTGGATTTGAAATTTTAGCTAAACGAAAAGTTGATGATGAAGAGGCTGGAAATTTGGCCAAAACTAAGCGTTTGGATGGCAGGAAATGCACTGACCTGATTGTTCTCAATTTGCCGTGGAGAGTTGATGAAGCTGCTTTAAAGTCTTACTTCTCAAGATATGGGGAGGTTGTTATGGCCCAAGTAAGTTAATTACGCAAATTATCTTGTATTCAAATGAAACGATAAATTGTCAAATTTCTAATACCATGTTCAAGAAAGGCATTTGGCTTAGTACTTTCATATTCAGAGCTCATTTCGGAATTTAAGAGAAAAGGGTTCCGTATATTTAACTAGCTGAAGGATATTTTGATAATAAGAGAATTAAAACAATGCCAGAATTATTGAATGTAATGGAGGTATATAAAAATTGTCTACTTTTTCCAACTTTGCATCCTCGATGCGATCATTTACTAAAGGAACTTATTGTTCACAATATTTCTGGTTGTGTTTGGTTGACTTATCTCCTTATTTATTTTATACATCCTATTTGTGTTCTGCATTTCTTATTATATACATCGTCATTTTCGCTATAAACGGTTAAGCACGAATGACCAGTCGAAAATTTTGCTTAATACAGATGCTCGGTGCTCGTATGAGAGGTTTTTCACGTGGGTTGGAGTTGTTAAATAAGGAAGTGCGTAAACGCATAGTGAAATAAAGTAAAACAAACCTGGTACGTTTTAATCCAAAGGAGATGGCGGGAAAGTTAAGAAGATGCATAGATATCAACGGTTCGATTGATTTAATTTGATTGGTCAGCAACACCTGTAAAGGGAATTTCAGAACCGTATTGGTCTGTCTCTTTTGGAAATTTTAGGCCAGAATCATCACGATACTTTTTGCAATGAAACAATATCCACTGAGATTATGCAGCGGTTAACGGTTTCGATGTCTACTCATGGCTCTCATTGATTAAAATGCCTTACTATAAATAGACAGAGTTCCATTTTCCTCTGATGAATCTCAATCACACTAATTCTCAGTGTGAGATGAGCGTTGATAAATGATGTCAGGATGAATTTCTTGTATCTTAGTACACGAAGATACTGTGTTGTATCCGTAGTATTTTGATTATGGCTTTAAGATAAATGAAAGTAGATTTTGTTTGTAATACGGAGTCTTTCTATTTTCTAAAGGTTAAAAGGGATCCCAACACCACTCAGAGCCGTGGTTACGGATTCATTCGTTTTCGTGAATATGATGCTCAGGTTATGTGCCTTGCTGAGCGTCACTTTATTGAGTCTAGGTGGTGCGACGTTCGCATCCCTATATCAAAGGTAGGTTGCTTTTAGTCGAGCTGCATGGCATCCCTTAATGCTCATACTAATAACCAATTTACTGTTTGCTTGCTTCGTGTGTATGTTTATCTGTGATGTTTTCACTTCTTCTGCTGTCTGTTCTGGTTTTCTGTTTTGGCATTTTCTTCCCACATACCTCCCACTTTGTCAGGATCTTACCAAAATATTTTATCACTAGCACCCACATGATGCTTCATATGATCTGAGTATATCTTTATTAAGTGCATTACATATGTAAGGCAAGCAAATGGAAAAGGGTATCAGGTCAGTAGAAATCATAGCAGATGGAATTGAGCTCCCAGTTCGGTTTCCTTATTGGTCCACTCTGCTTGCAGTGAGTGTTTCAGTTTCGTCCAGCATGGTTACAAACGTATTTCTAGCACTATTGAGACTTAATTAAGTCCTCTCATTCCTACTAAGTCATGAAGAACACATAAGTAGACACTCTCAACCTATTCTATTTCTCCTTTTCTCACGATATCGGGTCCACACGTCGGTTAGGCGTTCATATCCAGCCGTTTTCATTCCCACGATCTTTCCTGCTCTCATATTTCTTTAAGGTACACCAGTATTCCAAATAAAATATTGGTCTTCTTGTTTCGGATAGATTGTTGTATCATATCAGCCTTTAAGAGGATTATTTGTTCTGTTAGAGTATATCTCAGCCTAAGCCGACCAGACTCAGAAGTTGTGCTGTTTATGCACACACACACGCACACACACTCACACACAAAGTCCGTGGTTGCTTGCTTTTATATTGTGTGAAAGATCGACCAATAAAGTATTTGATGTGATGTGATGTTCGTATCCCTATTTCGAAGCTAGATTTTTTTAGTGTTTGCATTTCAGTCCCGTATCTCTTCCCTAGGGTTATTGCTAACCTTGCATGCACTCATCTAACCACTTTTCTGTTGGCTTTATGAGTATGTTTGATTCTCTCTCTTGCTTGTTACTCGGGTTTTCTGTTTTGGCATGTTCCTCTCCCTTGCTTTGCATGTTCAACACTCTTGCTGAATAAATGTAACATAAACGTGCACACACGCTGAGATCGTTGTTGATAACCTCAAGAAAGATTAGTAGTGTGATGATGATGTTGAGTGCGAGTATGCTTGCTTGTTTCCCCCGTTGTAGAGTGAAGGAGACAGACAGGAGGTGCATCGTAAACTCCACATTGGCCAGCTCACCGAGGACATTACGGCTGATATGTTGCGTGATCACTTCTCACAATTTGGACATGTGAGTCTAATAGAACAACCTTTTTTACCTCCCTCTATATTGTAAACAGTAGCCCTATCTCCCTTTCTCTGCGAGATTCTTTTAACCTCTTTATCACACTCTCCGTACCTTTTTTATTGATAGTTGATAGTAGCTTTCTATAAATATAAGTCGCAGGTCAGTTGTCGCTTGATCCCTCTTTTTGACGGTGTGCTTGATTTTAGTGACGTTTTTCTGGAAGTGATTTTTATATAGAGTTTGTCAGCTGCATTTGCGGCAAACTTTTGGCTACTTGAGCAACATATGCCACCATCACTTAGGTAAAAATTTGTGGAGGAGGGTGGGGGGGGGGGGGGGGGTTATGTGAGACGGTTTACACTCAAGCTATTTAGGCGATGTCAATGATGAAGAACTGGGATTGTCCCCTTTGTTCAACCGTGACCGTATCGGCCAATTTCAAAGGGATAGAGAAAATGATGCATGCGCAAGAGCTGCTGAGGGGAGGTATGTTAAAAGCGCGTTTGTGCACCGCCACCAGTTTGTTTTCCTTTGTCGTTTAAAGCTGACTATACATTGGCTTTCATGCTAATTAAGTTACCTTTTCTATATTCCTACTGCCGTAATTCGTTTTAAATATCTAGGCGAAAGTTAGTAAAGCTTCCGAATTTTATTGCGTGTTTACTTGAAATGTTGATTTTATGCACTTCGCTTATCTTATTTTGCTTTCTTTTGGAAAAAACACAATGTATATGAGTGGTTACATTGCTCCACTGCCACAAATTTGGTGTACCTAACAAACAGTTGCTTTATAAGTTAATCAAATTTACTGGCGTCTAATTCGTGGTCACTGCTTTCTCTACGCAGAATGTATTAATAGCTAAATATCTACCTTTTTACGTAGCTACAAAAATGTGGTTGGATTTCTTCCTCCCACACCTTTCTGTTGCACTAAAATCCACCTTTTTGGAGGGATGTTTGTACTGGATTGTCAAATATTTGGCAGCCTAGCCTTCATCTCCTAAGGCAGTTGCTATATTGAATTAGTAGTTAAAATACTCATCTACAACGCCTGGAGTCCACTGGTTTTATGCCCTGATGTTATAGATTTATTTTTGTTCGCTATTTTTTTCAATGTGTTTAATGCTGTCAACTTTTGGTTGTAAAATCGCAATCTACAGCATTCTACGCTGTTGCGATCGTCATCAGGTGTTTAATTTTGTTTTCGAACAATTTTATTCAAGACTTAAACTACTTTTCTACTGTAAGCCAAATTAAGCACTTCCATACAGTCTGTGTGCGCTTGTGTATGTTCCTCTTCATATAATAATGTCACTCGCATCGATCCCCCTCTACCTCGTTTTATTTACTTCTTCCTTTCCACCTACACTGCCAAATTTATCGTAGTTTAATGTCTACGTTTTGCTGGAATGCATCGGACATTGGAAAATGGAAGAGCGTGTTCTGCGCTCCCTTTACTTGGTTGACATTTCAGTTGTTCTTCATTTTATGACATCGTGATTTAATTGTTGCTCTCTCCCGTTTCCCTCTCCCAATGTAGACGGAAGAGCCATATTTAGTCGATGGGTCAAGGGCTCGTTTTAAACGGCTTCAGTGGAGGCGCTCACGAAGGAGATTTAACAATAAACTGGCGTATATTGACGTTATTTTATTTTATATTTAATAGCAATAGCTGATGGCAATCTCGACCACTGTTTAGCAATTTCGGCACTTGAAGTGGTCTATGGTGGTTTGTTCAACTGTCTAACAACAATGCTATCAATTTCTAATTCCTAAACTATGAATAGTGCCCCTGCTTTTTCACCAGGTGAGCGGCTGTGTTTTGAGCTTAAACCGTGATTCGGGATGTCTCCAAAAGCACACTAAGTGAGTTTTATTCACTTTGAGTACATGGCTACTTTTATGCAACAATTCCCAAAGGGGCAAGGAGAAAGAAATAAGAAGTGTGATTAGTTTACAAATAGATTATCATTTTTTTATACAGGATGGTTGCTATTGTAAAAGGTAATAACATTGAAGTGATCGCAAACGCCGTGTCAACTTTAAACATGGTTAAAATTTTAGGTCCTATATAGGTTTCCAGTTCGTATAAATGCAATTCGCGGCAAATCCGGTTAAAGTTATTGTTGTTCCACAATTATGGTGGTAGTATTCTTGATTAATTTTACTGCTCTTTTACTTCGCATGCGGACGCATAAGTTGATATCATGAAACGGCTAATTCCTTATTATTTGAGCACATGTAGACTTTGAGGCAGCTATCTGTAGAGGTGAATGTTCCTATCTTTGACCAATCTTAACCTAGCATCCTTTTAAGCTTCTAGTTTTTTCAATTTGTTTGTGACTGAAAAAGAGCTGTTGTAAGTAATATGCTTGTTTCTTTATTTAGGGTTAACCTTGGAATGTTTGGGTGCTTTTAATAGGCTATGGTGACTCGAATGTGGAGAATATTCGAAATCACTATTTAGCCTTTAGCAGAGTGGTAGGATTACCTGTGTTCCCCACTAGGGAGAAAGCCAATTAGGAGCTCTTACAGTCCCCAATGCTCCTTACTCAACAGAAGGCTTAACCGACTGTTTACTTTCAAAGAGGTTACCGAATTGTAAATCTTGATACAAGGAAATCGTACTTAATATAACAACACTTCCCTGAGGTTTCAGATCACATCTTTATTTGAGACTGGTGTGCTGTAGCAGATGTGGCGATATCTAGGACGCTTTATGATTTGTTACAATTCAGGTTACTTTTTTTAAGTAATTCACAATTAGTAGTGATACTCGTTACCAAAGTATGCAAGCAACCGTATCAGAGCTTCATTAAGAAGCCCGTAAATTTCTTTTAAATATTCATGTTGTTACGACGTCAGAGAGGAAAGCCATTAAATCTGTTTAGGATGTTCTACTATGGACAGGAAAGACGCAGACCATGATCTTTGCACGCCAGTTGTCTTCAATCTGATTTTAAAATGCTTCGCGGTGCAAGGGCGCAACTATTGGCTAATTTCCTTAAAGTCTACCACAAACCCTCCTAGTCAGCTCATTCTGTCCCTTCATTCATTTCCATTTTTTATATTCTTTACCCACCCGTAGGTTCTTTTCGTTAAATTTCAAGTGAGTCAAAAGAACACAGTCTAACACGTTGTATTGAGACATGCGTTTATTAAATGTATTAGTGTGAGCCTGCTTAAGGGCAGGAAATTCTTTCCTTTCGCCTCTTTTTCTGTTTTTTTTTCAATTTGGCTACAATGGGGATACAGTTTCAAAGCAACTTTTTGTAAAAAAGGACATTGTTAATGTAAGCACTAAAATTTAGTGCCGTTGGTGTTTCCGTGACTCCTTTGGTGACAAGTAGTTTTACAATGCTTATTTTTTTTGGGTTCGTAAATATTGTTTATGAGTGAACATTTAAAATGAAGTTTGTAAGAACCAGGCTAAACGATATAAAATTCCTAAAATTGGCCTTAGTTTGCTATTGATACTCCTTTTGGTTATTGGGTCCTCATTGTAATCAATTATTGTATAATTACCTTGTCTAGGCCGTCTTTTCAATTTAATGGGGGAATGTTAAGAATAGATGCCTCTTACAAGAAAATTTTTTAAATCACCTCTCGACTTATTGAGAAGATATTAGGAGGAGCGTACGATTGTGTGCTAACAGCAATGAGGGTTGTTTTGGAGATCATCTGCGGAATGTGGATTACTCTTCTCAAGACAAGACAACGGATCTATGGGTTTAGGTCACGTTTGTCAGCACTCTAAACCTATTCTATGGCAAGTTTTGACTCATTCATTGACTGCCGGGATGCCATAGACAGAATACGTACACTTATCTATGTGAGAAACAGTAGGGGTCATCTATGGCAAACATGTAAAAGGATTATTGACATCTTAAGGTATGTGGTGTTCCTTTTTTGTGCGGTCTATCGTCAATAAAACAACAAAATAGAACAAGCTTTATGTGTAGATGATGACCAGGAATTGGGAGGGGATAACGGATGGTGTGTGAGCCAGTTCGGGTAAATATGGGGAGACAAAGTAAAAAGGAGGGGAGGAGGGGGGGGGGGTGTTAATATCGATCAAGACAAAAATCAACTGTTCGATGTCGAAAGCTGCTCAAAATCTGGCTAGACGGGTTTAATCCATGATAATCGTTCAGGTTCCCACACGAATTGGTTAAAGCCATGTTACCTTTGCAGTCTTACGGTGACTGTACCATTCATTTGGGTAGACTGGGGATTCACTTCAACTGCCATTCCTAAAGTTGCTTCTTGAGGCGAATTAGTCAAGCATACTCAAGACGAACTAAATTTTAGTCCGACACTATTTGTACAGAAAATGAATGACTAATAAAATGCAAATTATGGCACTGAGTGTTATGGCCGTCTTAGGGATTAACTTTAACCTTAAAATCTAAAAATCAACACTGGCAATCGTTTCCTTAATCTCCAATTTATGCGCCATAATGCGGCCAGCGCGATTTATTTATATGCAAGCTATCGTGTAACAGCGCTTTCCCACATTACGCAATGAGAATCGTGTTTAGCCCACACATTTTAATTCACAATAGGGGCTCTAATCGCTTTGCAGCAGTACCCCTAGCCTGTTTACATGTACTTATTCTTTGCTACGGCCTGGCTTGCTCCACGAGAGCAAGTTTGCGGACTTTTGTGAAGGGTCATTGTTGTTTACTGGGGGGAATTAATTCGCTTCATTCTAAAATGCGCATTCGCTACTAAAAGGACATTTTAGCGCATTGTGAAGGAAGAAGTTGGCGTTTCGCATTCCTCCTGTGTGGAGGTTTTGGTATCGCTGAATTTGTTTTACGATTTCTTATTTCAAGATCTATGAATTTACCGGGGGGTTGGCAGTGAACTATTCTGCAGCCTGGTACTTAAGTAACGTGAATTATCAGTTTAACCATCTGAGTGGTCTCCTCATTTGAAATTAAAAGGCGCGAATTTAAATGATAACTTAATTATTGGAATGAATCAAAATCTCTTTTCTTGTAATACTTATAGGTCTAATTTGTTTTCAATACTTTCTCCTAATCAGAAATGGTCAGCATTGCTAGGTTTCATTATAGTCTAGCTGTAAACCTCTCGATTAGTTATAGTCACAATTTATGGACGTTATTAGTCACGCTTTGGTGTTGAAAAGGGTCAATTAAAAACTCTTTTATGGGAGACACTATTTTGAAATAAATTGAATACAAGTGAATCTGTTCATTTAATACACTAATATAGCTGTGTTATTTGTAAGTAGGTTTTATTTTCGATATTTTTCCGGAAGAATAAGGGATCAACGTTATCCATCTTTAAAGCCATTGGAGCTGCCTTCTTCAGAACCTATTGTTTGCTAAACGGGAATATGGACTTTATAAACTGTTCAAGTTCAATAACACACCAATTTTCACAACAGCTTCAGTTAAGGATATTATTCTAAGAAAAAGCGTCAAGAACAAAGTACTGTATGGACACTGGCATGGTCCCTAAAACCCCCATTTTTGAATTTTGAAGAAGCTTTACTCGAAAGACAATTAAAGCGAACTGTTAAAAAATAGCCAAGGGCAAGAAGAATTACGCTTTTCCATTGGAGAAATTCGTCTAAAATTGGGTGACTGTCAAACGCAATTTGAAGCAAAAGAGCGGAGATCAAAATGGTGTGGGGAATTAAGTGAGAGTGCCCAAAGGACCTTCACTATGATTCAAATTGTGAAATGATCCTCCAACAACTGGTTTATTGCTCTGGAATGTTGAGTAGCATTTGTTCACAATGTCGGTCTTGCCACTTCAGTCAATCATTACTCCTGGGTACAATTAATCAGCCAGTAAATGCCATCTTGGTGAGGTTTCACTATTGGGCACAATCGAGAAAACCGCTAATTGTCAATTGAAATTCGATAATGGTATATTGACCACTTTTCACTCAATTTGTTTGTTTACGACGTTGCTTTTCGCATATTTACAATAAAGTGAACGTATGCTCTTATCATACGAATTTTGCTATATTTTGCATTAGATATTATTGAACACACCGAGTTACTGCTTAAGTGGAGACTTTGTAAAAACAGTCTGCCTAATTTACGGTTTAATTGAGGAATCTCCACTAGATTTTATCTTGAATTACTGCGTGAGAATCTCTACAGTTTTCACTCTGAGAGAGATATTCTCCTCACAAAATTTTTTAAAGCACTGGATGTCCATTTGATAAGTAGAAAATTAGAGCGGAGAGGTCGGTTTTGTAAAAGCATGTTTCGCTTTTTCCGATTTTGACAAATTTTTCGCCCAATAGTCAGGCCGTATTCTTGGTGTTGCCGTTGTCTATTGTCAAAATACTACGAGCCGGATGATATTGGAGATTTATACTGTGAACGTATCTGTCCAAAATATCGAAGGGACATGGATGCGAAATTTCTCAGTTGTTCTCCATTTCGAAAGTTGAGTTTGAATTATGCAACTTTAAGAGTTTTTTTTAAAAACAGAAACTTGGTCTAAATATTGGGGAGAAGCAGCCAGGCGTATTTTATTCGGAAAACTTTCCGTTTTAAGGAAAAGCATTAAAGGAGGAAGTATTTTCTTTGGAAATACGGTTTTCGTTCTGAATGCTGGTTGACTTCCATCATTGATGAGTGCGTGAAATGGTTCAGAAGATCCCAGAGAGAACGCGTCAAATTTGCATGCTTGAGAGGAAATCCATTGTATCCAAGTAGCGCGTGTCACGAGTGAAGTTTATCATATAGTCCAATTCTGAGAGTGGTGATTCTCCCCTCTTCTTTTCCTCTTGGCTTTACTCATCTTGATAGCATCATTAGGTATTTTCAAGGTTTCCTGCCACGTCTCTGCAATTTCTCATCGAATACGCAGTTCTCCTTGGTTTTGTTTTGCCTTGACTGAGATTCCAAGTTAGTCTAGAAGCTAGAAAATGAGGAAACCAATTAGATCCGATTTACTCGGTCTCTTTCCTCAGGGCTTTATTGGACCCAATGGGGTTAGGACTTACTTCATTTTAAACCAATTACATATGAATTTCATCTAAATTACCGTTTGACATATCTAGCGAAATCAAAATTCTATTTTACAGTTTTCTTTAGTTCTGATGGTATTTGTGATTGCTTTTAGTAATATTTTATTTCAAATAAAATAAATGTTTTATTTGGTATATCTGCTTAATCCTTTAACCCCCGAATTATTTTTTGAAAAATGCACCCATCCGCACTCAAGCGTGTCTCGCAGCAGATTGATGCCGCCGATGTGATAAGTTTTAGTGGTATCAGGCGAAGGCTATAGGCACGTATTGAACATGTTTCAAACGGCAATGGCGCGTTCTGTTACGAGTCTAGTTCCAATGGTGCTTATTTTGAAAGAGGACCGTACGGCCCTGCAGGGCGTTAAAGGGTTAAAAGCTTCAGTTTTTACTCTACTTTTGAACATGCTAATTATAATTCTGTCTGTCTTCTGATCAGATACTTAACTTGATTCAAATCATTCAACTCTCCCTTTGAATATCAAAGCTTAGATTCTTTCGATATCAAATCACTTAAATTCGGACTTATCCACGTAGATTATTTGAATTCCATATATATTTGAAGATGGTCGATGTTTCAATGGTAAATTGAGTCGCTCATCTCCACACCTCTCATTTACTTAGTTCAAGACAACCAAAAGTTTTAAATATTGTTTTTCAAATTCTCTCCCTCCTCCAAATTCTCAGAAGCTTATCGCATTTTAATTTTAAGCTCGTTTTTTTTGTGGTAGATATTTACATTGACTCCTTTTATTATCATCGTTTTCTAGATTACGGATGTATTCGTACCCCGTCCTTTTCGTTCCTTCGCTTTTATAACTTTTGAGGATTCGGACGTTGCCGCCTCTTTACTGGGTCAGGATCAGGTCATAAATGGACAAACTCTGACTGTTGGTTCCGCAGTCCCCAAAATGCCCACTTCCAACTTCATGCATCACGGTGGTCCGGGGGGGCCAGGTCTTGGACATGGGCATCAGCAATTAGGACATGGAGGTCCTCATGGTAATCCCCACGGACCACCTGGTGGACCTGGTGGACATGGAAGTATGATGCATAATATGTATCCCATTAGCGCCGCCCACGGTGGACCTCAAGGAATTCCTTGGAGTGGTGAGTGGTGTTCGTGGTGGAACGCCTTGATATCTTCAATATTTTCCTTTCAAGGTGTTAGGGTTGGGGTAGAATATAGGCTGGTGGTGTGTCCTACTGTATATTTCTTTGCGATGCCATGTTGCGAATCAAGCTCAAGGCCCAATTAATATATGGAGGCAAACAAAGTAGACTTTGTAGGAAGAAAGGAAGAGAGCGGGATACGAAACTAGGATGCAGGAGGAGCTGTATAGTGATGAGAGATGGCTTAAGAACCTGCTAGTAGTAATTGACGAGGAAGCCGACTAGATGTTTGGAATAAGTGAGGAGTTTTAGAGTTTCCTATTGTGATCCTTACAATCCACCCAGGTAGTTTGAATCTCTGCGCGCTTATAGTATTCTGGATGGAGAATGTGAATTTCCTGCTTACTTGCTCAGACTGATATTAAAGTTTCACTCCAACCGGTTCTAAAACGTTTATTTTCCTTACTATTATCGGCATGCAATACATACCAGTTCGCATTTTTTGAACAGTGGGTTAGTTTCTCATTGCGTTGTGATATTCTATTGTGAGCTTGACTTCAAAACAGTAGAGCCCTTAGTTTTTTTCGGCGCCGCCATGTTTTTGTTTATCCTTAAAATAAGACGCATTTCTTAAAAAAAGAGTAAATGATTAAAACACCGTTTCAGATATGAAAAAAACGGAGAGTTTGCTTTACTTTGCCACGTCCTTATCAAAGATGCTGTTTGAGTGCTTTTCTTCTAACCAAGGCGAGTGTTTTTTGAAAGTTCCACCAATTAGCCTGCAGTTGTTTGCATTTAAAATGGGTGTGTGCCTTACCCTTGTACCAGTTATATTCATTTTACTCAATAAAGATTGTATTGTAAAAGCTTCCGCTAACCTACTGGTTGAATATATTGCATTGGATGTTCATCAAGGATCATTTGTACCAATAATACATGTTTTCGCTAGTTTAATGTGTCGTTATTTTCGGGCTAGTATTAGCGTTAGCGAAGCTTTTAATAATTAGCAAATTTCTTCTAGCATGCGTGTATTTACCCTTTCTTTCAGGCTGGTCACATCCATTTGGAGCCTATGGTGCCTATGGTGAAGAAACCAATGGACCGCAAAGTCCTCGCAATCGATATAATGGTCCTTCCATGATGGCTGGCATCAATCCCTCTGCAGTATCTGCCGCAGCCGCGCTGACTTCGCAATACACTCGAGCTCATCAGGTTTGTGCTTCTTCTCTCATAGATGTATTTAATATCTTGTAGTCTTGTGGTAGATTGTTTTCTCTATAATTTTGTATGGTACATATAACGCCTCGATTACTCTAGTTTTATTCTCAGTCTTATCGATCGCTCACCTTTTTCCTTCGTTAGCTTGTCGGTTCTTGTCTACCTCCCGTCTTTCTTCTACTATATCACAATGACAGTTGATGAATTTGGAGCCCCTTGGTATATGCACATAGCTACGGAATTCTATGATTAATGTTAAGCCATGCCTTAGCGAGGTTAGACAAACTCTTGCTTTATCTTCGTGTTAGTTAGAGTAGAGCTTTCCTGCTAGTCGCTCCAACTTAGATTCATTCGAACCGAAAAGCTGAAAAAAAGTAAAGGTGAGAGGACTTAAACGAAATCTTTACCTTACAGGGGAAAATCATCAAATGTCACTATCGATTACCTTCAATAGTACCCTTTCTTCCTTCTCAACTTACAAATTTAGAAAAAGCTCTTTTCCGAATATATCAGTGGTCACTACTCTTCTCTTTTGACTTCGTCTCGATTGTTCTGTAAGGGGGTTTATCCAGCTTTCGCCTAAGTGACTATTTTCTAGTAGGGCTACAAATCGAAAATCGATAAATTGATCGAGATGAAAATTATTTACTAAATGCGTATTTCCTATGTCAAAATTCAAATTTGATAAGTTATTGAACAAATTCATAACTACAACATACACTTCATATCAATTGAATTTATTATATTTTATGGTCAGGCCTTGGTACTTCAATTCATCTGCTATCTTCCAAAGTTTGAGAAAGTGCCGTCAGTTTACGCGATATTAAAACCAACCTACCTGGTCTTAGCATATCAGAGGTGAGATGGTTACAATGTGTAAGCTAACAGAATAGCGTTGGCTGAAGCTCATGACTCAAATTTCAATTCCCTTTCAAGCTATTTTCAAATTACATCGGAAAATGACGAGTGACTGAACCGAAAATACATTTGGACGTTTTGCCATTAGACAGCGTGTAATACGCCACGAAATGTGACAAAGTTAACCTCGAATCATTAGGTTTGGGAATATTCTCGATATCACGTCGTGTCGAAGGTCATGCTTTGTGCTCTACTTTAATTTAAATGATAATAACAAATGCTTATGCAAGAGAGGTACACTCGTACTTTAAATGAGTGCCATTGCGTATAATTGGAAGTCGGATCTTTGCAAATCAAGTGAAGAGCGCCCACAAACTTCTCTCTGCATATTTCGAATGTAAACAAGCGTTTCTCGGATTTCAAAAGAGAGAGAGAGAGAGGGGGGGGGAGTACTTTTATCAAACGTTTGGTTGCTAGTTTCAGCAGAAAATTGTACCTTCTGTGAGCTTCGAATCGTTCGTTTATGCTTGAGGAAATAATCAATTGGTGGTGACAATATTTCCAAATCGAATAGCCAAGGTCTTAAAAAACGAGTTTCGACATCGAAAATGTGTGTATTCAATTCTTGATTAATTCGTTGGCTTTCGAAGGAAGAGAGCGTAATTTCGAATTTTACCTTTCGAATCGTGCATCTTTTAAGGCTGACACACCTTTAGAATTGGTTAAATATGTTTCTTTTCACAAGTCTTTGATACGTTGGTAGCGATTTAACCACCAATTTGGTTTCCCTAATTTTTCGCAGAACCAGGGTGGTGGCTACTTAAGACAAAGGCCAAATGGTCAAGCCGGTGCTGCAACTACTCCTTACCAAAATGAGGATACCGCCATAGCTACCCTGAACATTCTGAACAACCCCACCGTGGTCGCAGCAATTGTCAACGCGGCTAAGAATGAGGCTCTTGCAAATGGTGGTGCTGCTAGCGGTCAAGGAGGGAATAATCGCAGCGCTTAACGAGCAGGGTTCCCTCTCTTAGATTCCCACCCACTTCCGCTCTCCGTCACCGTTACTTCTCCCCGCTTGAATCATGTGTCACTCCCACACGGTAAATTAGCAAACCCCCTCCCCTCCCCTCCCTTCTCTTTTTGTCCTCAAAACGGCATTTTATCTTCTACTATCACAACTGATCCTGCCATTATTATCATTTTCACTCAGTCTCCTAACCCCCACCCACCCCTCCCCCACTAAGTGTTTGAGTAGTCTGAATGTGGTCAGTAGGTGTGTGTTTTACCCCTCGGTTGGATGTCTGTGTTTGCACGCGCTCATTTTTATACGTGTGTGGGCCTCATGTATGTGTATCCATATATACTCTATATTCGTGGTCTGTGTCTTGAAGTTTGGTATGTGCCTGATGTCGTTTGTAGGCGAATACATACACACTCAAACTCCACATTTTATGCTTGTTGTCTGGATATGGAGAAAGTTCGTTTGTTTCTCATTTTGTTAATGAAACAGTCGGGAGTGTACGGTAGTGTAAGGACATGTACATTAGATTGGTGGTGATTTGGCAGTTTGTGGTTTTATCGACTCTGCGGTCTGCTTGTACCTGTGTATTTGCGTCCTTTTATCAATCATTCATCCTTATAGCATTTCTGACTGCTACTTTGGTACTTTTATAATTTGTAGATAGCAAGTGATTTTAATCGCATATTCGCTGTGTTTTCTTGCTTGGTGGGAAAAGAGAATTGAAACCTAGACTTCCAAAATATTTACTCAATTTGACACTTAAGTAGAGGACTCTGTATTCTGACTTTGTGAGACGTTATTTTTTGCATGAAATCGGGAAGCCGATTAATTTTATGGAATTCCTATGCTGCATATGTCGGAATTGTATACGTTAGTGCCCACATGGGACAAAATTTTGGGCCTTGAATTGTTTACTAATAATCATACAATCTCTCAAACACAAAGGTGACTTCATTTTTAAGAATGAATTTTAGTTAAAGTTAGTTTTATTGCGTTTCTCGTGGTTTTAGTTGGTGCTGGGGACGTGGTCTTCATAAATATCTACTATCATGTTGCAGAGGTGGTAATGGTAAATGGAACGATAAGGAATGAAGGCATAAATAGTAGAGGAGGCGGTCATCTTTCCACAATAAATAGTTCCATCTCTAAGTTGCTAGCTTAATCTTAAATGTTTACTGGTTAATGCGTACTTAGGAGGTTACAATGGGAGAGACGTGTCAAAGGCACAATCTGGACTGGCTGTTTTTCGAACGATACACTATTGTCAAAAGGCGCATTATGAAGAAACTGTCATCTAGGCTCTGGCGAAACAAACGTTTGCAATTTTGATGGTGACGAATAACTTAATAATGCGTATCACTTCGGTTGAACTTAGGCTTAGAGATATACTTTTACAAAACGGAAGATTCGTCTTGAAGATGACGGGCAATTAATGCCAAAAATGTAACAAGATGTGAGTTAGTAAGAGGACTTGAGGCCTGCAAGGACCGTTTACTGAGGGCATAATGCGTGAGAATGAAATTTTACGCAAATTTTTGGCTCAATTTGGGCGTTCGAAGACTAAAACCAATTGAGATACAGTACACCTGCCAGATAAATTGAATGAAGCTGAAAACAATGGAGGCTGCTGACAATGCAGGAAGGGACAACTTCCAGCTATGACAGCATATACATGCCTTGAATTATTCGTGGATCAAGTGATCACACTCGAATCTTAAGATGAGTGGCACTATTTCTCCCATGAAATAAAGCGGCAAAATATGAACAAGTGTTGAGTTCAGAGGCCTATACTAGCATATGTTGGGGGAGGGGTGAGGAGGGGGGGGGGGGTTAATTGTTCTTTCATTTATGCTCTTTGTATGGTGTTAGCGATGGGAAGACTTGATTATGTAACTGAGGAAAAATCTGTTTTACTAAGGTTGCCTACGGCAGACAAATGCTAAACGACAATTTCTGGGGTGGAGTCTCTGTGCTTCTAGTTCAATAACTGTGCCTATTTTTTAATCCACTTTCGAAATTTCTCCACCTCAGTTATGTTCCATGGAAGTATTCGTGGTGCCTGTGGATGTACCAGAGTTTGGAAGTTTCTGAGGTAGAGGTCAACTTTGACTAATTCTTCTCATTCCTCAACTTTCATGAATCGATTTAATAATTGGCCAATGTTTTGTCTGTCTGGAAAATAGAAGCCCCTTCCTCGCTTCGTGATGTTATTTGTACCGCAGTATGCTTTCATGATTTCGTTCGACATTACTTCTCAACATCAACGCTCATTATGACAAAAAAAGCCTTTTTTCCCATCTTGCTACGCAACGTTTATAGTTGAATGTGGAGGAATATTAAAAATTTTCAAATAAAATCCTCGCACATCTACTGTTTAACCCTCTAACGCCAGAAATATTTTTTGAAAACTGTGCCCAACCGCATTCATCTTTCTCTCATAGTAGACTGATGCCGTCGACGTGATGAGTTTTGGTGGTATCAGGCGAAGGCTATAGACAGCGCCTTCTGTTACGATTCTGGTACCAACGGCCCTAAGGGCGTTAAAGGGTTAAGTGAACTCTACCTTCTAGAGATACAAAAAGCCACTCCTAGTTGTTTTAGCTCGTTGTTCTATAGGGAGGCCCTGTTTCCAATATATCATGCAAATGCCAGAACTTCCCCCGAACGCCATGCAGCTATATTGATACGGACCTCGTGAGGTTTTGATTTATGTAATTTTCTTTGAGATTAGTTGGAGGTGTGCCTGTTTAGGGGGTCAAAACTAAAATCCTAAAAATGACCATGCAAAGCATGATTTTTCTCACTTTCTGTCACGTTTACGTGGATCACAGTGATTTATGAAGGGTTTATTTCAATTTTGCCTCATTGGAAACCATTGCAACCTGCGATAGCGAGGTTTGCGGTCTTCTATTTCGTGCCTTTTTCGCTGTTACTTTGTACTTTCCTGGATTTGACTCATGCGATATACGGAAGCGAAACTGATCAAATGTTTGATAAAGAAACATTAATTAAATATCTATCTCGAGTGGGGAGGAGGGCAATGGGGGAGGGGTGGAGCGTGGATGAATTTGGTATAATTTAGCACACCAAGGCGAGGCTTATCCCATGTCAAATGATTCCGACCTGAGACCAATATGGTGAGTAACTCCTTCTGATTCTGTTTGTCTCTGAATCCCAAAGCATCAGCTTACCCAATCCAATTACTTCATCATTTTGTTTTATTTTCTGAGTAGATTTTATGCCCAATCTTACTGGTTCCCTATGGTGTTGAAGTCTCCTCTCCGATTCTTTGCTTCTCCGCTAGAATTAGTATTTAGACTTATTCTTCGGCATTCACGAAACTCAAGATTTGTCAGTGGATATGAACCACGATTCCTGGGATCAAAAGTTAGAAAAAGGTATGATCTACTTGCTGAAATTCGACGCATAAGATTTCACCAGTTCTACTATTTACTACCTTGCTAATTCTGCCCGGGCAGTCAACTATTGCGAAAAGAAGAAGATTGACGAACACCAGATCCGAAGGTATTGGCGATGACGAATGTGTTGTAGGCAGGAGTAAAGGTTTTTGGGCAAATATGGGGTTGCTTTTAGTTCAGTCATCTTGTATCATCTGTTTTGGAAGTCATACACGTATTCAGGACGTGATTGTAATAGGCCAAAACTTGTTTCCCAAAGAATTTTAGTGTTGGTGCAGACGCAGGCTTGTTTATCGGTGACTTTCGATGTGGTCAGTAAAGGCATATGCAAGTGGGAGCACTTGGTGTTCTCGCGTTTTTAGCTGAAAGAGGGACTGGTTAAGATTAGAATACCAGTGTAGAACGGTTGGCTGCTTGTAATTCATCACTGTTCACGTGAAGGTGGTGCAAAGGTCGGCGAACTTGGCTATATTCGCTCATAAGTAAGGTCATCCAATGTGTTCACCAATAAACCGATACTCGCCTTCTCAAAATCTGACCTAGTTGATCTCAGAAATATCCTATCTTAAACGTTACGGTATTTCTAAAGGCCGACTCAGAAGGCATGTAGTGGAGTTAGACAACGGATATTTAGGGTTAGCACGGCGTGTGTGGACGGAAGTTGTGGAGGAAAGGGTAAAGTATGCCACTTTGGGGAGAGATGGATCAACATGCGTCATTCACTCGTTGAGGAGGAAATTAAGTGGGTCCGTGTATCATCATTTGCAAATCGCATTATTTTAGCTAATTTGTCTCACTCCCAAAATGAATGCAGTCCTGAAAATTGAGTTTCATTAAACTACTGTTCATTATCTGGGTCCATTATGGTTTGCATGGGTGGCTTGTAACGAATTTTGAATATTCGTGCTGCAGCAAATGAACACATTCGATTTTATAACTCAAGGGTAACCACACTTGTCAATTACGGATAATAATAAACCATCAATTTATTAAAGTAAGGTGCTTTAAAGGCTTTCCATATTGTTTTTGCGACTTTTTCCCATAAAAGTCCGTAATAGGATTTGACCCGACTTTGACCTGACAGTTACCTTAGGCTCTTGACAAACTGGATAAGGAGGCAATGAATTCGTTGTCTGTACTTAACTGCCATGTAGAGGCGGCACGCTGAAGGGATGAAATTAATTGAGGTCATCAATATTGCACAAGAATGACTCATTAGGTTTCGGTTTGACAATCTTAATGTGCCATCGTTTTCAAGTAATCACTTTAACTATCAAACTCCTTCATGTGTTATGTATTTCGTTGTCACCAAATTAAATTTAGTTAACTACTGTTTGGATTCACAGTAGGAGGCATAAGAGGAGCCAGAATTTTATAAAGTGTTTTCGCTGTACTCATCACCAATGTGGATTCTCAATTCAGCTCCGATCCCAACTTCTGCACAAACAAATGATGATACTGGTCATACAGATCTCCGTCTGAAGAAGTACTGAGATCCACTTTATTTTTCAACGATTAACATGTTTCTCCATGACTTTAACCAAGCATGTTTGACCAACAACGGAGTATTAGTTTGTGAAAATGGATGGGTTATTCAAAATCCAACTGAGGAGTTAAGGAATAGATGTGCTGTGATTGAGATGCTGGACAGGATTGTAAGAGGAGAGTGCAGAAGAGACAGAATACAGAAGAGACAAAACTGCCAACCTGAAATAAGATTGGACTTCTGCCCTATTCAGCCACTATTTTAGACTATGTGAGGTGTAGTGGTAGCCTCAACGATAGGGAACCGTAGTCAGTAATGTGAATAACTTTATATAACCCCTGAATTAACTGCATTGAAAGGGCAAGTGTTTGTTAGCAGAGGTAAGATACGAATAATTCCATTGGATCATTCGCAGCGCTGTACATTAGTCGATGCGTCTCCGTCCTAAAAATTAGGACTCAACGAAATTTAGACACTGTCACTGCTTGTCTCGTGATTCTCATAGAACCAATAAGGGTAGAGTCAGACAACTCAAGCCTTCCCATAATACTTAACTGGTTTATTGAAAGTAATGAGTCGGAAGCGATGCAGATATAAAGTGATTAGGTTGATGGCCATTGTCATCAATCAGACTGAAGCCAAAAGGTTATTCTCCATGACCCACACTTAAGTACAGAGTCATCTGAGAGGTACTAGATTTCAGTACAGGGTAATCTGAGGCGATGTTAATGAAAAGTGGAGTAGATATCTCCTCAGTGAGATCATGTGGATAGAAGACTTTAGATGGTGCCGTCCTAATCAACCAGAACATCTAACTAAAAGGAGCACAATTCGAGCAGATTTGGGTCGTTCCTCAGAAAAAAGTGGTGAGTAAGTCTTTCGTCTGTCGAAGGTATTTGCATCGACAGACAACGCATGTGCAAAAGTTGTCATAATTGTATTATGAATAACCACATTACCTGTCTTCCATCCAGGTATTGATCAAGTATGTAGCTTAACGTTGGTAGTTAACCAAGTATATGGCATTACTGATATTGGTGCACGTAGCCACAGTTGACTTGAGCTAGTCTGCCTCCATGACATTGCCAGATTTTGCACAAGTTAACGCATCGTTTTATTTAACAATACACTGAGAACGCTTTTTTTGAATTTGTAAAATGCCGTTTTAGAATGAAAATTTCTTATCCTCATAAACTTAAGTTATCTTCTCTCCAACAAATAACTCGTTTGCGAGACAGTAATCTTCCATTTCAACAAGAAACTCTCAACTCAGACACAGACTTCTAGTAAGACTAAATTCACTGCGTATGACACTGCTATCAATCACGCTATTACTGATGGATTAAATGTAAGCCAAGCCAACAACCACACTAATTGATATGAACGGACTTGCCCACATGAAGGTCATTCAGTGAAAAACGGACACATCGAAAATCAATGTCTGCATGTATTCCACATCCCATTATACGTGTCTGTCGAAGGTATGAAGCCTTCTCTCTCTCAGTTTCTTCAATCCAACTTCATTCATTCCTCAATACCTCACAGTTCTATTACACTTGTTCAAAACACTTCCACTTCTCCTCAACGGTCCTGATTGTGTTTTGCGGAAAGCTATCATCACTCAGTATCGTAGAGATAACGAAGTTGTCTTGAAGGCAAATGATTTACGGACTTCATATCATTCATTTGAACTAACTTCTACTCTCCTCCTCTTCATCATCCTTCTCCTCATCTTCACCATTATATAGCGTTGGAGTAATTTTCTCCAAACAAACCAATTACCCATTTGTGTGAGGCTCTCAAGATTGAGATGGTCACTTAGTAGAAGATGTGCCTGCAAATAACCTGCTTGTGAAAATGACCCGACATTGCATGGTCAAGAAATCACACTTGACGCTCCTTTAACTCTGACCACTTTGCCATCCTAAGACGCTGTTCTGGGTGGGCTCAACTCGAGGGCAAAATTACTTCACTACTTAAATGGCAACAGTACCAACAGATGTTGTCAAGTATGCAACAGCCATTCTCATGTCCAACTTGCACATTTCCATATCTTAGACAGACAATTTTATCACTACTGGGCATTATTATAGCTCTTGTTGCGTCCAGGCTTTTCTTCTTTCTGTTGTAAATTATTTGTTTTGTTTTTTTTTAATTTTGGTATTCAAGTGACTTGGTGGTCATATTAAATGTCACGAGGAGAGACGAGGCTCTTCTCTTTGTGAAAACTTCGAGTTGAGTTAGGGAGGGATATAGTTGGGAAATAGAAGGGAGCGTGATGGCGCAGGGGGAGTGAGCAGGAAGAGTTGTTGGAAAGTGGAAGAAAAGTCACGAAGAGCCAACACGGAGGGATTCGAACCCGAGTCTTGATGAAGTAGTGAACAGAGTTTGCACATTTGTTCGTTGATGAGCATGCAATGAAATTCTGAGTTCTAATATCAATTATGTCACGTTTAGTTACGAGTGATCAAGTTCTAATGCAAGACACTATGGAAAATCATTAGGACCGAACCTTACTCCTTTCACTGCCAGATAGAGATTGTGAGCGTGAATGCACTGGTGTAAATGACGTCTTTATTTAGAAGATTCAATCTAACTAACAACCCAGTCGAAGTCACACTGGATTTTAGATCCATCGGAATCATTCATGGTCCACTATATCGATATCTGATATTAGTATAATCGGAGCCAGACCTCCTAATTGTGAACATGGATTGAGGAGTACCTCCAGTTATTCAATTAAATGTGAGTAGACTTGTATGATTAAATTTCCATAAAAATGTGCATTGACATTGTTATATTCGTGTACAACTTAAAAGTTTCGCCGAATTTTATGTGAAATAAAAATTGTTTGTCTAAAATACGGAAATATTCAAGATTGACATTAGAATGTCAGTTACATACCTGATAACTCATTGGCTCAAATTCGTCACACTTGCTGATATGTTTACTGTTGCCATTTAAGTAGACCAGTAATTTTGCTATCGTTTTGGGCACACCCGGAAGAGAGTGGTAAAGTTGCAAAATGGTCAGAGTTAAAGCGGTGTCAAGTGCAATTTCCTGTCAATGGAATATCTTAGGAACTTGCTGAATGAAAGGTTAGGTTAACTTGTATAACATTTGGTAAGCCAACTATCCTGACATTCTCTGCATTCACCACCCACCAGGCATGATCACTCAGAACGAAAACGAGCTTTTCTTTACTCTGAATGTGCTTACACTCACCAAGGTATTTCACAGACTTCGTTTCCGTGGACCATGAAAGTTAGTTCTGTGAAATGCTCGACAAGATAACGGCACAGATTCAGAATAATTTATGTCAACGAGTTCCTTGTGTGACGAGAATTTCGGATTAATCTCTCCATCCGACGTATCCCGGAATTCACCTTTCAAACACATTTTGAAACTTCGTGCCACGGTTCAAAGAATCATCATGATTTTGGGTCCTGAATGAATTTAAGAGCATTTTTATCAACATCTTTCACAGCTGTAGCTCTTGAATTTCAGCAGATTCAGCAGGTTAAATCGAGTAAGATGAAGAAATAGAGGAGAGGTAGATGTAACGGAGGAAACCAAGTACTTAGAGCCTTCTAATTGAGAGGTGATATCTGTAATGACTGCATATAGATTGTTGAACAACTCAAGTAAACGTAGGTTTGAATCTACGAAGAAACACGCTAGACCAATGTCTAAGAGCAAACTTTAGATCATCTCGACATTGCAGAGTGACGTTTGCATATAAGGTAACACTTCAGAAACCACAGCTTCATTGTGTATTCCAAATGCACCAAACTCTCCTCTTATCTCTTACAGCATAGTGGTTCAATTTTGTATGTTCCATTGCAGTGCTATTGTTATGTTGAGAAAAGGTTTAGCAAAAATTAATCCTTTTGGAATATTGTTAGAGACTGAGTTTGAATATTCTTACCTTAAACAAGGTATTTTCAAAAAGTCTTCGTCCTTCACAATGTATGTGAACTCATGGAGAGCAAAGAGCATATTTACTTCATCTGGTGATCAAGCAGATTGCACCTCATCACTGCTTGATGCGCGGAGATGGGTGGCTAGAAGACAGGTCGTGTTGGAAACACCCAAGGCATATAAGACACAATTAGGTGCTCGAGAATAGTCACTTTTACTCTCTCTGACTCACACGTATTACCTCGTGTCATCCGTGGTCACATAAACAGGCGTTGCAATTGGAGGGAACTTAAGAGGGGCTGAAATATATCCGGGTGAAAGGCACCCATTAGAATTCCCAGAAACAAATTCTGCTGATGTGGTAGAGAGAATTCGGTCTCACTTCAATGTAAAGAACCCTTCATTCTGTCGATGAGTTCTCAAATATCTTGCAAAAAATTGGCCAAACTCACTGCCCGTTGCTTTAACGTAGATCTTATATTTTATCACGTTATGTCATCCTCAGTTTTTAATGCACGTGTTTGTGCTAGTTGCAATAGCTTGCTTAGACGCAGCCAATTCGAAGTTAACGGCAATAATAATAATAATAATAATTACGTTTTGTTTGAACTTCCTTGATGAAAATGTGTTATTTGGATCAGATAATGCGTCATGAAAGTATACACCGTTTGCTATATCAAAGACCAACGTATTTCGGTGAATTCCGTGAGGAGAAACTTCTAGTAGACAGAGATGAAGACAAGACTTGGACAGTTGGAGAAATTCATTTTATTTAAATTTAAAAGATTTATGAAAGTGAAGATGAAAGATGCGTTGGAACATCTGGTGTAGAGTAGAATTAGGGTTTTATCTCATTAATCTCCTTCTATAAAGTCTTTTCTATAAAATATCGCCTGCTTAGACCCATTCAATTCGCAAATTCTGTTCACTACTTCATCAGAAATTATATCAAATTACGATTCGTTTGATAAATTGTCATCTGAAAAGTCACTGCGTTCTGATAATGCTTATCATAATGAAAATTAGAACAGCTTGCCCAACCATAGGTCGACACAGTTCAGTGAACGCTGCACACAGACCGTTCCAGTAGACAGAGAAGAAGACAAGACTCGGGAGTTAGAACAATTCATTCTAATTTAATTTATCAGATTAAAGAAAGCGAAGGTAGGAGATGAGCCAGAACATCTGGTGGAAACGAGAATGTGATGCGACCTCATTGTGGATAGTGTCATAATGTCCCAATTGCCTCCACAGCATTTATGGCGCCTGTATGTTGTTCACTGAACCGTTGCAACCCACTGGTCCAGAAAACTGCCACACACAACTCCTAATCTCTTAAGGAGAAAAATTATTCTCATTTATACTTATTTTATCAAGGCTATAGAAAATGAATTAGAAGTTACACTTTCATATATCCGGAAAGATGAGGTATTTGTGCACAAAGTGGTTTGTATGGTGATTAGGTACACTTGTTATTATTAAAACACTACCGAATTCGTACATATTAGTCATCTACGTTCAAGGGAGGTGAAAACATGCCCAACTATCTCTCGGTATCTTCACCCCTCCTTCGTTCCTTCCCACTCCCTCACAGTTCTATTACCCTTCTTAAAAAACCACTTCCACTTCTCCTCAACATATCTGAATGTGGTTTGGGAAGGCTATCGTCGTCTACAGTTAGTCCATCGAAAGATTCTCAGTTTCGTAGTGGTAGCGAAGCTCTCTCGAAGACAAATGATCTGCCTGCTTCACATCATTCCCTTGAAATAACTTCCACTCTCCTCCTCCTACTCCTCCACCTCCTACCCCTCCTCATCCTCCTCCTCCTAATCCACATCCTCCTCCTCCTCCTCCTCATCATCATCATCGTCATCGTCATCATTCTTCTCCTCGTCATCTTCACCATTATATCGAGTTGGCGTAATTTTCTCCAAACAAACCAATTGCTCGTTTGTCGACACAGGCGATCCAATAAATGTTAATCGATTCACTGTTAGATTCACCACTCTTACCCTTTACCAACCACTGGTAAATTGAGTTATGTAAGTGGAACTGAGTTCTGTTGAGAAACTCATGCAACTTTAGAGAATTGCGGCAAATAAGTTGACTCATTTAACGACTGGCTGGAGAAATTTCATGCCACTATCCAATACCGAATGTTAGCCTTAATCTCATGTGAGGCTATCAAGATTGATGTGGTCATTTAATAGAAGGTGTGTATGCAATTAACTTCCCGACCATTGGTGTGGGAATATTAGGTGGTAGTACATATCAAAAGTTTATAGATTGAGCCAAAGAGAACTGAGCGACATTTCCGAAATCAATCAACTGTGGTATGCCATGAATGATGAATACGTGGCGAAGGAGGAGAAGCAGGAGGAAGTGGTGGAGGAGGCATTGTGTTTGAACGACACATTTGAAAAATATTGTCCATCAATTTAGGCTCACCTCTTTCCACCTAATTTAGAATTCACCTTGCAAAGCTGAGGACACGCCAATTACGAGGCTGTAGGAGAAGACCTTTTATTCCTGATAACTCTACTCTTCTACTTCACTCTACTTCTCTACTTAACATTCATCGTATTTCTTTCACTCTCACCATTTTCATTACTCTCCATCACAAACTTTGGTTACCCACATCTCTTCGCTTTCTGATTCGAAAACGGTGATCATCTCACGGTGTCACCACAAGGTCCAGCAGGATGGAGAGAGGAAGAATTGCTTTTCGCCGCGGGATTCGCCTGCTGCCCGAGAGATGGGCCAAAGTGGTGGCTAACGATGGACCATACTTTGAAACTTAATGCATGTAATCGTTCGGTTATAATAAAGCCTCAAATTGACAAAACGAAACGGTTGGAGCATAGTTGTAGATCTAATACACTATGATTCTAGATCCTGTATATTTTCTACTATTTTTCAAGTTATTCTTTATTTACGCTATTAACGAATGACAGAGTACACCTCTAGGGTGTTGCCACAAGTATGAGTCTTTTCTAGACACGAACGACCATTTAGCGTCCAAATGCTCATCTATGCAACAGCTCCTGATATGAGCTAAGCTATCTCAACAGAATGTAGCGTGAGTGCAACATTTCTTGCAAATTATGCTCACGGCAAACATGATAATGAATTGCATGTATTCAACGCAACTTGAAGGGATATCGAAAGCTGATTAGATGAGAAAGCGTCTAAAAGCACACGCACACCCTCCAGAATGTTCGAGTGCGCAATGAGATTCCTTCTGTGCACACTCTGAGTGTAGATCTGCCTTAATTGCTCAATCTTAGAGGTAGAAATACTTGATTTTTCATTTGGCATATCTCTTTCTTCCATTATAATAATCACTTTCTAATAATACACTTCCTTATTTCATAATTCTTTTTGTTCTATGTATTTACAAGTAAATAGACATTTTTAACGTTTTACAGTCGCTTTTTAACGCTAGTTGATTGATAGTAACAAGCGTTGATCATGCGATACAAACTGAATCAGTGGGGAATAATTAACTTCAGAAGTCATAGATATTGTAAATTATTTAAGATAGTAATCAATTTTCACGAACACTTTTGCATTGAGGAGTCCTAAATTGGCAGTAAATATGGCTTGATTAATATCTCGTCCTTTCATTGGGTTTCAATGTCATAAAACTCACCTCGTTGACTTGATTGAATTGCAACTCCTATATATCTCCATATTTAGCCAAATTAAGAGAAAATTTTATCAGATTAGACTAATTCATTATTATAACTGACCTTGAGTGGAGTCATTTGAGTGCTGACCTTCAACAACATGTTGCCTAAATTCACTAATCTGCTTTTGCATTTTGAGTAGGAAAAATTGACTAACCACTCAATTTATCGAATCAGTCAATATACTCAAAGCAATAACTGTGGGGACTTTCTGCAAAATATGCAAAAATTGAAGTTCACAAGATGAAATAATGATACAACTTGATGAGGTCTCCCTGCCTCATTGGCTAATTTTTCACACGATTATCGATTAGGTGTGCTGAGTACATTATGAATAAATTATAATTGGATAAATGCATGCAAATGACTTGCTCTGAACTGTGCTATTTCCAATAATAAAATTGTTCAATTAGAATTAGAAACTCACAATATTCTTCTTCTTCCAGTTCCACGTTTTCCCTTAATTGAGATGTGTAGTTGGGAAGAGTGATGTCTGAATCATCGACTCTCTCTCAATGTTTGTCTATGGAACGAATGAGTAGGGCTGTCTTCTACTCTGCAGACAAATTAATCTCATTTATTTTACCAAGTAGCAGTTTATGGAAAGTATATCTATTATGCTGAAATCCGATCTTGTCAAGATGTGTTGTCTCTGGCTCTACTAAGCAATGATTAGCTGTTGCAAATATGCGAAATCGGTGAGATATGCCAGTGGAACTTCAAGGATTTGAAATCTTCCAGTAATCTTTCTTTCTATTAATCAATATTAGTCAATCGATTCTGGTCTAAAAGAGTTATTAATCACTTGAGTCCACTGGAGATGTCCTTCAGTAAATATGGACAGCATCTCGAGAGGAGAAGGAGATGAACAGGCAACGTATACTCTTCTATTCAAAAATTCTGATTTTGGACTTGACCTCGAAAGTAGCATGGGAGTGATTTCACACCAACTCCGGGTGTATGTGACGCTTCTGTGGATGACCTTGGAGTTGGCATTTGGGGCAGTTGCCTCCACTAAAATTTTGAAAATATGAAGTGGGAGTGATCCTTAGCGTTCCGTTTCCGACGATTAATATGTTGGAGCTTGAAATCAGGTAAGGTCTAATATTTGTATCCATACATGATGGTGCACATTACTGCTAAAATCTTGCCAATCTGAATGATCAAACAGCTGTCAATCCGATATTCGGAAGACCTTCCATTGTCAGTTATAGGAGGAAACTTTTATCCAAAAGGAACGGTAACATAAATACTTTTTTGGGTGATTTTACTTCTGCATTCATTTTCTCTTGGCCTGAGTCAACTGTTACCCAGCAGTGTCCTATGCGCACCAATGTCTTACTACTAATAAAGATGTATAAACTAACGAGTTGTTTCAGAATTCTCCAGGAATAACAAATGATGAATGAAAAGTCCTCTCAATGAATGCAAGTCATTCTCAGACCAAAGTAGACAGGTCGACATATCACTCCAGACAAAATATCTCGGAATGTGTATAAGGTAAATAAAAAATTCTTACTTATTAATTTTAGGTGTGAATTCCTCACAAGAATCTAAAATTTTTTTTAAAAATGGGAGTGCTTCTTAGCGTTTCGTTAATGGCGATCCATAAATAAGTTGAAGCTTGAAATCAGGTAAGGTCTAATATCTCGAAATGTGTAGAAGGTGAATATAAAATGCTTACGTAGTAGTTACAGGTGTGAATTCCTAACAAGAATCTAAAATTGTGATACTTTGCCAATTAAATCCACCAAAAACTAAAATTGCATGATCTCGAGCCACTGCCGAATGACCATCTCTCTCCTCAATCATTAGTTGGACTGCAATCACTTCACCATTCAGTGGATTAATTCTTTCGACGCTTGGTGTACTTTCTGCAAAATCGTCGTTGCCACCCAGAACATAAAATCTACCTACAATGAATAAAATAAAGTAATAGAGAATAAATATTTGAAATTGATTCCAACCATCTAAATCAACTGTACAGTTCCAGGGTGGAAATACGAATAGGAGAGATAAATTTCTTTCTCCATCAAGTTCAGGAACTTCCTTCTTGAATCACCATCATTCCCATGAACACAAATGAGCGTTTTCGTTCAGCAACGACAAAACAATGTATTATGTTTTTCCTATGATGTGATTGAGGCAACTATGAGAGTACCTTTTCCTTGCAGATCCAGTCGATTCAATAAACTTGTCCAGAAAGGTTCTCCTAAATGACCAAATATTCAATGATGGGATTGAGACAGTATCTTGCATTTTCAGTTAAATTCGTTGAAGTTTCAATTACCAAGTCTTTCGGCAATTCATTGAGGTTTATCAACTCAAGAAGACGATGGAAATTCTCTTCTCATTTTGAGGGTTCGAAAGTTAAGGACGAGGCATGTAACCATGTGTGGAGTGCCTTAAATTTTGTTGCTTCGTTTCCATCACATATAGAGGAGCTTTGCATAAGGATTGAAATCGTTCAATTCCTGCGTGTTGAAAGAAACGCTGGCTGGAGGATAATCCCTCAAAATCACATACTATCCTTGGTATGCACACGCCAATGAGATCGTCGTTTGAAGTGGCATTTCCTGCTAACCAAACCTCTATCAAATTAAGTCGATCAAATCTACAAGGCAATTACGTCAAGTGTATAAAAAGAAATGTCAAAAACACCTGACTTTAGTAGAGGTATGGTATTTTTGCATCCCTTACCAATTAATCTTATTTTGCCACTCATCTTTTCCACCAATATCTGTGTCACTATCGCAGACACAAAGACACACACCCACACACACTCTTTATGTTTACTTTGGTAAGGATAAACGAACCTTGTCTTGATGAAATCCATTGTCCAGTTGATCAGTTCGTTGCAGCCAAGACTGTGAGCCATCAGGTGTAAGCCCAAAACGTTTTCAGCATTTATGATTATTTCACCGGTGTAGGCGAAGTCGACGACTGCCATGACAATACTATTGAGATTAATAATGCACTTAAGACAGGCGATCTACTCATGTGGAAATCGACTCCAATTTGAGAGGTTCGAATGTCCACTGTTCAAGATACTCTTCATAATTCCTGGAAATCGTGCACAAAGAACAAGTTTATGGGCAGAGATAGTGGTGCCACCTTTAACCTAGAATTAGAATAGTTGCATCTTCAACGAAAATATGCATTTACAAGTATTGTCAAATCAATAAATGCCATTTCTCTTCGGAATATATTGAACCTATTTGCATATTTAGAGAGGAGGTCATTATCAAAATGGCGTATCTCAGGTGTAATCTGCATGGTTGATAGAGTAATAGAAATGCAGTATGAGGAAGGATGCTCTTAGAATGAGAAAGTGGCAACCTTTGGAGTGTACTTGTACCACTGGAATTGCACACGCTCTTTTGTAGCCAATTAAATTTCAACAAATACACCACAGTTGGCTCAAGAGATATGTATTTTAGCTTTTGAAGAGAATGGAACACAATTTGCTTTTACATCATATAAAGCTCGATAATTAATTGCACAAAGAGTACTATTTTATAACCGAATTTAACATCTTGAAACATGAAAAGTGTGTTTTGTATGAAAGAGGATTCGATTTGAAGCCATAGATACCCATATGCTTGATTTTATTTGTTTAGCCTTGCTTTAATCACCACACTTTTCAAAATTCATCAAGTTAATACAAATGGTCATGTTTCTGTTCCTCATTAATGAAATCGAGTGAAATATAAACCAATAGGAACTCGTGGGCGCTTCAAAATTTATTGAAATTTTGGAGTCGACAATCCGAATACAATTAAACAAAGCAAACTCTTACGCACTCGAATACTCTGGAGATGTGTAGTCGTGTGTACAGAGAAATTCTCAGCTAACCAGATATTAGACTTCAGTCAAGTTATGTTAAATTTATTCAATTATTAGTCATGATTGTCGTGAGTAAAACTGTAAAAATCAATATACTCCCTGTGCGTTTGCTTCATCAACATCATTGATGTATCGTAACTCATTGTGGGAGCTTTTCCATACTAGGTTATTGTGCCACAAATATTTAAAAGAATAAGTCTAGACAATCTCGGATTTAACCAGCATTCATCTTTACGCTAAGTGGCTTCTGGTGACGGCACACGAATCTTTGATGACAACTTTTTCTGCAAATCGAATATCCATCCCATTCCCTAAGCCAAGTCACAATTGACACTTCGCCAACTTCTTGCATCCACTTCGTGGGATGCAAGTGGATTAATTCATTAAAAATTTCTCAAACTGATCAAAAGAGTTACACAAGAAGTTTTCTGTTGGCAATAATTGGGATGATTACACCAGAGAGTGGCATTCGAATGGAGAAATTTTTTTGACTAAAGTGATAATTCTTCAAGTTGGCAGTGACCAACTTCACAAAGATACAGGAATGATCTCACTTAATTTGAAAATTTAACTTAGGTGGTTTCACCATGTTTTTCACTTGCTCCATATTCGACAGACCTTACCTCGTCAGATTATCACACTTTCAGGCTCATTGAGTATACGTCGAGAGACTAAAGCTATCGAAGGAGTGCTTTGTTTGGAAACTCCAAGATTGTTTCAAAGTGAGCTGGATAAAATTCGAGATCAATGAGAATGTGTTGTAGCAAACTGCATCATATTAACAATTTTTTATAAATGACACTTATAAGGGACAATTTCTTATGTTCACATACAATGTGCCAATCATGTCTATAAGATTGTGGCCACAACATTTCCCCTAACCTACTCATGCACAATATCTTTTAGCTTCTATGTTTTCATCATTCCTAGACATTTGAGATGCTTCACTTTTCTCATCTTTCATAAGCACACCCTACAACGCTCTTACTATCAACTTATGTTTGTCTCCATTCCTGTCTCAAAATTCTACTCTTTCCAACTTCGTGCAGATTTCGTTTCCCCCTTACCCCTGCTCAACTGAGTATTACACTACAGTTAGCTCATATCTCCGTCATTCAATTAAATACCGCATGGACCTCCCATAATTTGTCACTTCTCAATTCTTTTCTCGAAAGCCCTTAGTCTTCATCTAACATTTTAGAGCTCTACTTCTCGTGATTCCTCTTCCATTCTAACCCCCATCCACCACCACTTCCCGAATAAATGCTAACCCTTTTGCACAAACCCCTTAAAACCTTAATTGATGCCAATGTTGGCGTGGTCCTTCAAATTGACATTAAGTTTACAGATGGACTAACGCTTCACCTCGGAGTCTGTCAATTTTATCCGACGATTATACTGAACTATTCGTAAGTTCCATCCTTGATTGCCTCTGACAAACGAACTCTCAAGAAGACGACCAAATATTGAATCAATCATGTGGACATATTCTGACTCTCCACCAACTTCACATACTTGACCACAATTGATGCAGACATTGAATCTAACTATTCCAGGCTAACTGCATGCGCATCAAGCCGGAGGGTGCACCGCATTTGGCAGCAAGGAACTTTGACAAGCACCCTCTCTCCTCCCCACCCTACGAAAAATTATATAAGATTTTTACTCAAGACCTACTTTTCTATGGCAAATGTATTGCACATTTTATTTATCAGCAAGGGGTTATTTATTGCCTTATATTATAACATGAATCCTCCAATTGAAGAGAAACATAAATCGACAAATCGGATTTCAATTCGGAGGTTCCAGGATAAAGATCAATCTGTTGACGTAAAAAGCACAGCAAAGGCCTAACTGCTTCATAGATCTGTTAGGAAGGGTGTTTCTAATACTTGGATTGTCAAAAGAGAAATGCCACTTTCAAGCATCTCCTTTAACAAGCATTCACACTTCGCAACCTTTATAACATTATTGATCTCGTTTAGTGGCCACACCCAGGATGAAATTATCTCCAAAGGTCCAATAAGCCACATTTCAGCATGAAATGCTCTAACAAAGCCACTTTATTCTTGTATATATATATACATGCATACCTACATACATACAGACATACATATATACTTATTTACTTCAACAGGGGGCGATTTCATCATTTGAGATCCCGTTAATAAATGCTGCCTGGGTCAAAGTGCAAGATTAGCCGGAACACATGCCATGGAGAGCGTATGCTTCACCCTGATTTGGAAACTGTACAGAATAATACTACTCACTGCAATAGATCATACTCGCAATTTCAAAATTGTTCACTTCACTTTAAAATACCTTTAGAAGTGTTCACCCTGCACTGTGTATCTATATCGCTATTCAATATCGTATATTTCATATTTCATACACACTCGACTGTTTTGGTCTGAATTAACCCCTGAGTTTGACCAATTCTCTGACTCCGCTTTTTATTTTGTGACAAGTGTTTATATATATATATATAGTTTACGAAGGAAAATTCTTACACTAAAACCAGGAACGCACACTTGAAGAGGAATAAGAGATTCTACGGTATGTCTTGCCCACACTATAGATACACATTTGTAGATACAATCTCTACAATCTCCTTGCCCTCTGCAAAGTAACGACTCTTCTCACGCACTAAGCTACACTATTGATACAACTTATTGGTCATGGAAAATATCACTTCTGATCAATTATAAGCAGGTTAAAACGATGATCACGGCAACATATTCAGAGGTGCCTGTTAGTAATAGAATGCCTTGGAAATACTACGAACCAATGTGAAGCTAGAATGGATATACCTATATCACCAAAGCACATTTACAGATGAAAACAGAGGTAGGCGGTTGCCACCCCGCCTCAAAAGTTTTTCTTTTTTTCTATTCCTTCCGGCTCTGAGTAATTACCTCTGAAACTGTTCCATATATCAAATTTTCCATGAAAGTCTTTGATGATAGTAACGATTTCTACATCCTTTAATAATAGTCCAGATAGGAGTAAGTGATCGGACTACGCATTACAGTGAAGTCGCAACTACTGGACACATTAGAAAACTGATTCAATGACCTGATATTCAAATGTACTTGTAAAGTCATCATTTCAACGAATGGTTCGTAAATGAACAGAAGGCAACTTTTGAAGTGTTATTTCAAAACATTCACCTGGGAAACATTTAACATTAGAAAAGATGGTGAATTACACATGTTAGGCATAATCTACTGAGTTATTTGAGCAGTAGAAAGTGATAGGACTTGGAGCGCTATCGTGGATTTGAAGAATCGAACTGCGCCATCTTAAGCCACGTTTCTGGAGTGATGAGTGCAATCTCATTTGTAGATACAATCTTCATGCCTTCTACAAAGTGACGACGCTACTCAAAATGCTTTTTTCTCTCATAATCATCAATGTGGGTCTCAATGATTTTATTACTCCCCAAAATTGAATGCAAATTAGCTTTTTCTCCATCAAATCGATCAGTCTCTCTGCAAATTTGTGCTTAGGCGTCAGCAATTTCGTGGACTCTGCTATCTCCTACTGCTGCTACTGCTCCTCCTCCTCCGCCTCCCAGTAGACTTGATGTGTTTGCACGAAACGATGAGGAGAGATCGCCAGATGTTATTTCATTACGGCAAAAAACACAAATTAGAGAGATTTAAATGATCCACTTGACCGTTCATCTGATGCCCTCGTGATATATTCGTTAATACTGTGTTATTAAATGTGCTGGGATTTTATACTCTTCAAATTCTTATCGATGCTTTATCTGCTGTACTAATATCACACTTTCGGACTTTGAAAGCTGCTCCCTCAACACACACACAACGAGGAAAGCAATTTCTGTTTCACTTGCCTCCAATTGTTATTCACTTAGACTTTTCTTAAAGAATGAGACGTCCTTCAAATCTTCATATGTCACGATTTGGCACTTAGATGTGACCACGTTTGTATTATATTTCCTCTAGATTCAGGGATCAGTTTTTACGAAAAGCGTAGCCTTGAAGCGTGCGAATAACTTTGAAATAATTTTATCGAGAGAATTCTAATAGAGAATAAGCTTAATTTTGTTCTCCTGCTTCCTTCGAAACTAGAATAGCTAAAAGAGACATCTTTTCTCATTAGGAGAAAGTGGAATTCCTTTCTTCTTCACGTTGACCGAAATTGGTTATTGGGGTTGGGAGTGTGTACCGATGCGCTCTCATGACTCTGACAATTACGTCACCAAGGCACTATTGAGAATGTCGTATTTCAGCAAGACAACTGTCAATGGATCTCATTCAGTGAATTAAAGCAGATAAGCCAATCAATACATCTGGAGATCTCAGCTTCAGACCTTTTAGTTTGTCTCTGCACTGCAGGTTTATTCTTTCATTACTTTGGAACCTCTTCACTCCAATTCAGGTATAACTGAATCTATCGTGCTTTACCTGACCTCTATTTAAATAGTGAATTAGTAAATCTTTATTTGCTTATAAGATATTAAAAGGTAGTGACGAAATGTTCTATTGAAATAATAATCGATGTGAGTTACGAACCATTCCACCATCACTATGAGTCCTCATACCAAACATTCTCAACAGTGTCAATTTCCTTATATTGAATTCAGTTTAAACATGCTGTGTCCATTTGGTAGAGCAATATCATCCACCACATATGCTACTTACTAATATTACTCACAGCAACAGATCATACACATAATTGCAAAATTGTTCACCTCACTTTAAAACTACTCCAAGAGCGTTCACACTGCACTGTATATCTATCTCGTTATACGATATCATACCATCTCACGATTTCGTCTCCTCCTATGGAATGCTTAAACGTAGTGGAAAATAATTTGAGGCAAATTCATCGCAAAGAGACCGCGAGCCTTCTTGAAAACAGCTACATATTCCAACTACGACTGCTTTGGTCTGCATTAACAACTGAGTTTGACCATTTCAATGACTTTGCTTTGGTTTCGTGAACTCCAAGTTGGTTGCTATGAAGATTTCATCAGCCTTGATCTGTGGACCAACTTGTCATTCAATTACCTAGGTGCAACCATCCGCACCTCTTTACCGCTAACGACGGAAACATTCGCTGTGACAAAATGACTACTTTCTTTCATTTATATACCGTCTTTGTTCTCATTTTTCCTCCACTTTTTTAGAATTAATTATTGTTATTATTAATTATTATTAATTAAAAAATTAGCCAGGAATTTGATGGACCACCGTTTTATTTCAAGAAGTGTTACTGACCATTTAGCAGGGTTATAATGGGTTGAACTGGAAGGAGGCAATTATGGAAGCACTAACGAGAATTACTAGAGACAGAAATAGTCATTGTGCCAAGGTGATCCCATGTTAGTTCGAATCTACGCATATTTCCACACTACAACCGGGAGTGGAAGGACATCTAATTTGGTAGTCAACCGATGAATATGAAAGTAGAATTGGAATTTTTAGAATAAAAGTTGGTTCTTTTCAATTGCGATTTCATTGCACTTTTAAAACTGGAAAGCAGCTGCATTTTTCAGGAGAAATTACCATAAGGGTGGGGAGGACAGGACTGCGGGGTTCACGAAGAGACTGAAAGCAACACCAAGGTAAGTTTACATGAGTTTCTGTTTTACTTCCTTTCACCAGGACGTTGATATCAAGTACTTGGCTAAATGCACTAACAGTTTCTCTGGCTCTAATCTTACGAAGGTTTGTCAACGGGATTGCAAACAAGCTATTCGCAACTCAATTAAAGCTGAGATTAGGGCAGAGAAGGAGCATCAGATTAGCCCCTCTGCAATGGAAGCTGAGAGTGACCCTGTGTCAGGAATTACTCGGAATCATTTTGAAGAAGCCCTGCGATTTGCACGCCGGTTCATGACCGACAATGATATTCATGAATGCGAGATGTTCACCCAAACTATTCAACAATCTTGTGGCATTAGTGCCGGTGTTGGCAACTTCCGACTTTCTAATGGGTCTGGTAGTGGGGGCCCTAATTCTAACTCCACCCGAACTCTCCCTACAATCAAGGAAATGAGGATGAGGACTTGTACTCATAAGCTCTCGCCCATTTTCTTCATATACCTCTCTCACTTTCTATCATCATAACCTTTTCCCCTACCATTCACATCTATTGGCTATTAATTCCTTTGGTTGTATTAATCTCGCATGTTGCTTGATTAAATTCGTTTCATTCGTCTCTCGAGTCTCCCTATACTCAGTGGTATTCACTTGTCATTGTGTGAGTCACAGTAACTTAAATTAGTCAACGAGATGGGTTTTTGGCATTGAAGAGGAAAATCAAGTGAAAATTATTTCTTCCACTAAGCGAAAGTAGAAGTTTCTAGAAGAGCTGGATTTGATACTTAATCTTGCTTTGAGGTTCACCCTTAATTTCTACCATAGCTGATTTCGGAGGTTACTCGGCTAATTAACTGAAGTAGAACATTGATCAGACTGCTGTTGATCAAATAATAGTTATTAAATATTATGTTTGCTTAGGCTAACCTAAAGCTGCCCTGATGCAATTGAATTGATTTAAAAGCATTCAATGTTCTGCTGAAATTATGATTTGTTTTACCTACCTAAACACCTTATCGATTCTTCGCCTTGTGTTCACTTTCATTGAATTTGGGTTTTCACTCCATTAGACCCTCTTCTAATATTAATATGTTATGGTTGGCTTGGCGATTTATCGATTCTTTTTCAGAGACGACAAATGATTTGTTATTCATTCAGGAAATCATATAATTGGTCTATTGGGTTTATCGGATACTACTTCGCTGAAATTACCTCTCTTCAATGGATGGAAATATGACCTCATTAAAAGACTATATTTCTGTAGAGACTATGAATAAAGGTACGAAATAAAGAAACAGAACTGCTAAAAATCAGAACACCAGGATTAGTTATATTCATATTCATAAGAAGTCCCAACTTTATCCAAATGGCATGATCAACCATGCAATTGAATTGACTGGTCAAGAGCCCTCAAATGAATTAATCCAATGATCCAATGTCTAAATAATGGAAGTTGAGTTTTTGAATATTAAAAAAACAATTATAATCCACATAATCAGTATCAGCATTTCCAATAGTAATACAACTAAATTTTAAAATTTTGTCAATTTGCGTAAGCAACCAAAATTGATCAATAGAATTTCGAATTAATGACAAAGGGAGAGCAGTGTCTAGGCCTCAGAGTCTCACTTCATTCAATATTTGGAATCTGACTGCAGATGCTTTTTGAGATGTTCAGTGCTTATTAATGAGTCATTTTAATCAGAAAAGTGGCGGTCTTCCCATGCCAATTCATTTTCTCCCCAATGACGGAGAAAGCAACTGATTCCATGTGATATTCCACCCTCTACAGTCTTACCAAGGCAGAGATGAGATAGGTACAAATGTAAGTCTTCACAATCCTCTAAACTTTTTCATTCTATTTAAAATTAAATCAACTTTCCTGGAAGCAAATTAGTTGTTAGCACAATGGAAAGGCAAGATCTTGATCTAAGTCTTAACTAGTTCATAATTGTTTGATTTTTACATCAATATTCCTTTTCGATTTCAAATGATACTCCCACCCCTGTATTCTTTACAATAATTGATTTCCGCTACTTTCAAAAACAATAACTCGATAACGTAATGATTAAATAAAAGTGAAATGCTACGAGATATGATGGCTGCGTAGAATAAAAGAATTGAGGACTGTTCTCGAAAACTCAACAAACCATCTCCAACACACTTTCCAACGTCGAATTCTTCAATTTCCTTCCACCAACTTGGAGAGTCATGAATGGCCAATTAATAGACTGAAGCATATATGGTCAAGAGATTTAATCTCTACTCCTCTTTGCGAACAATTCCAGTCTTGTGCGCATAAATCAATGACCACTCAGATAATTAGTAGTATTTCAAAAATTATCTCGAATTTTAAACATTGAGATTGTGAAAAGAAAAATAGTCTTATTTTTGAAGAGAGATTGACAGTGTTAGTCTGTCTATTTCAGTGGGATGAAGGCGAGTGACTCCCTTGTGGAGCGCACAATACTAGCATGGCTGAACAAAGAAATCTCATAGCCACCCAGACAGGCTCGAATGTGTGGGCGAGCTACCTGTCGTGCAGGGAGCAAGTGTGGTCGTGAGCACCGAGATCTCTCACCCACCCACCAACCGATAACCTCTGCATTGCTAACAAACTCTTCATTGTATGTTAATGATTAAGCTCTGTGACAGACACTTACGAATCCCAAATAAACCTGTTCCATGATTTACGTCTGCTTCCTTTGTATTGTTGAGGCGATCTTGCCAAAGAGGTTACCAACAATAAGTCAAGGTTTGGTGGTGTAGCAATCGACTACAAGCTGGTCATTATGCCTCATCTGAAGGAGGAAGAAGAGGGAGAATAAGGAGGGGGCAGAGACAAGGTCCACAAAAGTTAAGGGGAGTTGTTGAAAGAACAGAACTGCTAGTTGCATTCTTATTTCGATTTCCATACCTAGGTGGAATGAGGTCTGAGTGCTACTGCAGAGAAATATTCTTTGAGTTCGATTTAGCAAATGATTAAAGCGGCAATGGGAGAAATATTCTGATCCATTTGAGAATTAACTCTCTTTGCACTCTCAAGTTGTGTGAGTATTCAACATTTCCATTTTTCTATTAAGATAGTTAATCAGCAATGGAGTGCGAAGAAAAGTTAGAAGTAAAGTGTAGGGGCGTAAATCTATCGAGCGAAAGAAGACGGTGATTCCTATTGCGTCCGAGATTTTGTAGCTGTTCAGACATGTAAAAATTCTAAGTGTAACTCCCATTAACGCACCGTATTCAATAATGAAAATACCTGTTTAAGCACAGACAAATTTCTTCAAGCTATTGAGACGAGAACCAAAGACAGGTGCTTCAGTTGAGGCGGATTCCAGTTCAGTCAGTATAGCTTACGTAGTTGTAGTATTTCTAATCCCTAATAAGTCAATTTACTCTTGACTAACCATGGACTTAGATCAACTGCCCACAAGGCTGTGAATTGTGGAGACTAATCTCATCCTAGAATGAAGATTGAACTTTAGAATAGTGTCATAAGCGAAACATATGCACAAATCCAAGCTCCTAAATTTGAGAAGAGAGACTCGTAGTATTTTTCATTCATTAAGATGGATAGTGTATTCGTCCGCGGTGTTTGAGATGTTTGTTCAAACACAAGTAGGGCTTGAAATGTTCAACCACGATGGTTGAATTTAATTAGTAAAGAGGTTGGCAAACTTTGAGTCTTTCCATGTAGCAACCCTTTTGCCAAAGGTGAGTGTTGGAGAGGTATCGAAGTGATTTGGTTCAATTTTCTAATGAGTGTTACACATTAAGATAACCCGTTTTTATATTCTAAATGCGTGTTGGAACCTATCCTCTGTTCCACACACGCCTTAAAGAAGTCAAATGCAGTTTGGCCATTTTAGACGAATATTTAATAGAGTAATTAATCGTACAATTGCCATTTGAATACCGTTGGTCTAAAATATTTTTAAATCATTTTTAAACCTTGTTAAAGCAAATTATGTCCTTTTATATCCTTTAATGAAAAGTAATTACTTACTTCAATGTTAGACCTTAAAAGTCCATTGATTATTAGTATGAAATGAAAAGAAAGCATGCCTCAGCTTGATTGAAAAATGTAATTGGCATTTGGCAAATGTAACAATTAATTGTTAAAGTTGAGAATAACCCACATTCAGCATATTTAAACTGACTTAATTTGTGTCTACTAAGGGATGAAGAAAATGGGAAAAAATATTTTAGGTGTCTAGAGAAAATCTTTGCTCTTTAAACTGATGAATCTTGAGTATATGGGTGAGTTCATTTATGGAGAATCTTAACTGAAGAACCAATTCACCTGTTGCGGAATTGAACTGGATGGTCTGGAAGTCAGAGAGGAGAGGAAGCCAAAGATGTGAATAAAGATTATTACTTTGATGAGAAAAGGAAGAGAACTACACACTGAATAGGAGAGAAGAAGATGTGAACATTTGAAGATGGAGAGAAGATTGCTGGATGATCTGGCTAAAGAAGTGGACTGTTTAGAGAAAGAGCCAAATTTGGTTGTAGATGTGGAAGAGAAGAGAGCTATAATAGACGAAAGGTTCCAGGCGAATATGTAAAAATCTGAAGTTGACAGAGATGGCTGAAATAATTGAAGTGCAGTGGTGGATCTCATTGGTCGAATCACACGACGAAAATATTTTTCACCTCTCGATAAGATCCATGAGTCAATGAGTCCAATTTTTCACTTCTTCATACGAGCTGAAGTGCTGGTCAGCCAGCCAGCCGTGTGCCTTTGAGCGTGGTGAGTGAGGTTAAAATGAGACGGAGCAACACCTGGAGAGTACAGTGGGTGAGGTGAAATTTCCCATTCCAACGTTTCGAGATATTTTTCCCATCACTTTGGCAACATGAGGAAATCTAATATTATCATACTGTTAAATAATCTTATCGTGTCTATCGTTGTATTGTGACTGATTTTCCTGCAAAGCACTGCTCAGGTTCACTCATCAATTGCGTTCTATAACGCTCACCTGGGATAATTTCAGACGGTGCCAAAAGCTCATAATAAATTACACCAAGCTGGTCCCACCAGATTCACAAAGCCTGAATTTTGGGTCATGGATATTCGTCGGCCGAGGTGGTGACGTAGAAGTATGCCCACAGAGCAAACGCCATGATTTTTGGCTTTGCTTTGGTTAGGGTTATGGTAATGTACACACCATTTTTCGTTCCCAGTAACAATATGATGAAGAAATACCTTTCGCGTTCGTCTTTCCACCAGCTCTTCACAACCAGACAAATGTCACTCCACATCTCCACTGAGTTTTAACTCGTGAGGTATCCAATATTCTTCTTTCTCAATCATTCCCAACTGTTACAGTCGTTTTGAAATTGCTTTCTCGCTGATATCCGACCAATGAGTCTGATAATTTTTCTTAAGTCTGACACGAGTCTTCACTAAGAATCGCTCGCCTTCAATTCTTCGCCTTCAACAACTTTTTCTCCTCCTCAACAATGCCGGCACCACTTCGGCAGCAAAATTGCCACTCTTAAAATATTGGAACCATTCCGACACGTTCTGTCACTAATAGTCAACCGTTTTACTATAAGTATCTGAGATAATGTGATGAGACTCAGCCGGTCTGCACATTTTTTATATTGAAGCATAAAAAATCAATACTTCCTCCAAATTACAAGAATTTGATTTAAATTCGGACATATTTAATCAAACATTTTATGCGAACACAAATTAAGTTATATCAAAGTAGGATTATATTTAAAAATTTCATAACAAAGTGTTCGACATCTGTGGGGACACAACTTCAGCATGACTAATGCAGAATCGATGGTCAACACCAACTACGATCAATCAAGGTCAATCCCAGTATATGATTTTCCGACCAATCAATGATCCAACTTACTATGAGGTCATCGTATCATATAGTGTATATAATTACTAAGTCTCCACGTCATATACACAGACAGTTCACACCGCCATCTTGTCACGGCGAATAAACGTCTCTTCTCCCATCTCGTCTCTTCCTTGACTTTGCAGTAGCGTAGCTACTTTAGTGGGAACCAACAACCAGGAGATTCTGTCACTGAGGTTTCTGAGTACATTCAGGCTTAGTTAGGTAGCAAATCCGCTACACATCCGAATACTGCCGCCATCTTTTGGAAAACGGCGGAAGCAAAGTTGTAGGCCTAATACATTTAGAGAAATATTCGCAAGTCTGAATCGAAGGTTCTCCAAATGGCTGACTACTGTGCACGATTACATGAATTGAAACCCTTTTGACACGTTTCCATAACACGCAATTACCAAGAAAAATAATTAAAGACAACTATGAGAATTATTTGAAAGTTGCCGGTGAGTATGAATTATTATGCCTCGAATTGCACTGGAGTCCGATCTGAGAAACGTTATTGTTATTCCTGAACGGTTTAAAGTATCGATTTTTAAACAGAACGTTTGGAAGAACACATTTTTTTATACCTGAAATTGAGCTTCAAATTTTCATAATTTTACGTTGATTTGCTTTTCATTCGGAAAAGACATCAATGGACATGAGCTCACTATAAGAAAACATAATGGTCATCTATTGAGATTTTCTATTTTCTTGACAAAAACATTTAACGTCGATCCCACAATAAGAAGACTTGTGGAAGATGGTATATTTATCTAGTGAGTAAAGATGGTAAGTGATACTACGTCAGAGATTTCGTAGCTTTCCAGTTACATGTCTCCGAAGTCTATCTACTCAATTGTTAATCAATGTGATGTTTGACATAAAATATGCAGTGCACTTTATTATAGCCAATTTACACTGTGATTCTAGTTTCGCCACACTTTCTATTATTCATATCATTATTTACGTAGTGTCTGATATCATCTAAGCTATCTTAACAGAATGAATATCGAAAACAGATTAACTGAGAAGGCCTCTCTAAGCAATCTCACACACTGTGAACATGAGATTCCTTCTATGCACACTCTTAATATAAATCTTCCTCGATTTCTCATTTTTCGAGGGAGAATTAATTGATATTTTATTTTTGCATAGTTCTTCTTCTCATTATCACGACCACTTTTTAAGAAACCGGTAAGTGAGGAATGACCTTTTCAACTCCCCATACTTGCTGTTTTATTTACTCATAAGAAAATTGATATTTTTAAACGTGTACGGTAATAACTGTTGAATCAGTGGAGATCATTTACTTTCAGGAGTCGTAGTGGGCCTTTATGATCTAATTCAGAAAGTAATTTCCAAGTATTCTTTTGCTTTGAGGAGTTCTAAATTAGCAGTAAATAGGGGTTGATTAGTAACTCGTCCATTCATGGAGTTTTGAGGTCATAGATCTTACCTCGTCGTCTTGGATGAATAGCAACTCATATATTTCTCCCTCAGCAGCTACAATTAAGAGGAAATATTATCAGATTTGACTATTATTTTACTGTAACTGACCTTGAATGGAGGCTGGTGAATTCTGCTTTTTTCTAACACATGTTAACTTAATTCAATCATCTGCTTTTGCTGAATACACTTTCAATAAATTAAATTGAGCAAACGTATGCAAATGACTTGCTCTGAAGTGCGCCATTTCCAATAGTGAAATTTTCGACTAAGAATGAGAAAATCACAAGATTTTTCGTATTCCACTTCATTGTTCTCTCTAATTTGAGATGAGCAATTTCTTATTCAACAAAAATATCTCATTTGATTTCAGAAATAGTAATGATGAAATAATAATGTGGACTCACTTCCGAACAAAAGACTTCCTTCAAAAGAGATCATCGAATGTGGTCTTAAAGGCGCCGTAGTCAATTCAGTCCACTGAGGAGGTCCTTCAGTAAATATGGACAACATCTCTACAGAATCACTATAACCGGCGACGTAAACCTTTCCATTAAAAAATTCTGTTGATGGAATTGACCTCTTATTAAGCATAGGAGCGATTTGACACCAACTGCCTGCATACTCTAGAGACGATGAATTTGTCAAATAGATTTCTGCGCTGTCCACAACAAAATATCTACCATCCTCGAATTTTTTGCATCCACCAACAACAATCTCACCAACTCCGGGTATATGTGCTGCTCCTGTGGACGACCTTGGCGTTGGCATTTTGGGCAGTTGCCTCCACCTAAATTTTAAAAATATGAAAAATGGGAGTGATTAAAAGTGTGACACTTAGTGTATCGTTAACGGCGGTCCACAAATAAGTTGAAGCTTGAAATCAGGTAAGGTCTAATATCTGCATACCTGCATTCTGGTACACACCGCTACTAAAACCTTGCCACTCTGAATGACCAAACAGCTGTCAATCCGATATTTGGAGGATATTCCATTGTCAGTTAGAAGTGGAAACTTTTATCCAAAAGGCACTGTAACATGAACACTTTGTTGAGTGATTCTACTTCTACACTCATTTTCCCTTTGCCTGAGTCAACTGTTGCCCAGCAGTGTTCTATGCACACCAATGTACTACTGCTAATGACTGCGTATAAATAAGCGAGTAGTTTCAGAATTCTTGAGGACTAAGAAGATGTGTGAAAAGTCTCATCGGATATCATAATATTTTCAATAACAATCAAGTTAATGTAAGTCATTCTCCAACCTACATTCAGACACACTCAAGTAAATGCAGAAAATGTATTGACAATTCAAACGGATCCACACCTCAGTCCAGATAAAATATCTCGGAATACGTATAAGGTGAATGTAAAATGCTTACGTATTTGTTGCAGGTGTGAATTCCTCACAAGAGTCTAAAAATGTGTGACTTTGCTGATTATATCCACCAAAAACTAAAATTGCATGATCTCGAGCCACTGCCGAATGATAATTTCTCTCCCCAATCATTGGTTTGAGTTCAGTCACTTCACCATTCAGTGGATTAATTCTTTCGACAATTGATGTACTTTTATCAGAGTCACTTCGGCCACCCAGAGTATAAACGCTACCTACAAAAAATAAAATAAAGTAATTGGAAGTAAACGGTTGAAATTGGTTCAAACCATCCAAAGCAACTGTGCAGCTCCCCACTCGTAATATTAATGGGAAACGTAATTTTTTCCCTCCACTTAGTTCAGGAACTGTCTCCAAAGCACCACTTTCTGAATCATTTTTATATAAAATAGCGTTTTCGTACTGCAATAGCAAAACAATGTATTATGTTACTCATGTCATGTGTTTGAGGCAAACACGAAAGTACCTTTTGCTTGCAGATTCAGTCAATTTAATAAACGATTCCAAAAATGTTCTTCTAAATGACTAAATATTCAATAAGTGGATTGTGACAGTACCTTCCATTTTCCGACAAATTGAAATACGATCCACTCACTGTCGTTTCAACTATCAACTCTCTCGGCAGTTTATTCAGGTTTATCAACTCAAGCAGACGAAGGAGGTTCTTTTCGTGTTCAATGTGTTCATCAGTTAAGGACGATGCATGAAACCATGTGCGGAGTGCCTTAAATTTGGTTATTTCGTTTCCATCACATATCCAGGGACTTTGCAATAAGAGTTGAAATTGTTCAACTCCTACGTGTTGGAAGAAACGCTGACTAGAGGCCAATATCTCAAAATCACATGCTATCCTTGGTATGCACGCGCCAATGAGATCGTTGTTTGAAGTGACATTTCCTGCTAACCAAACTTCCATCAGATTAAGTCGATCCAACCTAAAAGACAATTACATCATCAGATTTCGGTAGTTGAATGTATCTTGTTATATCCCTTGCAAGTAACTCTTATTCTGCCACCCATCGTTTTCACCAACAGTTGCCTTTTCGTTTGGAAACCAACTTCTCTAAAATTTCATACATAGTTATTGATTTTTTAAAATATTCTGACATTCGAAAATTGCTCATTAACCAATCTTCCACTATCTCAAACACAAACACACCCCACACACTCTTTATGTTTACTTTGATTAGGATAAACGAACCTTGTCTTGATGAAATCCATTGTTCAGTTGATCAGTTTGTCACAGCCAAGATTGTGAGCTATCAGATATATGCCCAAAACTTTTTCAGCATTTATGATTATTTCACCAGTGTAGGCGAAGTCGACGACTGCCATGACAATACTATTGAAATCAATCATGCAGTTAAGACAGATGACCTACCTATGTGGAAAGCGACTCCAATTTGAGAGTTTCGAATGTCCACCGTTCAAGATACTCTTCTTAATTCCTGGAAATCGTGCACATAGAACAAGTTTATGGGCAGAGATAGTAGTGCCACCTTTGGTCTAGAATTAGAAAAGTTTTACTTTCAATGAAAATATGCATTTACAATTATTGACAAATCAATAAAAGCCGATTCTTGTCGGAATATATTGAATCTACATACATATTTAGAGAGGAGGTCTTTATCATGATGTCGGATCTTAGATTTAAATTGCATGGTTGATAGAGAAATAGATAAGCAGTATGTTGTAGTATGCTCTTACGATGAGAAAGTGGCAACCTTTGGAGAGTATTTGCATCACTGGAATTGCACACACTCTTTTGTAGCCAATTGAATTTCAAAAAATACACTGCAGTTGACTCAAGAGTTATGTTTTTAGCTTTCGAGGAGAATAAAAATAACTTGCTTTTACTTCATAAGAAGCTCGATAATTAATTGCACAAAGAGTACTATTTTATAACCGAATTTAACATCTTGAAACATGAAGTGTATGTTTTGTTTGAAAGTGGATATGATTTGAAGCCATAGATACCCATGTGCTTGATCCCATTTGTTTAGCTTTGCTTGAATCACCACTCTGCAAAAACTCATCAAATTAATGCAAATGGTCTTGTTTCTGTTCCTCATTAATGAAATCGAGTGAAATATAAGCCAATAGGAACTCGCGGGCCCTTCAAAATTTACTGAAATTGTGTGCGTCGACAACCGGAACATGATTAACCCAATTAATCTCATGCTCCGTCGCACATTCTGAAGGGTGTGTAGTCTTGTCTACAGATGACTTCTCAGCTAACCAGATATTCGTGTCCAATCAAGTCATGTTAACTTTATTCAATTATTGGTCATGTTTGTCGTGAGTATAACTCAAATAATCAATATACTCTCTGTGCATTTGCTTCTTCAATGCCATTGATATACCTTAACTCATTCCGAGAGCCTTTCCATACTAGGTTATTGTGCCACACCTATTAATAAGGATAACTCAAGGCAATTCCAAATTTAACCAGCGTTTATCTTTGCGCTAAATGGCTTCTGGTGACGGGACACGAATCTTTGATGACAACATTAAAGAGAGAAAAACAATATCTTCTTCAAATCCAATATCCATCCCATCCCCTAAGCCGAGTCCCAATTGACTCTTTGCCAACTTCTTGCATCCACTTCTTGGGATGTAAGTGGAATGATCAATCAAAAATTGTTCAAAATTCTTGTGTGTCAGTCTGAAAACCATCAAAGTATTGGGTCACTTATTTCTTCCCTAATCGAAATAAGATAATTCTTACACTACTACTAATACTCTAAGTCATACTGGTCATATTTATTGGCAGATCCATTTTTGTATTTGCATTGCATCCTCACAATTTATACTGAGACAGACAAATAGACTAATGGGTTGTATTGTTAGCTAAATTCAATTTGCCATTCCCGTCTATGAGATTGTGGCCACAACATTTCTCTCTAACCTACTCATGACCAGTATCTTTTAGCTTCTCCGTCTTCATCAATCCTCAGTAAGTAAATACAACATTTGCGATGCTTCTCTATTTTCTCCTACTAGTTCTTCATAACATAACTACATAACTACATAACTATTCGCATCATCAGGATCTGCCGTACTAATATCAGTTATCATCACCCTACTCCGACAGGAACTGCAAATATTTGAAGTTCTGGATCTTCGATGAGATTCTCTAGAATGGGTACGTTTCTTTGATGGCATTCTTCTGAGCAGATTAGGAGTGTTCATCAATTCTGAGGTCATATCATGAGCTGTGAGTTGGGAGAGTTGATTTCTTGAAAGTTTGGCGTCCATTGAATATTCCACTTTGTAAGTTCTCACCTGCCAACTAACATCTATTCGAAGAGGTTGAATGCTTGCAGTCAGACGCTTGGAGACCATAGTTGGTTTGATAGCAGCTTCACAAGTAACATGGTGTGATTCGTAAAGTCGAGTATGATTGGGAATCGTGTCTAGTACAGCTGTACCAACGGATCCGCATGAGGAGCATGAAAGGGTGATGGGAGGCTTGCTGGTATCACCAAATGCATACTGTCATCCACAATCACAAGTCAATATTGTCATTTCTCCCAGTTCTCCAACAACATCAACATTTCTCCTACCAAAAAAACTGCAGCAGATTTCCACCGGGTACCTATATGCGGTCAGTGCTGCAAGAGGATGTCCAAAATTGCATCGATTACCTAAATGACTTTGTAGATGATGCATATTGGGAGGTGATAACAGGTGGATTACTGAGTTCTTTCTAGGTGAACGGTCTTCCACCCACGCCAATGTGGAGAGAAGTTTATTTGGAGGCTTCTGCAACAACCTCATCTTGAGAACAGCATTTGTTGTAGGATGCTGCCATATTTTGTAAGAACCTTTTCTTGAGAACCGAGAATTTACGCGTCCTGACTCTTCTATTGCACCAGATTCCATTGAAATTAGTTGTCTCTCAAGTTCAGCTACCGTGTATTGACGACCGCGCACACAGGTCACAGTTGAAGGTGGGGGACTCAAACAGTCATTAAATGTTGGGAACTCAATGGCTCACGAAAACGAATAGATGTCCTCAATACACTATCTATTCGTAACCGAGGCCGTGAAAAGGGCCAACGACAAGGTTGAGTGAATTTTCTTTGATCCCCACTCTGATTCAGAAGGTTTGTGGCCTTCTGATTCAGTTGTAAGTTTTCTAACTTTTTCGGTACCGATATAAAGATCACTTCTCGTCTCTTATTAGAAGTTGAACTTGTGACATTATAATCTCTTGGGGAGCCTTAGGTATCACTAATGTATTTTGGTTTAGAAGCCGTAACACCAGACACATAGACTTCATCACCACACGGAAGTTCCAATTCCTCCAGATCTTTCATATCAACAACCTGAATTCCAGTATCCTCAGGGAGAACGGTCGCAATTTCCGTGCCTGTTGATGCAAGTACTGTACTGACATTCAAATCTGTTGATTTCCACTCTGTCAAGGAAATTTCCACAGCCAAATTTTCCACATCAACTTGAGTCATACACACCTTGGTTGCTATCGAAAGAGAACCAACCTGTGTGCCTGTGGAAACGGTGTATCTTCTCACCACTTCTCCAGACATTGTCGACAACAATCCATCTACCAACAACAATCTCACCAACTCCGGGTATGTGTGCCGCTCCTGTGAATGACCTTGGCATTGGCATTTGGGGCAGATGCCTCCACCTAAATTTTGAAAATATGAAAAATGGGAGTGCTTCTTAGTGTATCGTTAACGGCGATCCATAAATAAGTTGAAGCTTGAAATCAGGTAAGGTCTAATATTTGTAAACATGCATTCTGGTAGACACCACTGCTAAAACTTTACCACTCTGAATGATCGAACAGATGTCAATCCGATATTTGGAGGATATTCCATTGTCAGTTAGAAGTGGAAACCTTTATCCAAAAGGCACTGTAACATAAACACTTTGTTAAGTGGTTTTGCTAATGCATTCAATTTCGATTGAAATGGGTCATATGCTGAACAGCATTGTTTCATGAACATCAATATCTTTTATTAATAATGAAGCATAAATTAGCGAGTTGATTCAGAATTCTTGAGAACTAAAAGGATGTGTGAAAAGTCTCATCAGATATCATAATATTGACAATAGCAATCAAGTTAATGTAAGTCATTCTCCAACCTACATTCAGACACACTCAAGTAAATGCAGAAAATGTATTGACAATTCAAACGGATCCACACCTCAGTCCAGATAAAATATCTCGGAATACGTATAAGGTGAATGTAAAATGCTTACGTATTTGTTGCAGGTGTGAATTCCTCACAAGAGTCTAAAAATGTGTGACTTTGCTGATTATATCCACCAAAAACTAAAATTGCATGATCTCGAGCCACTGCCGAATGATAATTTCGCTCCCCAATCATTGGTTTGAGTTCTGTCACTTCACCATTTAGCGGATTACTACATTTACTACACTTGATATACTTTCATTAGAGTCATTTCTGCTACCCAGACAAACTATCTCACATGATTATCGATTAGAAATATTGGCATTGCTGAGTACACTATCAATAGATAATGATTGGGAAAATGTATACAAATAACTTGCTCTGAACTGTGACATTTACAATAATGAAAATGCACACTTAAAATTAGAAACGCAATAGTTTTCTTATTCTAATTCTATGTTTTCACATATTTGAATTTTGCAGTGGGGAAGAGTGAGGTCTGCATCATCGTGTCTATATAATGAGTGAGTAGAGCTGTCTTCCACCCTGCAGACATACTACATTCCGATCCTGTCGAGATGTGTTATCTCTGGGACTTTTGAACATGGACTATCTGTTGCTAATATACGAAATCATTCAGCAAAATTGGTGAGGGATGCGAATGGATCTACCCTGATTTAAAATCTTCCAGTGATATTTCTTTCTATTGATCGAAGTTAGTCAGTGCAGAAAGTACAAGAGATCTGGAGTGTCTTGAATAAATGCCACTGTAAAATCAGCATGCCTATTAATAATTCACCATTTTTCAATTGAAACTTCAATCAGTTCCCCAGTTAAGACTGAAAGATTCAAAGTTAGCTACTCATTAAATTTGATTTACAAAATTCGGTAGCTTGAAACTATGTATAGCACTCCGAAGGACCACTGTTCTTAAATGGAGAGTATTAAATTGCATCGAGCTACAAACTAGAAAGTCGATAATTATGAATTATTTTGCCTCGAATTGCACTGGAGTCCATTCTGATAAACGTTATTGTTATTCCTGAACGGTTTAAAGTATCGATTTTTAAACAGAACCTGTAGAATTACACATTCTTTTCAGGCGTGTAATTAAGCTGCAAATTTTCGTGCTTTTATTTTGATTTGCTTTTCGTTCGGAAAAGAAACCTGTGGACAGGTGCTCACTTTGAGAACAGTTTTTGGTCACCTTCAGTGGTATTTCTTTTCCCAAGTTGATACTGAAGGTGCTATTGAAGTGACGGCGAGTAGTACACTTATCAACTGAGGTTGTCTAACTTTTTTTATCGTCGATCCCACAGAAAGAAGAATAGTGAAGGAGGGTATATTTATCTAGCGAGTGAAAAGAGTAAGTGATACTACGTCCGAGAATTTGCAGTATCCAGTTACATGCCTCCGAAATCTATCTACTCAATTGTTAATCAATGTGATGTTTGACGTAAAATATGCAGTGTACTTTATTATAGCCAATTTACACTGTGATTCTAGTTTCACCACACTTTCTATTATTCATATCACTATATACGTAGTGCCTGATATCATCTAAGCTATCTTAACAAAACGTAAAGGAAGTGTAGCGGATTTGCTACTTAAGTAAACCTGAATGTACTCAGAAACCTCAGTGACAGTGTCCTAGTTGTTAGTTCCCACTAAAGTAGCGTAGCTACTGCAAAGTCAAGAAAGAGACGAGGTGAGAGGAGAGACGTTTATTCGCCGTAACAAGATGGCGGTGTGTATGTACAGGGAGCTTAGCAATAATCAACATGGCGAATCGACTAAAACAAACGGAAGCTCCTGAGTGGTTATGCGTAAGTAGCGCTCAGCCCGTACATGTCGTTGCACGCTCGCACCTTCGTGCGCACGTGCGGTGACGCGTCCCACAGGAGTGTCGCATTGATTGCAAATTGTGCTCAATGCAACCTGTATGAATATTGAAAGCTGTTTCTTGTTGAGAATGATTTCTCAACTTAATAAATAAAAAATAAATGATTTTTTATTTTGTCAAGTTCTTTCTTCCAATATAATTATAACTTATGAAAAAATAGCATTTTAATTCAACATTCTTCCTATTCTATTTATTCACAAGGAAAAAGACATTTTAACATTTTACAGTCATTTTTTAACGTGTTTGTTTCCAGTAACAACTATTGATCAGATAATATGGAATAAATTAGCAAAAATCATTTATCGTCAGGAGTCGTAGGTCGTCTTTATAATCCAATTCGGTAATCAATTTCCAACAATACTCATGCTTGGAGGAGAACTAAATTAGCAGTAAATAGGGATTGATTAGCAACTCGTCCATCCATGGGGTTTCAATGCCATAAAACTTACCCCGTCGTCTTTGTTGAATTGCAGCTCATATATTCTCCCATTATTAGCTACAATTAAAATAAAAAAGATCAGATTTGACTATTTATTTATTATAACTGATCTTGGGAGAATCATGGTGAACTCTGTCATTCTAAAACATGTTACCTAAAATTAAGTGTCTTCACACACATTTTAGGAAGGAAAAATTGACTAACCACTCAATTTATCAAATTGGTCAATATGCTCAAAACAACAGTAGTATGAACTCACTGTAAAATATGTAAATATTTCAAGTAAAATGTCAACAACTTGATGAGCTCTACCCTACCCAATTGGTTAATTTTTCACAGGATTATCGATTGGAAATATTGGCGTTGCTGGCTACCCTATTAATAAATTCTAATTGGACAAATATTTGCAAATGAGGAGCTCTAAACTGTGCACTTCCCATTAACGAAATTGTCCACTTAAAATTGCGAACTCACTGTAAATTTCGTGTTGGAATTCCACTTTTCACTTACTTGAGATGTGGTGCTTGTAACTTCTTTGCTCCTTATGATGAATGAGTGTGGCTGTCTTCCTTAATTTGGCAGTTAAATCAAATGCAGGTATTCATGGAATTCGATATTGAGAAATCGATGGTGTGGCTGTGTAAATCAAATTCATTATGACAGGCTTCCACCTTTTCAAGATGTGCTGTCTGAGTGACTTTTGAGCAGAAAGTGCCTTGAACAAAGACCACCGTAAAATCAGCATAACCATTAATTTGTCTTCATTTTTCAATGGAAAATTCAACCAGTTCTCTTATTAATACTGCGCATTTGAAACGCATTTGCTCATAAAATTCGATTTAGAAAATTCAGTGGTATTTAACTTGACTCTTTAAGAAAATTACTTTCCATATTGTAACGTTCAAGTAACTACGTATAACACATCGTTGCAAAACTGCTTTTAAATAGTGGATACTAAATTGTACCGAATTACGAAGGAGGCAATCATATGCAAACAGAAAGGGCCACGGAAAAGCACTAATAGGAAATCAGATGTCAAGAAATTACTTTACACGTCCAGGTTACTCGGCAATTGACAAATTGACTTCTGGAACTCCTCTCTTCAAATTCATTACGATTCACAGAAAATAATAATAAAATAAAATAATGAAATAGAATTTGACTCACTAGCAAATAAAAGACTTCCATTAAAAGAGATCATCGAATCTGGATCAAAAGAGATAGTAATCACTTTGGTCCACTGGGGAGATACTTCAGTAAACATAGACAACATCTCCAGAGATGAAGTAGAATCCTCAGAATCACCAGCGACGTATACTTTTCCATTGAAAAATTCTGCTGATGGATTTGCCCTTGAACTAAGCATAGGAGCGATTTCGCACCAATTGCCTGCATACCCTAGAGGCGATGAGTTTGTCAAAAAGATTTCAGCATTGTCGACAGCAGGTGCGTCATCTCCAGTTTCTGTCCATCCACCAACAATGATCTCACCAACACCGGGTATATGTGCCGCTCCTGTGTCATACCTAGGCGTTGGCATTTGGGGCAGTTCAACCCACCTAATTTTGAAAATATGAAAAATGAGAGTGATAAAAATTGCTTCGTTACCGGTAGTCTATATGTTTTAGCTTGAAATCAGGTATGGTCTAAAATCTGTATACGTACATGCTGATGCACACTATTAAAATCTTGCCAATCAAACAGCTGTTAATCCGATATTCGGAAGATCTTCGATTGTCAGTTATAAGGGGAAACTTTATTAAGTGAGTTTACTTCCGCATCTCTTTTCGCTTGCCCTGAGAAAACTGTTTTCCAGCAATGTCCTATATACACCAATGTCTTACAACTACTGACGAGGTTGTTTCGGAACTCTCAATTTGAACAAAAGATGAGTGAAAAATCGCATTGCCAATAACAGTCAAGTGAATGTAAGTCATTCTCTAACCTAAATTCAGACACAATTAAATGCAGAAAATGTATTCATAATCCAGAGAGGTCCACATATCACTCCAGACAAAATAACTCGGAGTGCGTATAAGGTGAATGTAAAGGGCTTACGTATTAGTTGCAGGTGTGAATTCTTCACAAGAGTCTAAAATTGTGTCATTTTCCTTATTATATCCACCGAAAACTAAAATTGCATGATCTCGAGCCACTGCTGAATGACCATCTCTCTCCTCAATCATTGATTGGAGTACAGTCACTTCACCATTCTGTGGATTAATTCTTTCGACTCTTGATATGCTTTCGTCAAACTTGTTTCTGCCACCGAGAGTATAGACGCTACCTACATGGAATAAAATAAAGCAATCAGGAGTAAGTAATTGAAATTGGTTCCAACCATCCAAAGCAACTGTGCAGCTATGGAGTCGATGTATTAATGGGAAAGATGAATTTCTTCTTCCACTTAGTTTAGGAATTGTCTCCAAAACACCACAACTTGAATCGTCTTTACGCCCATGAACAAAAATGAGCGTTTTCGTTCTGTAAAAGCAAAACAGTGTATTGTGTATTTCATAACAGGCAAATATGAGGGTACCTTTTCCTTGCAGATCCCTTTAAATTCATAAATGTGTCTAGAAATGTTCTCCTTAATAATTAATTATTCAGTATGCGAATTGACACAGTACCTTGCATTTTCAGATAAATTAAAATCCGATCCACTCACTGAAGTTTCAATTACAAACTCTTTAGGCAATTTATTCAAGTTTATCAACTCAAGAAGACGATGGAAATCCTTTTCGCGTTTTGAGCGTTCTAAAGTTAGGGACGAGGCATGCAACCATGTACAGAGTGCCTTAAATTTGATTGCTTCATTTCCATCACATATCCAGGGACTTTTCAGTATGAGTGGAAGTTGTTCAACTCCTACGTATTGGAAGAAACGCTGACTGGAGGCCAATCTCTCAAAATCACCTGCTATCCTTGGTATGCACACGTCAATGAGATCGTTGTTTGAAGTGACATTTCCTGCTGACCAAACCTCCATCAAATTAAGTCGATCCAATCTACAAGACAATGACATCATCAGACCTCGATAGATGAATCGTATCTTGTTATATCCCTTACAAATTACTCTTGCTCTGCCACTCATCTTTTCACCAATATTTACCTTTTTTTCAAATAATAAACTTCACTAAAATTTCATACATTGTTATTGATTTTTAAAACCTCTGACATTCAAGAAGTGCGCTTTAGACACTGTTCCACTGGCGCGCACACACTCCTTATATTTATTTTGATTAGGAAAGACGAACCTTGTCTTGATGAAATCCGTTGTCCAGTTGATCAGTTTGTTGTAACCGAGATTGTGAGCCATCAGATATATGCCCAAAACGTTTTCAACATTTATGATTATTTCACCAGTGTAAGCAAAGTCGACGACTGCCATGACAATACTGATGAGATTAATAATGTGGTTAAGACAGATGACCTACTCATGTGGAAATCGACTCCAATTTGAGAGGTTCGAATGTCCACTGTTCAAGATACTGTTCTTAATTCCCGGAAACCGTGCACAAAGAACAAGTTTATGGGCAGGGATAATAGGGCTGTTTTTGGTCTAGAATTAGAAAATTTGCACCTTCAATGAAAATATGCATTTACAAGTATTGACAAATCAATAAATGCCATTTCTCTTCGGAATATATTGAACCTATCTGCATATTTAGAGGGGAGATCTTCATCAAAATATCGGATCTCAGGTGTAATTTGCATCGTTGATAGAGAAATTGAAAAGCAGTGTGTGGCAGGATGCGTTTAGTATGAAAGAGTGGAAGACTCTGAAGAGTACTTGCATCAATGGAATTGTACACAGCCTATGGTAACCAATTAAATTTCAACAAATACACTACAATTGACTCGTGCTCTCCATAATTTTCTTAGCCCTCAAAATGATGACTGGCTTTTGAAGAGAATATAACACAACTTGGTTTTACGTCGTAAGAAGACCGATAATTAATTGTAGCAAGGTAATTGATTGCACAATAGATTTCATCTTACAACCGACTCTGAGATCTTGATAGCGAAATATGTGTTTTGTATGAAAGAGGATATGATTTGAAGCAATAGATACCTATATGCTTGATCTCATTTGCTTAGCCTTGCTTTCATCACCACTCTTTGAGCAAATTCATTAAATTAATACAAATGATCTTATTTCTGATCTTGATTGATGAAAGCTAGTGCAATATAAACCGATGGATACACATGGATGTTCACAATTTATTGGCATTGTGGAGTCGGCTATCCGAACACGAGCATTCTGAGCAGTGTGCAGTCGTGTATATAGAGGACTTCTCAGCTAACCTATGCATCTGCGGCAATTTATAGAGAAATCTATTATAAGCAAACGGTTATTACCTAAAAATTAATTCACTTTGCAATGTGTATCCATATCGTTATACGATATCGTACCATCTCACTATTTCGTCCACTCTTATTGAATGCTTAGAAGTAGTAGGAAATCATTTGAGGCAAGTCCTTTGCAAAGAACCTACGAAAATTTCTGAAAGCAGCTGCTTATTCCATCTTCGATTCTTTTGGTCTGTATTAACTCCTGAGTTTGGCAATTTCAATGACCTCGTTTTGATTTCGTGAACTCTAAGTTAGCTACTATGACGATGTCATCAGCCTTGGTCCGTGGATCAATGGGACATTCAATTGCTGCCAACGACGAAAACATTTGCTGTGACAAAATGACCAGTTTCTTTCACCCATATATTCCCCAATACCCCCGGTCCCTCATTTAGATACCTTCTTTGTTCCCATTTATCCTTCACATTTTAAGTACTCTTCTGCTTTGTTTATAGTATTTTAGCTAATAATTAGCAACTCAAGTCAGGCATCTTATGGACCACCGTTTTATCTCATACAGTGTTACAGACCATCAAGCACGATTTTAACTGATTGAACTGGAACTAGGCAAGTATGGAAGGAGTTGTCATTGTGTCAAAGTGATCCCGTGGTAGTTCGAATTTACGCATTTTTTTCACACAACGACAAGGAGTCGTAGAACATCTGATTGGAAGTCAACCATGAATATGAAAGTAGAATTAAAAATTTTAGAATAAAAGTCGATTTTCCGCAACTTAGATTCCATTGAAATTACAAAGCTGGAAAGCAGATAAACTTGTCCAAGAGAACTTACCACAAATTATCAAGGGTGTGGGAGAGAGGGATGGAGGCGGGGTTCAAGAAAAGGGTGAGAGCAGCGTTGAGGTATCAAAAATTCCACATCATTTGCTTTTTTGAATTTGGGTTGCGCAATAGCACTTCCTAAAGTTGGAAATATTAGTAATTGTCATCTGGATCGAAACGATTACTTGTCTAATTTGTGCATTGCCAGTTGACATGGGTTTAAGCATGACGGATGGAATTGATGCCAGATGAATGAAAATGGATGAATTTTGTCCAAGGAAGTTGCATTCACCATTTTATTGTTAATTTCTCACTAAATAGGTATAGTTGTTAAAATTTTCCAATTACGGGGTCTTTGGACTGAAGTTTTTCTGTAGTACTTTGAAGGCATTTGCGTGGTATGACTGAGTTCTCGAAATAGTAGCTATTTTTGTGCTAAGTAGTTTTTAGCACCACTTAAATTCATCCAAGCGTTGAAAATTGAACGGCCATGTACGACATTCAACATCGGTTGACATTAGTGTTTAATGTATTTGCACATTCATTCATTCAAGTTATGTTAAAAGCACTCAATTATTAGTCATGAATATGACTTCAATAATGAATATACTCCCTGTTCGTTTGCTTTTTCAATATCACTGATATATCTTGACTCATTCCGGGGACCTTAACATACTATGTTATTACGCCATAATGATTACTAAGGATAAGTCAGGGCAATTTCGACTATAGCATTCTTCTTTGCACTGGAATGAGTGACTATCTTCGTGGCTAAGTGGGTTATAACACCACTTCAGTTTATCCAAATGTTGAGAATGCAAAAACGACGTTCAACATTGGTTGTCATTAGTGCTTAATGCATTTGCAGAATAGCCTCGAGTAAACAATGTTAGTTACTCACAAACTATTGCAGGGTCTTTGTCCTACAGTATTTTGTAGTACATTTAAGTATGTAAAACCATATACAACATTCAATGGTTTATAGACCTAACAGTAGGAGAGGTGGATGTGCCAAAACTTTACACATGCTATTTATTTCAATATCAAGGGCGCACTTATTCATATGTGAAAATGGGTTTGAATGTGCCATGTCAGCACAGAGAATGAAATGTATTCTGGTTGACAGCAGCGATTATTGCATTTGCACAATGACCTGAACTCAATCATTGTTTTCTGCTAATACTTGTTTTGTTTAGACAAGATATCATTTAAAGCATAGTTGGAACTGCTTGTTCATTTTGATATGGCCAAAATTGCGATTTACCTAAAGCACAACCTTGATTTGTCGTCGTTTAGGCGTTAAAAGTATAAAAATAACCCCTACGACTGAAAATGCGACTATGGTCACCCTCTGACCCTTGATGGCCTTGGCGTCTGTCAAACTGCCACTTTGTTCTGAACTCAAGTGTCAATGCCCACTTTGTGAGCACATTGGTGAGTTGAGTCTGTTAAAATGAGGGTGCAATTGGGTTGATAATATAGCCTTCTTGCAAGAGAATTCCAGTTGGACCAAGATATGCAGAAACCAGCTTATTGCTCTGGTCATTCTACTTAGTAACCCTTGACTGTATGCATTTCAAACTAATTGTAATCTAATACAGGTGCTTTCTTTAATGAATTTGTATTTATTTCGAAGAGCATGTGATTATTTGAAAATTCAAAGTCAAATTCAGACGAAAAATTGTTAGCCCGACATGAGACCAGGTCGTTAGAGCTATGCTCTCGTTTCACTGATTGGCCTAATAAATACAAGTAAACTGGTAGTTGGTGTGGTGGAATGACGTAATAGAATTGAGTTAAGGTCTTAGCTTTCCAACCAACATTCTTCTCCTCATCTCTCCCTATGCCTTTATCTGCACTCCCAAATCTCTCTCTCTCTTTCCCTCTCTCACATACTTTCCTGCTCTCCTCCCAAGAGTCAAGTTACACTATTGATACACCTTATTGGTCATGGGAAATATCACTTCTGGTTAATTATAAGCAGGTTAAAATAATGACCACGGCAACATACTGAGAGGTGCTTGTAAGCACTAGAATGCCTTGGAAACTTTACGGACCAATAGGAAGCTGTCATGGATATATCTATATCAACACAACACATTTACAGTTGAAAGCAGAGGTGGGTGGTTGCCACGTCACCTCACATTTTCTTATTCCTTTCGATTCCTTCCGGCTCTGAGTAATTACCTCTGAAACTGTTCCATTTATCAAATTTCCCAAGAAAGTCTTTGATGATATTAACGATTTTTACATCCTTTAATAATGGTCCAGATAGGAGTAAGTGATCGGACTACGCATCACAGTGAAGTCGCAATTACTAGACAGAGTAGAATACTAATTCAATGATCTGATATTCAAATGTCCTTATAAAGTTATTTTTTCAACGAATGGTTCGTAAATGAACAGAATGCAACTTTTGAAGTTCTATTTCATAAGAATCACTTTTAAAATCATAAAAGATGGTAAAACAAAATTGGTGACGATAATCTACTGAGTTATTTGAGTAGTCGAAAAAGTTTGAAGAATCGAACTGCACCTTCTTATCCCACGTTTCTGGAGTGATGAGAGCGGATACGGCAACATCATAGCGAATACTCGTTGGTGAAATCTCTTCTGACGTTCTCCACATGCCTGTGGTATCTTCATCTCCTGATACACTGCTGACAAATGAGGAAAGTGTTTTCTGCTTCGATTCAGTTCCGCTGTCTTTGGAAAATGAAAATACTTCCCCTCTCCCATTACATCTGAAGTGGTAAATTGTTCAAACTCCATTTCTGCTATTTGTCCATCCACGCTGAGAAATCCAATCTTTGAATCCCTCGAGGAAACAACATCCATCAAACGTGATGAGGTAGGTGGTCTAGGAATTGTTGTGTGTGCAAGTCTGCTCACTTCGTATTCCTTTATCACCCTCTGTATTATCGCATTTCCTTTTAGCTCTGCATATATTGCTTTCTTTTTCTCCTACTTGTCCAACCGTATCTTTGAGGGCGTTCAATACGTAAACTATCACCTGATTCTCATCACTGGCTGGCGCTCGCCTCCTTGAACTGGATTCGAAGTCACCTGAGTGAATTCATCCGCTCTCATACTATGCTCGTAGCACTCATAACTGTCAATAACTCTCTGCTTTAGGGAATTATGGTGATGTAAAGAATATCTAGTCTTATCTCCACTTCTCGCATTACCCTTAGTATCCTCACTTGTAGTCACAATCTCTACAATCTTCATTCCTTCTGCAAAGTGACGGCTCTCTTCAAAATGCTTTTCTCTTTCATAATCATCGGTTACAGTTTGAATGATTGTATTACCCCTCAACATTGAATACAAATTAGCTTTTTCTCCATCAAATCGATCAGTCTTACTGCAAACTTGTGCGTAGACGTCAACAATTTCGTGGACTCGGATATCTCCCACTGCTGCTAATGCTCCTCCTTGTCTTCCTCCTCCTACCCCTCCTCCCAGAAGACTTGAAGTGCTTGTGAGAAACGATGAGGAGAGATCACCAGGTGTTATTTCATTACAGTAAATAACATATCTGGAGGCTATTGAATGGCTTCTTAGAGATTCAAATGACCCGCTTGACCGTTTATCTGATGCCCTCTTGATATATTCGTTGAGACTGTGTTATTGAATGTGCTCGCAAATTACACCCTTTGAATTCTTATTGATGCTTCATTACTATCCGGATAATCATGATCTGCTGTACTAATATCGTTAATCATCACCCTACTCCGACAGGAACTATAAATATTTGCAGTTCTGTGTCTTCCATGAGATTCTTCAGATTTGGTATATTTCTTTGATGGCGTTCTTCTGAACAGATTAGGAGTGTCCATCAATTCTAAGGTAATATCATCAGTTATGAGTTGGGAGAGTTGATGTCTTGAAAGTCCGGTGTCCATTGAATTGTTCGCTTTGTAGTACTCACCTGACAACCAACATCTATTCCAACAGGCTGAATGTTTGCAGCCAGACGCTTGGAGACCATAGCTGGTTTGATAGCAGCATTACAATTAACGTGGTGTGATTCGTAGAATCGACTTTGACTGGAAATCGTGTCTACTACAACTGTATCGACGGACCCACATGAAGGGCATGAATGAGTAGTGAGAGGCTTGCTGATATCGTCAGTTGCATACTGTCGTCCACAATCACAAGTGAATATTGTCATTTCTTTCAGTTCCCCATCAGCTTCAACATTTCTCATGACACAAGCACTGCAAGAGATTTCCACCGGATGGCTAGTGCTGCAAGAGGACATCCACAATTGCATCGAGTACCAGATTGCCCAAAGGACTTTGTAGCTGATATATAATGAGAGGTGTTAACAGTTGGAAGTTGTGAAACTCAATTTCTGGTTTCTTATTTACTTGTTGAATAGAAATTGCATGGGGTATGAGTCTGACACCAAATTGCAGAATGTGGAGTAGTGGATGAGATTTCTGTAAGAGGAGTGAGAGTTTGACCAGGAATATGGATGATTCCAGGACAACGCAAAGACTCAGTCGAAAACGGGTTGGTCTCTCTGAGGACCGGTGTGGTCTGGCCAGATCGAAGTGCATTATGAAGTAGACTCAGATCTGCACTCTGGTGAAGTAGACTAGCCTCAATGTGGGCACTTCCACTTGTAGTGGATGAAGCAATGAAGAGAACAAGCTTCTGCTGATCTCGACTCGGTGATCTACTTGACGGTGCTCTACCACATGCTGACTGGTAAGCCCCTTCAACCATTCCAATATAGCTCTTTCCAGAAGATGCCAGAACTGCACTTACGTTGACTTCCGCAGATCTAGACTGATTCAGAGCTACTGAAACTTCTAAGTTCTCAACCATTACCTTCTCCATGGTAACGGTTATTGGAATTAGAATAGAACCAACCTGGACAGATTTCGATTTCAATGAATGCAGATTGGAATTGGTAATTCCACCAAACGTTAGAGCTGAAGATGAAGGTTCAATTAAGGAAACATATCCACTTGCAGGAGATCTTTTTGCACTGATTGACCTCTCCTTAACAGCTATTCGAGTTTGATTTGATTTGATATCTCGTTGTACCTCCGCTTTGTACTCGGCTTGGCCCAATCTAAGTGCGATTTCTGATATATCTCCTGCAGAAGTAATATAAACTTCTGAACACTCGGAAAGCATAGATAAGGCAGCGATTTCAGTAGGGCATGGGATATTTTCAGTTGAGAGCGATTTAACTAAACGTGAAACTTGGTGGGCATCAAGACCCATTTGTTGCAGGTTCAATTCTGTGGGAACAAGAACTGCTCCTACCTGGGTCATTGCCTCAACTTTCGAGCTCTCTTTAATCCTATTGATACTCTCAATATGACCCACCTCATCAGAAAACTCCAAATGATGTACACATGATGTGGCCATTCATTCCTTGACTCTGAGTAGCTCGCTTCAATAAAATCTCTGCTAGAATCGACTGATGTGTAAAATTTCTCACCATTGTATTCCATTTGAACATCTTGAGTGTCTCTAATAGGCAAAACACGCACACCCTTCGATTCAGTCAAAATTTGATCATATTGTGTCGGCCTTGAATACAGCATCGCTCCAATACTGACCTGCTCGAAGTTGCCATGTTTCCTTTGCCCACTGACAACCTCCATATTCTCAACACTTACTTTGTCAACTGTAACTGTTTTGGGAATCAGATCCAATCCAACTTGAACATTTTTGTCCACCGGGTGAGTTCGATTTTGTACGAAGGTGATCTCGCCGTTTGGCGTTTTTGTACCTTCCCAGTAACCAGCTGTACGTTTATTCCCTGTACTATATTGAGCTTTCCTTACACGCAGAATGGTGATGAAATTGGAATCATCCACATCAGGAGTGGTGTTAGGGTCAACATTCCTGCTGTTATGCTACCCACATCAAAGTGCTTGGATCCATCTGTACTTACAATTACAGAAGCACTCTTATTATCTGACACGACGCTAGTTACAAACTTATCTCCACAATAGCAGGGTGAAAGTTCGGCACTCTCATTCATTTGAACGACTTGTACACCAGTTGCTTCTGTCAATTCTTCACCATATTGGACTCCTGAAGTGCACAAGACAGCACTGACATCCACCTCTCTTGCACCTCGAGTTGTTTTACTTGATAGAACGGCTTTCATGTTTTCTAATTTGAGTGGTCTGACATCGATACTATTGGGAATTAGCTTGACTTCTACTTGAACACCGCGATCACTCCAGTCCAATTTTGATGCACTTACTAATGAGTATTGTTTGTCTGGAGATATAGATTTTCTTTGTGATGTTGACCTATTTTGATTCGCCGAGTCAACCATAACCAGTTTATAGCTAGGATTGGGGTGATTGGTATATGTTTCAGATTGAAGTATAAGGCCCTTCTGGACACAAACGATCAGTTCTGGCCAAATGCTATCGTATGGAGCAGTACCTGATATCAGCTAAGATATTTCAACAGAACGTACGGGGAGTGTAGCGTTTATTTCCAGTTATGCTCACGGCAAATGTGATTAACAATTGAATATGTTTAATGCAACTTGAATGAATATCGAAAGTTTTTTTGACGAGAAGGCTTCTCTACGCACGATGACACCCTCCAGAATGTTCGAGTGCGCATGAGATACCTTCTCTGCACATTCTGAGCATAAATCTTCTTTAATTTTTCAATTTAAGAAAAAAAATTGATTTTTTATTTTTTATATTTCATTCATCCATTATCATTTTCCGGTTTTAAGAAAACACATTGGCGTTCTATATAGTTACAAGGAAATAGGTAGTTTTAACATTTTAAAGTCATTTTATAACGTTAGTTCGTTTTCAAGAGAGAAGGGACAGTTAGGGTCATTTATCTTCAGGAGTCGTAGTTGGTATATATGATCTAATTCACAAATCAATTTCCAAGAATATCTTTGCCTTGAGGAGTTCTAAATTACCAGTAAATGAGGTTTTATTAGCAACTCCTCCGTCCATGAGTTTTTACTTTCATGAAACTTACCCCGTCGTCTTCACTGAATAGCAACTCGTATATTCTTCCACCAAAAGCTACAATTAGAAGAAAATATGATCAGATTTGACTATTTCTTTATTATAACTGATCTTGGGAGAATCATGGTGAACTCTGTCATTCTAAAACATGTTACCTAAAATTAAGTATCTTCACACACATTTTAGGAAGGAAAGATTGACTAACCACTCAATTTATCAAATTGGTCAATATGCTCAAAGCAACAGTAGTATGAACTCACTGTAAAATATGTAAATATTTCGAGTAAAATGTCAACAACTTGATGCGTTCTACACTACCCAATTGGTTAAGTTTTCACAGGATTATCGATTGGAAATATTGGCGTTGCTGGCTACCCTATTAATAAATTCTAATTGGGCAAATGTTTGCAAATGAGGAGCTCTAAACTGTGCACTTCCCATTAACGAAATTGTCCACTTAAAATTGCGAACTCACTGTAAGTTTCGTGTTGGAATTCCACTTTTCACTTACTTGAGATGTGGTGCTTGTAACTTCTTTGCTCCTTCTGATGGATGAGTGTGGCTGTCTTTCTTACTGTGGCAGTTAAATCAAATGCAGGTATTCATGGAATTCGATATTGAGAAATCGATGGTATGGCTGTGGAAATTAAATTCATTATGCCAGGCTTCCACCTCGTCAAGATGTGTTGTCTCAGTGACTTTTGAGCATGGATTATCTGTTACCAATATGCGAAATCTTCCGGTAAAAACGGTGATGGATGCGAATGAGTCTTTTCTGATTTAAAATCTTTAATTAAACCACCTTTCTTCTGGTTAACATTAGTTAATGCAGAAAGTACCAGCGATCTGGAATGCCTTGAACAAATACAAATGGTAAATGATCATAACCATTAATCAGTCTTCATTTCGTAATGAGGTTTACAAACACTTCTTCTTTTAAGACTCCACGGTTGAAATTCAAATGTTCATAAAATTATATTTAGAAAATTAGAGGGCACCACTGTTCATAAATGGAGAATATTAAATTTTATCGAGTTGCAAGGGTAAAAATCATGTGCAAACAGAAAGTGCCATGGTAATATACTGTTCGGGATCCAGTTGTCAAGACATTACTTTACTCATTCCAGTAATTTTAAAATTGATATTTTGACCTCAGATCTTCAAATTAACCAACGTTTCTTCAATTCACTATTTGTGAAAATTTAACCCCATTGTAGACACATCACAATTTCTTACAATAAGAAAATCGCATTTCTTTCAAAAAATAATATCACTAAGATTAAAATTGACTCACTCCCAAACAAAAGACTTCCTTTGAAAGAGATGATCGACTCTGGAGTAAAAGAGGTATCAGTCAATTTGGTCCACTGAGGAGGTCCTTCAGTAAATATGGACAACATCTCCACAGAAGAGGTTGAATTTGCCAAACCACCAGTGACGTAAACCTTTCCATTAAAAAATTCTGCTGATGGAATTGACCTCTTATTAAGCATAGGAGCGATTTCACACCAACTGCCTGCATACCCTAGAGGCGATGAATTTGTCAAATAGATTTCTGCGTTATCGACAACCGATGAATCATCTTCGGTTTTTGCAATCCCGCCAACAACAATCTCACCAACTCCGGGTATATGTGCCGCTGCTGTGGCATACCTAGGCGTTGGCATTTGGGGTAGTTTCTTCCATCTAAATTTTGAAAATATGAAAAATGGGAGTGGTAAAAAGTGTTTCGTTGCCGACGATTAAAAAGTGGAAGCCTGGAACCAGAAAAGGTGCTGTAGCATGAAGACTTTGTTGAGTGATTCTACTTCTACACTCATTTTCCCTTTGCCTGAGTCAACTGTTGCCCAGCAGTGTTCTATGCACACCAATATACTACTACTAATGACGGCGTATAAATTAGCGAGTTGTTTTAGGACTCTCCAGTTGAAACAAAAGCTGGATGAAAAGTCCACTCAGATATTTTAACAGTGCCAATAGCAATCAAATGAATGTAAGTCATTCTCCAACCAAAAGTAGACACGCTTAAGTAAATGCAGAAAATGTATTCACTATCCGGACAGGTCCACATATCACTCCAGACAATTCAAACGGATTGACACCTCAGTCCAGACATTCGTTTTGATTGAAATGGGTCATATACTGAACAGCAGTGTTTCATGAACATCAATATCTTATATTCATGATGAAGTATAAATAAGCGAGTAGTTTCAGAATTCTTGAGGACTAAGAAGATGTGTGAAAGGTCTCATCAGATATCATGATATTGACAATAACAATCAAGTTAATGTAAGTCATTCTCCAACCTACATTCAGACACACTCAAGTAAATGCAGAAAATGTATTGACAATTCAAACGGATTCACACCTCAGTCCAGACAAAATATCTCGGAATGCGTATAAGGTGTATGTAAAGGGCTTACGTATTAGTTGCAGGTGTGAATTCCTCACAAGAGTCCAAAATTTGGCCCCTTTGTAAACTATATCCACAAAAAACTAAAATTGCTTGATTTTGAACCACTGCCGAATGATCACATCTCTCCACAGCCATTGGTTTGAGTGCAGCCACTTCACCATTCAGTAGATTAATTCTTTCTACCATTGAGGAACTTTTATCATAAGAGTCGTTTATTCCACCAAGAGTATAGACGCAACCTACAAGGAAGAAAATAAAGTAATTGGGAGTAAACAGTTGAAATTGGTTCGAACCATCCAAAGCAACTGTACAGCTCCTGTATCGAAATGCGATTGGGAAACATAATTTTTTCCCTCCACTCAGTTCAGGAACTGTCTGCAAAACATCGGGATTTAAATCGTATCTACGCCCATGAACACAAATGAGCGTTTTCGTTCTGCAACGACAAAATAATATATTATGTTTCTCATGTCATATGTTTGAGGCAACTATGAGAGTACCTTTTCCTTGCAGATTCAGTCAATTTAATAAACTTGTCCAGAAAAGTTCTCCTAAATGACCAAATATTCATTAATGGGAATGATAAATTGAAATACGATCCACTCATTGACGTTTCATTTACCAACTCTTTCGGCAATTTATTCAGGTTTATCAACTCAAGCAGACGAAGGAGGTTCTTTTCGTGTTCAATGTGTTCATCAGTTAATGACGAGGCATGAAACCATGTGTGGAGTGCCTTAAATTTGGTTGCTTCATTTCCATCACATATCCAGGGACTTTGCAACAAGAATTGAAATTGTTCAACTCCTACTTGTTGAAAGAAACGCTGATTGGAGGCTAATCTCTCAATGAGATCGTTGTTTAAAGTTGCATTTCCTGCTATCCAAACCTCCATTAGATTAAGTCGATCAAATCTACAATACAATTACATCATCTGACCTTGGTAGATGGATTGTACTTTAACTCTTATTCTAAAACCCATCGTTTTCACCAATAGTTCCCTTTTCGTTTGGAAACCAACTTCACTAAAATTTCACACATGGTTATTGATTTTTAAAATCTCGGACATTCATGATCTGCTCATTAACTCCAGATCCACTATCGCAGACACAAACACACACATCCACACACACTCTTTATGATTATTTTGATTAGGAAAGACGAACCTAGTTTTAATGAAATCCGTTGTCCAGTTGATCAGTTCGTTGCAGCCAATATTGTGAGCCATCAGGTATATGCCCAAAACGTTTTCAACATTTATAATTATTTCACCAGTGTAAGCAAAGTCGACGACTGCCATGACAATACTGATGAGATTAATAATGTAGTTAAGACAGATGACCTACTCATGTGGAAATCGACTCCAATTTGAGAGGTTCGAATGTCCACTGTTCAAGATACTGTTCTTAATTCCTGGAAATCGTGCACAAAGAACAAGTTTATGTGCAGGGATAGTAGTGCCGTCTTTGGTCTAAAACGAGAAAATTTGCACCTTCAAGGAAAATATGCATTTACAAGTATTGACAAATCAATAAATGCCATTTCTCTTCGGAATATATTGAATAAATCGGAAAATTCAGAGAGGCGGTCTATATCAAAATACCGAATCTCAGGTGTAATCTGCATGGTTTATAGAGTAATAGAAATGCAGTATGAGGAAGGATGCTCTTACAATGAGAAAGTGGCAACCTTTGGAGTGTACTTGCATCACTGTAATTGCACACACTCTTTTGTAGCCAATTAAATTTCAGCAAATGCACTACAGTTGACTCAAGAGATATGTTTTTAGCTTTTGAAGAGAATGGAACACAACTTGCTTTTACGTCATAAAAAGCTCGATAATTATTTGCACAAAGAGTACGATTTTATAACCGAATTTGACATCTTGAAACACGAAATGTGTGTTTTGTATGAAAGAGGATATGATTTGAAGTCATAGATACCCATATGCTTGATCTCATTTGTTTAGCCTTGCTTTATTCACCACTCGTTGCAAAAATTCATCAAATTAATACAAATGGTCTTGTTTCTGTTTCTCATTAATGAAATCGAGTGAAATATAAACCAATGGGAACTCGTGGGCCCTTCAAGAATTATTGAAATTATAGGCGTCGACATCCCGAACATGATTAACCCAAGTAATCTCATGCTCAATCGCACATTCTGGAGGGTGTGCAGTCGTGTCTATAGAGGACTGCTCAGCTAACCAGATATTAGCGGGTAATTATTTCGTTTCTGCATCGTACTTTGACAATGAGCTTATCCACACCAGGTTCGTTTATCACAAATATTAATAAGGATAAGTCAAGGCAATTCCGAATTTAACCACCATTCACCTTTGCGCTTAATGGCTTCTGGTGACCGGACACGAATCTTTGATGACAACTTTTTCTGCAAATCGAATATCCATCCCATCCCCTAAGCCGAGTTACAATTGTCTCTTCGCCAACTTCTTGCATCCACTTCGTGGGATGCAAGTGGAAAAATCCATTTAAAATTTCTCAAACCGATATAAACAGTTACACAAGAATTTTTCTGTTGGCAATAATTGGGACGACTACACCAGGCATTAGCAGTCGAATAGAAAAATTGATTTTACTAAAAAGTGATAATTCTTCAAGTTGGAAGTGACCAACTTCACAAAGACACAGGAATGATCTCATTTAATTTGAAAAATTAACTTAGGTGATTCCACCATGTTCTTCACTTGCTCCATATTCGACGGACCTTACCTTATCAGATTATCACACTTTCAGGCTCATTGAGTATACGTCGTGAGGCTAAAGATATCGAAGGAGTGCTTTGTTTGGAAACTCCAAAATTGTTTCAAAGTGAGTTGGATAGAATTCGAGATCAATGAATATGTTTGCTACAAATTTGCATCATAAAGACCATGTAATTATGAATGACACTTTAAATGGACAATTTCTTATTTTTACGCTCAACATAAGGAGGGAGAAGAGAGCGTGACTCCTTGAGAGCACGCTAGTCTTTTCACGTGTGTCAGTCTGAAAAACCAACAAAGTATTGGGCCACTGAATTCGTCCTTATTCGAAATAAGATCATTCTTACAGTACTTCTCAATTCTTCTCAAGTGGAGATATTCTGACTCTCTACCAACTTCTCATACTTGACTACAACTGATGCGAACATTGAATCGGTTTTGAAATGAGTCAAACTAATTCAGACTTATTACTCATATTCAATTAATTATATTCAAGCCAGAGAGCACTCCATTTGGCAGCATATAATATATCAAAATTGACAATCCCCTTTCCATCACCCCACGAAAAGGCATGGGATTTTTATACAAGACGCATATTTCCACAACAAATGCATTGCATATTCCATCATAAAAAAGTGATATTCAATGCTTATTAACGAGTCCATATTAGTCCATTTTTTTCTAATGGTGGGGAAAGCAAATGAGCCCATGTGATATTCCACCCTCTTCAGTCTTACCATGGCAGAAATGAGATGGGTACAAACTGTAAGTCATCAGGATTCCTTAAACTTTTCATTCAAGGTGAATCTTCACTTTCCTCATAAGAGAGCGATCATCTCAGTACTCCTTTAAGTCAAACAGAGTAAGGCCTTTGATGTCCGCACTGTATCACATACTCCTTTTTGACAGCCATGTTTGGTTGGGCTGTTTGACACCTTTACACGTTCAGTTTTACTTTGACTGACTAATACTGTACAAAATGGCCATTTATTAAAAGAGCCTATACAAATTGAACAAATTTTAGAGAAGTGGAAAAGGGTCATTGGTCAGTGCTTACTTCTTTCAACACATCGCATATAACGTGAGGTTTTGAAATTCATGTTTTCGGAAGTGTTTCCTTTCGACTTGGAGAGCAGCCTTAACCTAGTAATTACGGTATGGAAGCACACACCTAGGAATTTAAATTAACGGAGAAATAGTTGCATCCCAATGCTGTCTCCACCACCACCAATCATCATCAATCATTGAATTCTACGTTTGACTACCTTGAAAGTAACTAATACCAGTGGAAACATGCTACATATGTACCTTTACCAAATGTATTGATCATTAATGTGTTCTACACAAGACCTCAATAATCTTCTCTGGCAAAATTCCCAATGGTAAGGTTGTTCCTGAATTTAACTGCATTACCTCAGCAATATCGAGAAGATCGAACGTGTGAATAACGTTTATTACAGTTTACAGGCTCTTGACTCAAATCATAGCCATTGAAATACTATTAGTGCTACGCTATGCTGTGGCGACTATTGATTGCTCGATGGCTGGAAAGTCTTTGCGCTTACGAAAACACCTTTCCAAAATATTCTTTTTTTCAGCCATGGTAGTAGTGTGCACATTTCAATCAATAAACGAATCAGTCCATTTGTATTAGTAAAAATTCAGTCATTTAAAAAAAGTGTAGGTGGGCCCAGAAACGTAACCATTTAGAATGTAAAAGGTGGACTCTCTAGAGTGATCCAATCGTATCTTCGAAGAACTAAGTTCTACCTACACAGTCACTTAGATAAGGAGCTATTGGAAACATGGGAATTTCAAGTACCTGAACTGCAGACAAACTATTTGCGTCAGCAAAGGCAGTTGCTATCTATTTACAATAAGATCCACTTTCGTAGAGGCAAAGCAGTTGTTAGTATGATGAAAAGGTGAGGTTTTGATTATACGTATTTAACTTTGCCTACAAAATTCCTTTTCGATTTCTATTTATACCAAGTTCCTGCCTCTATATTTTATACAATGAATGATTTCTGCTACTTTTAATAACAATAACTTAATTATGACATGATAAAATAAAATTAATCAGCCATCTCCAATACACTTTCCAACTTCCAACTCTTCAATTTCCCTCCACCAATTTGGAGAATCATGAGTGGTCAATTAATAGGCTGAAGGACACATATTCAAGTGACTTAATCTTCACTCCTCTTTACAATCAATGACCATTCAGATAATTAGTAGTATTCTCAAACATTATCTCGAATTTTAAACAGTGAGGTTATGAAAAGAAAAATAGTCATATTTTTGAGGGCAGATTGACAGTGTTAACCTGTCTATTTCAGCTGCATGAAAGTGAGTATTCGCACTTGTGGAGCGCACAACACTGTCATGGCTGAACAAAGAAATCTCATACCCACCCAGACAGACTCGAATGTGCGACCGTGCTTTTTGTCATTTAGGGAACAAGTGTGGTCGTGAGCACCAAGACCTCTGAGTCACCCACCAATCAATAATCGCCGCATCGCTTAACAAACCCTTAATAAGGTTTTAATGATTAAGCTCTGTGACAGACACTTACAAATTCCAAACGAAATTGTTCCATGATGTACGTCTGCTTCCTTTGTAGTGTTGAGGCGATCTTGCCTTAGAGATTAATAACCATAAGTCAAGGCTTATTGGTGTAGTAATCGGCTGCAAGCTGGACATTATGCCACATGAATATTGGGGATTATCGGAGACTTCATGTTCAGTGGGCACAAACCTCATCTGAAGGAAGAAGAAGGGGCAGACGCAAGATACACAAAAGTTAAGGGAAGTTGTTAAAAGAACAGAAATGCTAGTTGCATTCTTATTTCGGTTTCCATACCTAGGTGGAAAGAGGTCTGATAATTACTATATGGAAATCTTCTTGGAGTTCGATTTAGCTAACAAGAAAAGCAGCAATTGGAGAGGTATTCTGATCCTCTGTAGGGACCAATTGAGAATTGCCTCTCTTTACACTCTTAGGATGTGTAAATATTCAAAATTTCTACTGTTCTATTAAGATCTTAAATCAGTTTTTGAGTGCAAAGTGGGTGAAGTATCGTTAGAACTGAGATGTAGGAGGATATATTTATCAAGTGTAAAAAGACGTCAAGTTCTACTGCGTCCGAGCTGTTCAGATTTGGGAAAAATCTCAGTTTAACTTCCGGTAACGCACTGCATTAAACATTCATTGTATTCAACACTCACCGTATTCAAAATTGCCTGTATTAAAATGCCCATGCATATAGAGACAATTTTCAGGTTAATTAGCCGGGAACTAAAGACAGGTAATTGCATTGAGCCTGATTCGAGCTCAGTCAGTATAGCATTCTTTGTTATAACATTTCCTATCCCTAATAAGCCTATTTACTCTCGACTAACTACAGACTTAGATCAACAGCCCAAAAGCATCTGAAAAGAGTGAACATAATGTCAACCCAGGAGGAAGACTGAACGTTAGAATAATGTCACAAGCGTAACGTTTTCACTTAGAACATATGCACAAATCCAAGCTCCTGAATTTGAATAGAGAGGCTCAGTCATCTCCTCCATCTTTTCCTATCGTATTTCACTCGATTTGTATTCCATTATTTCGAACTTTCTCTCTCATGACTTTTGCCGTGTCATGGGGATTGATACTGATTTAAATCTCAAATAAAGAAGTACATCACACAATCGGACTAGAAATGTCAACGATCAATTAAAAGAACTGTGCAAATCAGAAATTTTAGCATCATGAAATGTAGCAACTAACATCTTCTTTAAGGTAAAAGGGCATTAGGATGGTGGTAGTTAAATCTGCAAGGCTTAAGTTAGTTAATTTTCCCTAAAACTAAATTTCTCACCTTCCTACCCACGTGCTCATTGGTTTCAATTAACATGAGTTTATGATTTCATCCATTTCTACATGAGAATTAAAAAAAAAAAGAATCTTCATTGTACAATCGTCAGCACACCTGGAACTTCTACCAATGAGTCATTTCGTGATAGTGCATTCGATGGTTGAGATGATAGGTCTGACAACATGTTAATAATAAACAGTCGTCACTACCGAACAATAAAGAATCACAGACTCGCTAGCACATTCAAGAGGTTAATCTTAATATGGCTGCATGATCAGACGGAGATAGTTGAGAGTGGTTAAGGAATGCAAGCCCCCAATCAATCCTCTTCCAAACTGTTTACAATATGTAAGCGGTTTGATTTGGTCTCGATGACACATATTGGTGGGTATATCACCTTATCAGTTAGAAAATCGAGTCAGTTCTCGCTGGTGGCACAGTGGATAATGTGTTAATTCACGCTGTTTGAGATGTTTGGTTGAATGCAAGCAGGGCTTGAAATGGTCGACCACAATGTTTAAATTTATTTAGTAAAGAGGCTGGGAAACTTTGAGTCTTTCCATGTTGTAACCCTTTTGGCAAATGTGACTGCTGGAGAGGTATTTAAATGATTTGGTACAATTTTCTAATGAGTGCTACACACTAATTTGACCTCTTTTTATATCCTAAATGGGTGTCGGGACCTATCCTCTGTTCCAAACACGGCTTAAAGAAACTAAAAGAAGTTTGGCCATTTTAGACGAATATTGTTATATCAAATGACAGGCTTTATGATAGTTTTTATTAGCCCTGTAGTTGACTTCTGATTTCACAGAGGGGAGCAAAACCAAGGCCACAAAAAGAGGAGGAATAGTGTAAACTGAGATAAGCCAGAAATTACCCTGTTTTGCGTGAATCATTTACACACCCCTCCAGCCAACGGTCGTCAAGTTCATTGTGACATTGTGATTGGTCATTAAAGTCTGACCTTGAGCTTTATTTATGTGTGCAATGGCTTAAACAGCACACGTCTCATGTTTTCAATACATAAAAAAAGACGGACATCGTATGTAAGATGACTCAAGTGTAATTCCTTATTTGCCTACCACTTTTCTCAATTGGTTAACACGTAATACATCCACGCTTAGATTGGTTTTTCCTCTTCTGAACGATCATTTGGCTAATGTAATCTTAGAATGCTCGTAGTAATCGAAAAGCTTGTTTTAAGGGTGGAAGTCTGCCTGGCTAGGAAATAATTGTGGTGATAGGAGCTTCAGTGCTGAACATACGTAGGTCAGTGTAAGGGAGATGAAACTTCGCTTTGGATTTAATGAAAACGGTCTCTCTATTCACTATGTTCGTAGTGTTAGAATTCTCGTAGCAAGCAAAAAGTTTGTATTTTTAGGTGGTTGCCTGCCCGGCTAGCCTATATGTTCGCAGTGTCCTTAATGGAACAATTGGTAGACTAGGCTTCTCTATATATTTGTCTGTTTTCTACGGGATTTGTTAGTAGGCTCTCTTTGTTGACTGGCCGAAAATCTAAATGCAGTTCCCCCACCCCCTCTGAAAATTTCAAAAATTAAACCCCTTTGAATTTCGAATTCGGGTTGCACAATAGCATTTCCTAACGTTGGAAAAATCATTATTCGCCACCTGCTTAAAATTAGTTACATGTTTACGGTGTTCATCGCCATTTGAAATGGGTTCAAACATGACGAAGTGTCTTGATGCCCTGCATTATTTTGTAGCACCTTTAAGGTATTTACGTGGTATTATTGAGTTCTCGTACTAGTAGCTATCTTCGTGGCTAAGTAGGTTATAACACGTTGATATCAAGTACTTGACTAAATGTACTAACAGTTTCTCTGGGGCAGATCTTACGGAGATTTGCCAACGAGATGTCAATCTAGCTATTTACGAATCAATTAAAGGTGAGGTTAGGGCAGAGAAGGAGAGTCAGATTAACCCCCCTTTCTTTCATTATAATTATCAATTTTTAAGGAAACACTTTATTTCAGTAAGAGAGGAATGGCCTTTTTACTTCAAGATCTTTCTGGAAATAGACATTTTTAACCTTGTACAGCCACTTTATAACATAAGTTTGTTTTCAAGAGGGAAGAGACGGTAACAACTGTTGATCAGACAATAGAAGATAAGTCAGTGAAGACCATTTACCTTCAGAAGTCGTAAGCAGTGTATATGATATAATTCACAAACACTTTTCCAAGAATAATTTTGCCTTGCGGAGTTCTAAATTATCAGTAAAAGGGACTCGAGTAATGACTTGTCCTTTCGTGGGGTTTACATGTCACAAAACTTACCTCGGTGTCTTGTTTGAATAGCAACTCGTATATTCTCCCATCATCAGCTACAATTAAGAGAAAATATCATCAGATTTGACTATTATTTTATTACAATTGATCTTGAGTGGAGTCTAATGAGTGCTGTTATGCTTAAACATTTTCCCTTAATTTAATTATCTGATCTTCGATTTAGGATAGGAGAAATTGATTAACCACTCAGTTTAACGAATTAATCAATATGCTCAAAGCAAAATAGGAAAATAGGTCAAAATAGAAGACTATAAGGTAAATAAAGATACAAATAACCACAACTTGATGAGTTCCAACCTAGCCAATTGGCTCATTTTTCACACGATTATCGATTAGAAAAATTGGGATTGCTATTACTAAATTATAATTGGACAAATGTATGCAAATGACTTGTTCTGAACTGTGTCATTTCCAATAGCAAAATTGTCCACTTAGAATTAGAAACTCACAGTATTTTTCATATTCCAATTCCACGTTTTCACTCATTTGAGATGTGCAGTAGGGAAGAGTTTGTCTAAATAATGAGTGAGTAGGGCTGTCTCCCACCCTGCAGACAAATTAATCTCATTTATTTTACCAAGTAGCAGTTTATGGGATTTATATCTACTATTCTACAATTCGATCCTGTCGAGATGTGTTGACTCTGGGATATTTGAGCATTGATTAGCTGTTGCTAATTTACGAAATCATTCAGCAAAATTGGTGAGGGATGCGAATGGATCTACCCTGACTTAAAATCGTCCAGTAATCTTTCTTCCCATTGATCAACGTTAGTCAATGCAGGAAGTACCAGTGATCTGGAGTGCCCTGAACAAAAGCCACTGCAAAATCAGCAAACCTATTATTTAGTGATCATTTTTCAATTGAAACTTCAATCAGTTCCCCAGTTAAGACTGCAAGATTCAAGGTTAGTTACTCATTAAATTTAATTTACAAAATTCGATAGCTAGAAACTATGTATAGCACTCCGAAGGACCATTGTTGTTAAATAGAGAATGTTAAATTGCATCGAGTTACAAAGGAGGAAATCGTGTGCAAACAGGAAACACCAAAGAAGTGTACTGTTAGGAATCCATTTGACAAGACATTACTCTATTCATTCCAGTTATTTAAAAATTGACTTTGTGACCTCAGATCTTCAAATTGATCAACGTTCGTTCAATTCACGATTTGTAAAAATTTAACTCCATTGTAGACACATCATAATTTATTACACTAGAAAAGTCCCATTTCTTGCAAAAAATAACAACATAGTTAAGTTAAATTTGACTCACCCCCGAACAAAAGACTTCCTTCGAGAGAGACCATCGAACATGGACTAAAAGAGGTATTAGTCAAATTGGTCCACTGAGGAGGTCCTTCAGTAAATATGGACAACATCTCCACAGAATCACTATAACCGGCGACGTATACTTTTCCATTAAAAAATTCTGCTGACGGAATTGACCTCTTATTAAGCATGGGAGTGATTTCACACCAACTGCTCGCATACCCTAGAGGCGATGAATTTGTCAAATAGATTTCTGCGTTGTCGACAACCATCCATCTACCATCTTCGATTTCAATACACCCACCAACAACAATCTCACCAACTCCGGGTATATGTGCCGCTCCTGTGGATGACCTAGGCGTTGGCATTTTGGGCAGTTGCCTCCACCTAAATTTTAAAAATATGAAAAATGGGAGTGATTAAAAGTGTGACACTTAGTGTATCGTTAACGGCGGTCCACAAATAAGTTGAAGCTTGAAATCAGTTAAGGTCTAATATCTGTATACATGCATTCTGGTACACACCACTACTAAAACCTTGCCAATCTGAATGATCAAACAGCTGTCAATCCGATATTTGGAGGATCTTCCATTGTCAGTTAAAAGTGGGAACTTTTATCCAACAGGCACCGTAACATGAACACTTTGTTGAGTGATTTTGCTAATGCATTCTATTTCGATTGAAATGAGTCATATACGTGGTTTCATGAACATCAATATCTTTTATTAATAATGAAGCATAAATTAGCGAGTTGTTTCAGAACTCTTGAGAACTAAGAAGATGTGTGAAAAGTCTCATCGGATATCATAATAGTGCCAATAACTATCAAGTGAATGTAAATCATTCTCCAACCTACATTCAGACACACTCAAGTAAATGCAGAAAATGTATTGACAATTCAAACGGATTCACACCTCAGTCCAGACAAAAAAATATGTCGGAATGCGTATAAGGTGAATATAAAATACTTACGTATTAGTTGCAGGTGTGAATTCCTCACAAGAGTCCAAAATTGTGTCACTTTGCAAATTATATCCACCAAAAACTAAAATTGCATGATCTCGAGCCACTGCCGAATGACAATCTCTCTCCTCAATCATTGGTTGGAGTTCAGTCACTTCACCATTCAGTGGATTAATTCTTTCGACAATTGATGTACTTTCACCAGAATCACGTTCACTTTGGCCACCAAGAGTATAGACGCAACCTACAAGGAAGAAAATAAAGTAATTGAAAGTAAACGGTTGAAATTGGTTCCAACCATCCAAAGCAACTGTGCAGCTCCCCAATCGTAATACTAATGGGAAACATAATTTTTTCCCTCCACTTAGTTCAGGAACTGTCTCCAAAGCACCAGTTCTTGAATCCTCTTTATGCGCATGAACATAAATTGGCGTTTTCCTACAGCAATAGCAAAATAATGCATTATGTTTCTCATTTCATGCGTTTGAGGTAACTATGAGAGTACCTTTTCCTTGCAGATTCAGTCAATTTAGTAAACAATTTCAGAAATGTTCTTCTAAATGACTAAATATTCAATAATGGGATTGAGAGAGTACCTTCCATCTTCAGACAAATTGAAATTCGACCCGTCTATTGACGTTTCAACTATCAACCCTCTCGGCAATTTATTCAGGTTTATCAACTCAAGCAGACGAAGGAGGTTCTTTTCGTGTTCAATGTGTTCATAGTTTAAGGACGAGGCATGAAACCATGTGCGGAGTGCCTTAAATTTGGTTGCTTCGTTTCTATCACATATCCAGGGACTTTGCAATAAGAGTTGAAATCGTTCAACTCCTACGTGTTGGAAGAAACGCTGACTGGAGGCCAATCTCTCAAAATCACATGCTATCCTCGGTATGCACGCGCCAATGAGATCGTTGTTTGAAGTGGCATTTCCTGCTATCCAAACCTCCATTAGATTAAGTCGATCAAATCTACAATACAATTAAATCATCAGATTTTGGTAGGTGAATGTGTTTTGTTATATCCCTTGCAAGTAACTCTTATTCTACCACCCATCCTTTTCACCAATAGTTCCCTTTTCGGTTGAATTGACTTCACTAAAATTTCACACCTAGTTATTGATTTTTTAAAATATTCTGACATTCGAGAATTGCTTATTAACCACTGTTCCACTATCGCAGACACAAACACACACCCCACACACTCCTTATATTTATTTTGATTAGAATAAACGAACCTTGTCTTGATGAAATCCGTTGTCCAGTTGATCAGTTTGTCACAGCCAAGATTGTGAGCCATCAGGTATATCCCCAAAACGTTTTCAACATTTATGATTATTTTACCAGTATAGGCGAAGTCGACGACTGCCATGACAATACTATTGAGATAAATAATGTAGTTAAGACAGATGATCTACTCATGTGGAAAACGACTCCAATTTGAGAAGTTGGAATATCCACTGTTCAAGATACTGTTCTTAATTCCTGGAAATCGTGCACATAGAACAAGTTTATGGACAGGGATAATAGTGCTATTTTTGGTCTAGAATTAAAAAATTTGCACCTTCAATGAAAATATGCATTTACAAGTATTGACAAATCAATAAATGCCATTTCTCGTCGGAATATATTGAATCTATCGGCATATTCAGAGAGGAGGTCTTCATCAAAGTATTGCATCCCAGGTGTCATTTGCATGGTTGATAGAGAAATAGAAGAGCAGTGTGTGATAGATTGGGCTTAGAATGAAAAGTGGCAGCCTCTGAATGGCAATTGCACACACCCTTTCGTAACCAATCAAATTTTGACTTGTGTTTACCATAAATTGCTTAGCCCACAAAGTGACGTGCGTTAGCTTATGGACACAATCTGCACTACTACTGATTATATTTATTGGCGGATTCATTTTTTGTGAATTAGTAAATCTTTATTTGCCTATAAGATTTTCAAAGGTAGTGACGAAATGTTCTATTGAAATAATAATCGATGTGGGTCACGAACCATTCCACCATCACTATGAGTCCTCATACCAAACATTCTCAACAGTGTCAATTTCCTTATATTGAATTCAGTTTAAACATGCTGTGTCCATTTGGTAGAGCAATATCATCCACCACATATGCTACTTACTAATATTACTCACAGCAACAGATCATACACATAATTGCAAAATTGTTCACCTCACTTTAAAACTACTCCAAGAGCGTTCACACTGCACTGTATATCTATCTCGTTATACGATATCATACCATCTCACGATTTCGTCTCCTCCTATGGAATGCTTAAACGTAGTGAAAAATAATTTGAGGCAAATTCATCGCAAAGAGACCGCGAGCCTTCTTGAAAACAGCTACATATTCCAACTACGACTGCTTTGGTGTGCATTAACAACTGAGTTTGACCATTTCAATGACTTTGCTTTGGTTTCGTGAACTCCAAGTTGGTTGCTATGAAGATTTCATCAGCCTTGATCTGTGGACCAACTTGTCATTCAATTACCTAGGTGCAACCATCCGCACCTCTTTACCGCTAACGACGGAAACATTCGCTGTGACAAAATGACTACTTTCTTTCACGCATATATTCCCTAATACCCCCCGTCCCTCATTTATATACCGTCTTTGTTCTCATTTTTCCTCCACCTTTTTAGAATTAATTATTGTTATTATTAATTATTATTAATTAACAAATTAGCCAGGAATTTGATGGACCACCATTTTATTCCAAGAAGTGTTACTGATCATCAAGCAGGATTATAATGGGTTGAACTGGAAGGAGGCAATTATGGAAGCACTAACGAGAATTACTAGAGACAGAAATAGTCATTGTGTCAAGGTGATCCCATGTTAGTTCGAATCTACGCATATTTCCACACTACAACCGGGAGTGGAAAGACATCTAATTTGGTAGTCAACCGATGAATATGAAAGTAGAATTGGAATTTTTAGAATAAAAGTTGGTTCTTTTCAATTACGATTTCATTGCACTTTTAAAACTGGGAAGCAGCTAAATTTTTCAGGCGAAATTACCATAAGGGTGGGGAGGACAGGACTGCGGGGTTCACGAAGAGACTGAAAGCAACACCAAGGTAAGTTTACATGAGTTTCTGTTTTACTTCTTTTCACCAGGACGTTGATATCAAGTACTTGGCTAAATGCACTAACGGTTTCTCTGGCTCTGACCTTACGAAGGTTTGCCAACAGGATTGCAAACAAGCTATTCGCAACTCAATTAAAGCTGAGATTAGGGCAGAGAAGGAGCATCAGCTTAGCCCCTCTGCAATGGAAGCTGAGAGTGACCCCGTGTCAGGAATTACTCGGAATCATTTTGAAGAAGCCCTGCGATTTGCACGCCGGTTCATGACCGACAATGATATTCATGAATGCGAGATGTTCGCCCAAACTATTCAACAATCTTGTGGCATTGGTGCCGGTGTTGGCAACTTCCGACTTTCTAATGGGTCTGGTAGTGGGGGCCCTAATTCTAACTCCACCCGAACTTTCCCTACAATCAAGGAAATGAGGATGAGGACTTGTACTCATAAGCTCTCGCCCCTTTTCTTCATATACCTCTCTCACTTTCTATCATCATAACCTTTTCCCCTACCATTCACATCTATTGGCTATTAATTCCTTTGATTGTATTAATCTCGCATGTTGCTTGATTAAATTCGTTTCATTCGTCTCTCGAGTCTCCCTATATTGGTATAGTAGTGGTATTCACTTGTCATTGTCTGAGTCACAGTAACTTAAATTAGTCAATGAGATGGAGTTTTGGCATTGAAGGGGATAATCAAGTGAAAATTATTTCTTTTACTCAACGAAAGTGGTAGTTTCTAGAAGAGTTGGAGGTGATGGTTATCCCTGCTTTGAGGTTCACCCTTAATTTCTACCATAGCTGATTTGGGAGGTCACTCGGCTAATTAACTGAAGTAGAACATTGATCGGCCTGCTGTTGATCAAATAATAGTTATTAAATATTATGTTTGCTTAGGCTAACCTAAAGCTGCCCTGATGCAATTGAATTTATTTAAAATCATTCAATGTTCTGCTGAAATTATTATTTGTTTTACCTACCTAAACACCTTATCGATTCTTCGCCTTGTGTTCACTTTCATTGAATTTGGGTTTTCACTCCATTAGACCCTCTTCTAATATTAATATGTTATGGTTGGCTTGTCGATTTATCGATTCTTTTTCAGAGACGACACATGATTTGTTATTCATTCAGGAAATCATATAATTGGTCTATTGGGTTTATCGGATAGTACTTTGCTGAAATTACCTCTCTTCAATGGATGGAAATATGACCTCATTAAAAGACTATATTTCTGTAGAGACTATGAATAAAGGTTCGAAATAAAGAAACAGAACTGCTAAAAATCAGAACACCAGGATTAGTTATATTCATATTCATAAGAAGTCCCAACTTTATCCAAATGGCATGATCAACCATGCAATTGAATTGACTGGTCAAGAGCCCTCGAATGAATTAATCCTATGATCCAATGTCTAAAAAACGGTAGTTGAGTTTTTTAATATTACAAAAACAATTATAATCCACATAATCAGTATCAGCATTGCCAACAGTAATACAACTAAATTTTGCAATTTTGTTAATTCGCGTAAGCAACCAAAATTGATCAATAGAATTTCGAATTAATGATAAAGGGAAGGTGATTAAAAAGAGAGGGAGAGCAGTGTCTAGGCCATTGAGCGAGGTGAGTGAGGTTAAAATGAGACGGAGCAACACCTGGAGAGTACAGTGGGTGAGGTGAAATTTCCCATTTCAACGTTTCGAAATATTTTTCCCATCACTTTGGCAACGTGAGGAGATCTAACATTATCATGCTGTTAAATAATCTTATCGTGTCTATCGTTGTATTGTGACCGATTTTCCTGTAAAGCACTGCTCAGGCTCACTCATCAATTGCGTTCTATAACGCTCACCTGGGATAATTTCAGACGGTGCCAGAAGCTCATAATAATTACGCCAAACTTGCCCCAGCAGCTTCGCAAATCGTGACTTTTGAGTCATGGATATTCGTCGGCCGAGGTGGTGACGTAGCAATATGACCACAGGGCAAACCCTATGATTTTCCGCTTCGCTTTAGTTATTGGTTAGTTTTAATGTAATGCGCCCACCATTTTTCGTTCTCAGTAAAAATAGGATGGAGGAATCCCTTTTGCGTTTGTCTTTCCACCAGCTCTTCACAAGCAGACAAATGTCGCTTCACATCTCTACTGGGTTTCAACTCGTGGAGTACCCAATATTCTTCTTTCTCAATCATTCCCAACTGTTACAGTCGTTTTGAAATTGCTTTCTCGCTGATACCCAACCAATGACTCTGATAATTCTTCTTGAGTCTGGCACGATTCTTCATTAGGGGTCGCCCGACTTCAATTCCGCATCTTCAACAACTTTTTCTCCTCCACCACAATGCCGGCACCACTTCGACAGCAAAATTGCCACTCTTAAAATATTGGAACCATTCCGACGCGTTCTGTCACGAACAGCCGTTTTGCCATAAGTGTCTGAGGTAATCCGACGAGCCTCAGCAAGTCTGCTGAATTTTTCGTATTGAAGCAGAAAAAAGTAATGCTTCCCCCAAATTACGAGAATTTGTTTTAACTTCGAACATACATAATCAAATATTTTATAATTATGCGAGTACAAATTAAGTTATATCAAAGTAGGGTTATATTTACAAATTTCATAACAAAGTGTTCGACATCAGAATACTGCCACCATCTTTTGGAAAACGGCGGAAGCAAAGCTGTTGGCCTAAAACATTCTGAGAAATTTTCGCAAGTCTGAACCGAAGGTTCTCCAAATGGCTGATAACTGTACACAATTACATGAATTGAAATCCTTTTGGCACGTTTCCATAACACGCAGGTACCATACATACGAAGATTTGAAAACTTCCCTCACATATGATTAGCCATTTAAATAGAATTTGTAAGAATTTGGCAATACTTGAGTAGGTTATGTTTTATTTAGGCAAGCAAATTGAACAAAATTTCATTTCAAAGCTTGATTTCATTTATGCTCCCAGCCAACGGTTGCGATGTTCATTGCGACGGGCTTTAGTCAGATTTGTCATTGAAGTCCGATCTTGAGCTTTATTAATGTGTGGAGTGGCGCGAACAGCACACGGCTACCACTCATGGTTTCGATTCGTAATATGCTGTAATATAGTGAAACTAGTTTTTTTTTAAATAACAATTTAAATAAGGTTATTAATCGTCTAATTGAATTATCCATTATATATGCTTTTTGTGGGGAGACATTAATACGAAGTGGGAGTAGGTCTGCTGAATTCCATATCAGTAACATGTTGTTGAATAGAATCTACTTCCAAGTGTTGTGCCAGTGATACCGAGTGAATCGCTCCAAAATTGGAACCCAAATTAGTTTTCAACACAAGCACACAGAATTTCAAGGTTAAAAGCAATGTATTTCCATGCACTTTATTCTGATTGGATAAGTCGGCCTAAGTTCATTTATTTAACACCTAAAATGATCCTTTGGTGTATAAAAAAGACGGACATTGGACTTTTTCCCTAAACTGGCATGTGGGATGACTAAAGTGTAATTCCTTATTTACCTATCGCTTTTCTAAATTGATTAACACGTAATACATCCACTCTTAGATTAGTTTCTCCTCTTCTCAAATGATTATTTAGCTATCGTTATCTTAGAATGTTCAGTGTAAGCAGATAATTTTACTTATTTTGTGAAGGTCTACCTGGCTGGCAAATAATTTTGGTGATAAATGTTTTGGAGTTAATGATAGCGGTCTCTCAATTTTCACTGTGTTCCCAGCATCCTCAATGGAAGGTTTGGAAGATTTGCCTTCTCCATATACTTGGCTGTTTGTTGCGGATTTTGTTAGTAGTCATTTTCTTTCTTGACTGGCAGAAAATCTAAATGTAGGCCCTCCCTCCCTCACCTATTCCTGAAAATTTCGAAGGGAAATAATTAAAGACAACTATGAGAATTATTTGAAAGTTGCCGGTGAGTATGAATTATTATGACTTGAATTGCACTGGAGTCCATTCTGAGAGACGTTATTGTTATTCCTGAACGGTTTAAAGTGTCGATTTTTAAACAGAACGTTTGGAAGAAAACATTTTTTTATACCTGAAATTGAGCTTCAAATTTTCATAATTTCACATTGATTTGCTTTTCATTCGGAAATCAATGGACAAGAGCTCACTGTAGAAAACCATTTTGGTCATCAATTGAAATTTTCTCATTTTTTGACCAAAAAATTTAACGTCGATCCCAAAATAAGAAGAATAGTGGAGGAGGGTATATTTATCTTGCGAGTAAAGATGGTTAGTGATAATATGTCAGAGGTTCTGTAGCTATCCAGTTACATGCCTTCGAAGTCTATCTACTCATTTGTTAATCAATGTGATGTTTGACATAAAATATGCAGTGTACTTTATTATAGCCAATTTACACTGTGATTCTAGTTTCACCACACTTTCTATTATTCATATCACTATTTACGTAGTGCCTGATATCATCTAAGCTATCTCAACAGAACGTAAAGGGAGTGAATGAATATCGAAAACAGATTAACTGAGAAGGCCTCTCTAAGCAACCTCACACCCTCCAGCATGATCGAGTGAACATGAGATTCCTTCTATGCACACTCTTAATATAAATCTTCCTCGATTTCTCATTTTTCGAGGGAGGATTAATTGATATTTTATTTTTGCGTAGTTCTTCATCTCATTATCACGACCACTTTAAGAAACCGGTAAGAGAGGAATGGCCTTTTCAATTCCCCAATCTCGCTCTTTTATTTACTCATAAGAAAGTTGGTATTTTTAATCCTGCACGGTATAGTAACCGTTGAATCAGTGGAGATCACTTACTTTCGGGAATCGTAGGGGGCCTCTATGATCTAATTCAGAAAGTAATTTCCAAGTATTCTTTTGCTTTGAGGAGTTCTAAATTAGCAGTAAATAGGGGTTGATTAGTAACTCGTCCATTCATAGAGTTTTGAGGTCCTAGATCTTACCTCGTCGCCTTAGTTGAATAGCAACTCATATATTTTTCCCTCAGCAGCTACAATTAAGAGGAAATATTATCAGATTTGGCCATTATTTTACTGTAACTGACCTTGAGTGGAGTTTGGTGAATTCTGTTTTTTCTAACACATGTTAACTTAATTCAATTATCTGCTCTTGCTGAATACACTATCAATAAATTAAATTGAGCAAATGTATGCAAATGACTTGCTCTGAAATGCGCCATTTCCAATAGTGAAATTTTCGACTTGGACTTAGAAAATCACTAGATCTTTCCTATTCCACTTCATCGTTCTCTCTAATTTGAGATGAGCAATTTCTTTTAAAACAAAAATTTCTCATTTCTTTTAAAAAATAATAATAAAATGAAATAATAATGTGGACTCACTTCCGAACAACAGACTTCCTTCGAAAGAGATCATCGAATATGGACTCTTTAAGAAGATTCATTTCTAGCTTGTAACATGCCCGAAACCACGTATAACACTCCGAAAGACCACTGTTCATAAATGGAGAATATTAAATTGTATCGAGTTGCAGTAGAGGAAATCATGTGCAAACACTTACGCTAAAAAAACCCCATTTTATTTCAAAAATAATAATTTAGACTCACTCCCAAACAAAAAACTTCCTTCGAAAGAGATAATAGAATGTGGATTAAAAGTGGTTTTAATCACTTCAGTTCACTGAGGAGTGTTTCGTTACCGGCGATCCATAAATAAGTTGACTCTTGAAATCAGGTAAGGTCTAATATCTGTGTAGGTGCACATCACTACTAAAATCTTGTCAATGCGATATTTGGAAGATCATCTATTGCTACTTGGATCATTGATTGGTCGGGTAATCGTGTATTGGAATTGACCATTGATTGATCGTATTGTCATTGGTCATTGATTGGTCGAGAGGCTCCTGCATTTGTCATGCTAAAGTTGTGTTCCGACAAGTTTCAACAACTACTTAAAATATCAGCTTTATTGAAAATGGTTATGTATTATGTGAAAATATAGCCACGTTTAATGTATGGTCACAACATGACACCATTTCAAGTTAAAAATGGGGTACTCTAACTTAAAACACTGGCAGAAAGAGCGAACACGTTTTAATCAGGCTAATTAGGGTGAGGTCAGAGCCTCAGTAGATGACTTACTAAGACTTATGGTCCCATATTCACCACAAATGTAATGCTACTTATTTGATAACAGTAGAAAGTCTTGAAAATAATGAAAAAGGTAAGCGTCCAAAGGTGCACGTTCGGTGATGAGGATGCTCAACCACACTGCCTATTTCTGGTTAAAACGGAGAATATTAGGGTGATAGTTGTACTGTAAAGACATTTCACGATTAGAATGAATTTTGCATTTGTTTGGATAAATTATGCCGTAGTTGGCAAACGTAGTTTACTCATGGTGAGCAAATGGTGGTAGCATTTACTGGACATGCGTAGCGGTTTTAGTCAAGAAAGACACCTCAATTTGCGGCTAAAATTGATCCACATCCACTAATCAAGACTGATCCTTATGCTGGAAAGCACATGTCACTATGCCATGTCATTTCTTTTCACGTTCAAGCATGCCTATGAGAAGAAACCGGAGGTAACACGAGATCTCAACTCATACACGCTTGCTTCTACCCGTAGGAAAGTTTTGGCATGAAATTTGAAATCAATATTTAGGCAATTTTTGAGAGGAATGATGAAATGTCATGATTAATACATATCTGCATTCTACCATTTCTTCTCTAACGGTAAATGCCCGTTAAGACTATCAGTGCACTTCACCACTCTGAAGAAGCAATCTACGTGCTGTTTGCGGCACGCAATAGATGCTCTGAGCGGAATAAACTCCTACTTTACTATGCAGTAAGTGGTGCTGGCCACTATGCTTTGTGTCATCAGCCAATGCAGCGCTCTAAAGCTGTGTAGTTCAAGCGTATGCAGAACAGCAAAAGCATTGGTAGAGTGCCTGCTAACGGTGTGTCAGTGGCGTTGTACTTAGCACATCAGCAGTGTGGCTGTACCGGACTACTGTTTTTTGTGGGTGAGTGTGTGTATGTGTGTGTGTGTTCCAATCCACATAATCTTGATATACTCGTGTATCTGTTGCTTGCATCAGATATGCGTGTCCATATCCAAGGATGTGGAGTAGCGCATGTGCCTTTGCAGTGCACCAGCGGTGTGCTATGGACTCGTGTGCGAGGCCAGAGAAGTTTCGATGGTGACAGCGCTTGCTTTGTCTGTTGCATAATCGGCTTATTTTTCCTCACGGCCATAAAATGCGCTGTCGTCTTTAGCCATCTCGTAAATATCATCTTCATCACATGAACCCACAAAGTTGTTTCTCTATCATCGTCGATCATGGTTCTTTCGATTCCTTCGTATTCTCATAACTTAAGCAGTATTGCACTCATTTTTACTGGATTCCATTTTTTGGTCATTTGTGATGTCGGAGTGTTTTAGTAAGGTAAGAGGAATTTGGTAGAAGAGTAAAGAGGAATCAAGTAGGAAAAGGAGCAATGTTGTCCATGTTTATGAGGAAACAAAGAAATCGAAAGTACCGTGATTTAGGGTTCTTGTGATGAAGAAATTAGTTACGAGGCAGCTGAAGAGGAGAAAGATAGTCGGTTATGCAACGGCGGCTTCCTTTATCGCAAGTGTTCTGTTTACTGCAAGGGCAATAAATCGCCGACACTTTTTCCTGTATATGTCTGCAAGATTTGAACTCGCATCCTTCAGAATTTAATATTTCCTCCCTGCTATCAGCGTCCATATGCTTCAAACCAGGTTCTTCAACGATACCAACTTGCCTTGCTTCACCTTCAAAGCGGTCACTTTCTCTAACTTATGAATCGGAAGGATAATCCATTTCATTCCTTTAAAGTTCATAAATCACCATTGAAAGTTTATTAAAGTGAATAAAGTTCTTCATTTTCAAATTCTGAGAGTCTTTGGAAAAGTGTCCACCTTGAATGTGATATATAACAAGTCGCTTTTGTTGAAGAAGGAGAATCAGGATTGAAAAACATGAACACTTGTAGCAATGAGGGAGTATTAAATTCTGAAAGAGACGTGTTCAAATCTTGCAAATATATGCCGGAAAAATGGGGTGCGCAATAGACTTACCTCCACGTGGTGCACCCTGGGCAACGTATATTCATACGGCAAAAAAAGTCTATAAATCGGCAGTTGACTTTAAACTACCATGACCCACCTGACTGTATGTCATATTCCACCACTTCCACAGAACCCACCTTACTATTTTCTCTGCTTTTGTGTCCGTCTATTTCACATCTGTGAGGCGCTCTTCTCTTCTCCTCCTCTTGACTTTTGTCACTTTGATGTTCTTCCGCTTTGTGAAGCCGAAGTCAACTAAAGGGCTAATGATAACTATTATAAAACCTGTCATTTGATAAAAATAAATATTCAGTGCCTATTGATAGGGTTTTAGCCAAGAGGAGGGCAATCTTGTCGCTTCATTTCATTTTAATCTTACAATGGTTGAGAAGTCGAGTTATTTTTTACGATACTATAAAGGTGGCAGTTTTAACGCAAAGAGCACAGGATAGATCAGAGTTGCGATACCTCTATGCAGTCATTTAAAAATCATGGCTGTCAAGACCCAGGCCGATACGTCAGTAGAGGTCGAAATATCATTCATTATGTTCGCTGCAGTCTGTAGTGATGATAAGCACTGCACTCGAGCATTCTGGAGGGTATGCAGTCGTGTGTACAAAGGACTTCTCAGCTAACCAGATATTAGTGTTCACTCAAGCTATGTTAGCTGTATTCAATTATCGTTTATCTGTATGTTTGCTTTCAGATTTGACCAGCATTATTCTTTGCACTAAATTTTTACTGGCATCGGGACATAGATCTTTGACGTCAAAAGTAGTTGGGAAATGTCCTTTTATTCAAATCGAATATCCATTCCATCTCGTAAGCCGAGTCACAATTGTATCTTCGCCAACTTCTTGCATCCACTTCGTGGGATGTAAGCAGAATAATTCATTAAAAATTTCTCAAACCGATCAAAATGGTTTTATGTTGGCAATAATTGGGACGACTAAGCCAGAAATTAACAGTCGAATAGAACAATTTATTTTACTGAAAAGTGTTAATTCTTTAAGTTGACGGTGACAATCTTCACAGGGACACGAGAACGACTTCACTAAATTTGGAAAATTAACAAAGGACTGGTCTTACCTCGACCGATTATTAAACTTTCAAGCCCATTTGGGTGTGCTTCGAGAGACTAACGATATCGAAGGAGTGCTTCGTTTGGAAACACCACGATCGTTTCCAATTGGAGTGGATAAAATTCGAGATCAGTGAGAGTGTGTTGCAAAAAATTGCATCGTATACGCCATTTAATCATAAATGACACTTAAAATAGATAATTTCTTACTTTTACTCCGAATACAAGCACGCTAATCTGTTCTTGTGTGTTAGTCTGTATTTAAATTATGCATTGGGCCACTTAATTCGTCCTTATTCGAAATGAGATTATTCTTACACTACTACTAATACTCGAAGTCATACTCATCACATTTATTGGCAGATCCATATTTTGCCTTACATTGTTTCCTCACAATTGATACTGAGGTTGACAAGTAGATTGATGGGAAATTTTGTTAGCTAAATTCAATTTGCCAATTCCCGTCTATGAGTTTGTGGCCACAACATTTCTCTCTAACCTACTCATGACCAGTATCTTTTAGCTTCTCCATCTTCATCAATCCTCAGTAATTAAATACAACATTTGCGATGCTTCTCTATTTTCTCCTACTAGTTCTTCTACTGCATCTTTGAGTGCATTCGCTACGTCGATTATCTCCTGAATCTCATCACCGGCTGGCCCTACTTCTCCTTGAACCGGATTCGAAGCCACCTGAGTTAATTCATCCACTCTCATTCTGAGCTTATATCACCCATAGCTGTCAATAATTCATCACATTAGGAAATTATGAAGTGAAGTACATTTTGAGAACTCTGAACTTCAAACCTGTTCTCAATAGCATGGCAAATGCTGTGAAACTTACCCGATTGCGAATGATATTCATGTGGAAATCTCGGATATGTTCTTTGTAAAGACTGCCGAAGCCAGCGAATTTTTGAGGGACAACCTGAGAGGAAATGGCAGAACGTAGACGCGAAAGCCTGTATTAGAGATTTCCGGCTTGTCTGAAGGTTTCGCAATCTACTCTGACACCAGATGAGGAGATCAGATGAAACTCTGGACAGCACTGTAAGTTCCAAGTCTTGCTTGAACAATCGATCATTCCTGAATAAAAATCAGTATGATGAGACTTGTTTTATCTTGTCATTAAAGCAACAGCAATGAGCATTTATTTTTATGCTCACTTTTATTTATCTATTTATCATTGTTTATCTGTAAATTATAATGTATGGAGTATGCACCTGGTATAAATTTTATCAAATTTCTTTCAAGTGTGTAAAAGATTTACCGAAAAGACAGAAATAGTGGCGATTCTCTAAGTTTGAGTGAAACACATTGCTATATGTATTATTACCCATAATAAATTAGAAATTTAATCAATATAACAGATGAGGTTGATATTGTTCAAAGTTATCTGTAGCTATCTTTGTGTGAAGTTGACGTTTTTTCAGCTTTAGCAAGGATAGTTAATAAAATTTACTGTAAAATGAAAAGGTTAACAACATTAGCATGCTCAGGCATATCGATTGAATACTCGTGGGTTGCTACTATAACCGATTCAAGAAATGCCAACCTGCACAACAATGGTGATGTGCTAGGAAGGCTGAATAACCAGAGTATGTTTAATGACAATAAAATGTTCATAAAAAAAGCTATAAATTGCAAACATGCAACTGTGATGGATTCGACATATGCATCTTATGCCAGATGAATAAACGGCATACTAACTCAACCAACTTGAACGAAGTTATACTCGTTTTTTACAGATGGAAGTATTCTATTTATTTACCTAATGCTACCGCTTGAACCCACGCTTAGGTATTTGATGTTCAGAAAGAAATCATCGAATGTTTGTGATATATGCAGGAGGAATAATTGCTCTCGAGCTTAAATTGAATTATGTGAGTCATAAAGATCTTTAAAGCAATCTCAATTCATTGCAGATCTGTCAATCAAATGTTTGCTTTCACTGAAAAGATACGAGTTTCTGGTGTTTTTGTTTGGTTAATCTTGCTTAAAAGGGTATAAGGGAAGATTTGGATCTGAAGTAACAGAAATATTTGCAGATAATAATCGGAACTCCTATAGTTTGGCTCAGAATTTAAGTGAAATTTGTTGGTAGAAGAAGATATAAATCAGCATAGGTTTTACTCAAACACTTTAAGCACTATTTTAAGCCTCTTAATCACAAATTTTACTCACGGTACCAGACTAAAACATACTTTCTCTATATTTCTTCAAACGTAATCAGAAAGAAATCAAGTGATTGGCGTAGAGAAGCAATTCTTTAATTTAGTTTTAATAAACGCCAATGGAAATACTTAATGATTGAGATAAGGAGATACACAGAAGTAGATAAATAACGAAGCCTGTTTTCATGGCAATAGACTCGCAATGTCTCCAGTCACGAGTTTGTTCTAGTCTAATTCATTTGCAGCAAATATTTATGAAGCAATTTTCCCTGCAAGCAAACGCATTCACTTACCAGTTTTTGGTGTTGAAAAAAGCTGCAATTTTTATTACACCATTATGCTAGAAGATTAGAAAGTCATTCCAGAATGAACAATCACTGAATTAAAGCAGTCTTCCAGCAAATTTTGAATTTGAGCGTCATGGGAACCTATACCTCATATGATAAAGATCTTGCCAGCACAGTAGTCCTAGGACTGTGAACCCCCTGAGCCACCCTGGCAAAGCGTCAAAATCATTGTAGATAAAGCATGGATGAAGGTTGAAAATTACTATATATCTTTAGTGCCAGACAGAAACTCGTAAGAATCCAAAGTACCTCCAATTGTCCTCATTTCTCAGCAACAGCAAAATCTGGAATTATGGTGATGGCGTAAGGCCAACACTTCAAATGCTTTTTCACACTGTCTATAGTCCTATCTTGATTAAAAGAGTTGACGGGTTCATTCAGCGATTGAATACATTGATCTTTGAATTACTCCAGAATAGGACGACGCAATGAAAATGGACAGTTGAGCAGATTGCTGAGGAAAATCTATTCGTAGGCCTTAAATGTACATATTTTGCAGTTACCCAGTCGTGTAGATTATCTGAGGTTAGACGCTAGAGTGAACGAGATGTACGCTCACCATAAGATGAAATGGGAATAAATGTCTCATTACGTAATGAATGCACACGATTTGTTCCGCCTGACATGGCAGGTGCAGATACAAATGCCAATTGTCATCTCTACATCAATGCGAAGTACTTTATCAACAATGATTTAATTCAAGTTTACAACTCTGGCCAAAAATCTCACTTTGTCTAAGGCAATGCGGCAGACACAACAATTTGGAAACACGGTGGAAAAACATCGCAATACTTTCACAACATTAACTTGATTACTCATTACCATTTCTAATGTTATGGCAGCTAAGATGAGATATTATTGTTTAAACCACCACAAGACGTGGGAGAAACAATTGAATCATAACGTTTTCGGGGAATGTCTCAATTTTTTAAGTGACGATAGTCTTATTATCTTAGTCTACAATTTCGGTTATTTTTAGACAAAAAGCTACTAAGGGACTCGTGCTATTCCAGCTCCTCTTCATAACTTTCATCTACTTGTCAAATTTTGAAATTGTTTAACTTTTTTCAATTTAGTGGAAGTTGTCAGTGCAATGAAACCGACCTTCATACATATTTCGGAAGCCACTACACTAGGAAATAAGTTTGGTGCTTGAAAAGGTAGTATTTTCAAGAGCTCTATCGGTGTAAACCCGTGTTTGTTATACATGGGTGAAATGAATGTGGCAGTGGCTGCGAACGAGCAGTCAGAGCACATTTATTTGGTGGTGATGGTGAGAACGCCTTCGCTTTCTATCCATCCATCCATCCCTCTCTCCCATTCGGTTATAGGCAATGCGCCAACGTGTGTACGCATTCTCAACTCGAGTTTGTGTGTGCTGCTGTGGGTAAACCAATATCCGTGTCAACTGTTTACCCACGTTTGGAGGTGCAGCACCAGCCTACTGTTGTGAGTGTGTGTTCCAATTCTCATAAACTTTTGTGCTGCTGCCGGTGAACGAGCGAGCAATCGTCCATTGTTTTTGATACCTCTGAATCTACATGCATTAAGTATGTCTTATCTGCAGTAAGGTGCCTAGTCCGCCTATGCTAGCGTATTTGTTGCTTGCATCAGATATGCTGGTCCATATCCAAGGAGGGAGAATAGCGCATATACTTTTGCAGTGCACCAGCGGTGTGCTATGGGACTCATGTGCGAGGCGTAAGACGTTTTAATGGCGGTGGCGTTCGCACTGTTTCCCTTACGAGTCCCACTAGGTGTCGAGATTTTACTATTATTACAATGTGTAAGCTCACTTTACCTCGTAATTTTTTCAAGAAATTCTCTACATCTTTATATAACTACCAAGTTTAAAATTATGATGCATAAGTGCCTCTAATATTTCCTACCATAGGTGTTAGAGTTAGAAATTCTTCCTTTATCTGGCTGAATGTTTGAAAACCGGTGTCTGCATTCAGTCAAATAATAAAAATAGAGATTCCAATTCTAACCATTATGGTGCAAACTAGCAGAGATACCTTTCAAATGGCGAAGTATTGAGTGCTATCCTGATATCGGAGGTGGTAAGCTCCGACGCGACATTACTACTTCTATTTTATGAAATATCAGAGTCTCTTATCGTGCTGTGAGGAATTTTCTCTTTGTTTAACTAATGAATAAATATGATTTGATAAAAAATTTTGAGTGTCATTGCTGCTTATATCCTGAATATCATAGTAGCGGGGTGCTTCAGATGAATGACTTTCTGAATCAATCTTATTATAAAATCTTATTTCTTCACTACTTACACAACGGGACATAGAGCTACCAAGAGCCAGTGTAACCTCATCTGCAGAATTTGGTCGTCAAATGCAACGGGACTTTTTGACTCAATATCAGAGACAACACCTTGGATTCAACAACTTCTTTACTCAAAAACTGATATTCTCTAAATTTGTCAAATACGCCCAATGTTTCTTCTTCAGTATCTAATTCTCTCCTATCCGTCAATTGTCGGTTGGGTAAATAGGCCAATCATCGTGATGACAGGGATCGGGTTTGAAATTGTTCCCTGTGAACGAAAATTCCTTGAAAATTCAACACATAGGCTTGTGCTATTCTTTGTGCACACTGCGCGTCGCCACTACTGATTGAATGGGTTAGTAAGGTTCTTGGATTAATGCCATTTAGGTTTCACTCTGTTCAGCAAATAGGTAGGTTGCCTTGAGCAAAGTGAATAATGCCATAATTGAAAGGAAAATGCGAAGTCCCCACGTATACGCAGGCAAATGTTGCAGAATGCTACAAGAATACGCTATGACTTATTCTCAGTCACTCATCTCTATAGAAAAACCTCCCAGTGTGGGATGGCTTCCGAAATTAAATAAGTAAGTTGCACCTAATTAGTGAATGGAACAAATATGGACAAAAAGGGAAATTTTCTATTGAAACAAATAAATAAAGAAAAATAAAAATATCTTCATGCGTACGTATGCTGTTGACTCTTAGCCGCTGGAGTTGCAGTATGCGTACGTATTTATTTCGCCCATTGTAGCCAGAGTACTGGTTGGTGCATACATTCACTCATTTAAGCACTCAATCGCCCGACCCCTGTTAGCACCAACTACTATCTCATGGTTAATGATGACCGCGCGAATACAACCGCTGCCAAAACTCATACGCACAAATAAGCATATGCGTGGGGCAACAGGCCAAAATAGCACGTTTGAGCATTATTTCCATACAGCAAATTCAGAAGGCAATACTTAATTAGGTACAACCTTAAAGGAATTAAATTCCCTCGTACAGCACCATCACCGCTACTTCACTACTGTAAGCTGAAATAAACGCTATTCACACCACAGTTCTGTCTCCTCGATATAGCTGATGTAACTTGGCTAACTTCGGGAGCAGTTTTATCATTGTTGATTTTGCCAGAGAAGATTACTGAGGTTTTGTGCAGAATACATTATATTATTTGTATATTTTTACTGGTGGAGACAGCATTGGCATGTAACTAGTCTTCTGTTACTTTACATTACTAGGTGTGTGCTGCTCTGCAGGCCAAGGGGTGGAATATCATATGGGATCATTTGCTTTGAATTTCAGAATGTGAGTCTTCATACCATCACTATACATTTAAGGCTTCTCTGCGATTCGAAAGGAAATGCTTCCCAAAACATGAACTTCAGAACTGAACACTACATGTGATGTGTTGAAATAAAACGTTGAAATGAAGAAAGCACTGACCATCAAGATCTGTAGACTCTCCACCACTTCTCTAGAATTTGAAACCCCATGTATGTTTTCGTTAAAATTGTATAGGCTCTTTTAATAAATGGACATTTTGTACGATATTCGCCAATCATAGTAAAACTGAACGTTTAACGGAGTCAAACATCAATGTCTAAAAGGAGCTTCGGTGCAGGATTGGGCTTCGGCTCTTGATTTGGTATTCGACTTGAGATCGGAATTTGGTTAAGCAAATGATCTGGGTTAGGCTCATGATTTGGCTCCTTCTCTTGATTTAGCGTTGGCCTAAAATAACAAAACAACATATTTTCGATAAAAAAGCGTAAAATACCATTGAATATGTAAGTAGCCAACCCACTTGACGTTTTAAAGAAAAAGGAGACTCTTGGCGATCTAAGGGTTGGCACTCCAAGCCTGATAACAAGATGGCAGGCTGTACCGAAACGATGTGGATGGAGCGTTCCATTGCAGTCTACCATCCAACTATCAGGACGTGGGACATAGAGATATTTACTTTTGAATGCTTCAATAGCTTCGATGCAGCAGGGTACTTTAAGAAAAGCGAAGAAGCCAGAACCGTAAGGCACATTGACGTCTACCTTGAAACTGTCAACGATAAGGGTTTCTTTTGATCTAGTTTGTACAATTTTAAATATAGTTGTTTCTTAATTTTTAGTAAATGCGTTTGTTGTGTAAAAATTGGTGGAATGCAGATAAGTGTTATCCATGGTATATTATCATCCATCTCAAACAGCGTCTAAATATTGTTTCCGAATTTCATGGCAAAACTTTCCTGTGAGTATAAACAAGCATGTATGAATTCAGATCTCGTGTTACCTCCGGTTTCTCCTTATGGGCATGTTTGAACGTGAAAAGCAGTGATATGCATTGTGACATGTGCTCTCCAGAGTAAAAGCAGGTATTGTAATTGCGTTTAATACAAACGTGTCAAAAGGGTCTCAATTTATGTGAAATAATGCGTGTACATTAGTCAGCCAAATGAGATCAACCACTGCACTTCAATTATTTCAACCATCTTTGTCAACTTCAGATTTCTACATATTCGCCAGGGATCTTTAGTTCAGCACAGCTTTTTTTCTCTACGACATCTACATCAGAAGTTAGCCCCAACCCCAAACAGTCCACTTCTTTAGCCATATCCTCCAGCAATCTTCTCTTCATCTTCAACTATTCACATCTTCTCTCTATCTAAGTTTATAGTTCTCTTCTTTTTCTCACCAAAATAATAACCTTTATTCACATCTTTGGCTACTACTACTACTACTACTACTACTTCACTACTGCATGAGACTAGAAATATATTGTCCTGATGATACCTTCATTCACAGTGTTCAAGAGCTAGACCCACCACTATGGGGCTATGCGCGTGTATTTCGATACAATGCACAACAGTGCCAAGGCTGAACAAAGTATTCTCATGCCCACTCAGCAGACAGGCTCAATCGAGTTGAGTCAAATTACCCAATTTCAGGAGCCACTCTACACTAGGTGATTTTGCCATAGAGGATAAGTCAAAGTGTATTCATCTCTGAGGCATTTGCTCACGCGCAGACCAACATGGTGAACGCTAAATGAAATGCAAGCCAATGTCATTTGATATTATAATTTGTCTATTTATTTGCACTTTCAGTATTTGAAATTGCTCTGCAGCTTCAAATCTGCGTCAAACCTAATATCCATTGTTTTCTTCCATTGGTTTGAGTTGTCTTCAATAGGCAATCAATGAAAGAAAGTATACACTCTGGAAGTGAAATCTGAAGAAGAGTGATTGCGAAGGTCAATAGGGCTCATGAGCGTTGGAGTAGCAGTCAGTACTGCTCAACCACAGTCTCCGGTTGGTGATTGAATTAATCATTGTGAAAGAATGGATAATTACTGTTACTCTCCTGCCATTTCCATTCGTTCATTCCACCTTGCCTCGTCTCTACTGAATTTTCTAAAATAACTCCTAATCTAAACTCTAAAGAGATAAAGAGTATTAAGATTGAAATTTTTATAGAGCAAATTATCAAATTTAAGCATAAATACACTAAAGCATTAGAATTACAAATACAGCCTACCCTAAAAAACGCAATTTGAAGAATATAAATTATAATTACAGAGTTCTATTTGATAAAATCAAAGTTGTATACTGTGGGGTTATAAATCGTCTGGTTCTCTGAAAAATGATGATTCTAGAATTATCTTAAAAATAGCGCGTAGAAAGGAAACAAGAATAATCAAAGCTACAATTCCAAAGGCAATTAGATGAGTTAGGCTTTCGCATACTTCATCTTCCTCCTCTGCTTTCACTGAGCTTGTGGAATCTGGTATATTTTCCTGAGGGCTTACTGATTCCTCGACAACAATTTCATTCATTTAAAATCATCAAATTCCGATGGATAAATAATGTCAACGTCGGTGAAACTTTCAACTGCATCATGCAAAATTTTACAAGATTCAGAAGAAATTTCTGACTGAGTTTCAAAAGTCCTGCACTCCGTTTCACTGGAGGGGGCTTCATTGGTAGAGATCATATTCTCTTTGTTAGGGTTGATGCTGTCCGGACGTGCCTTGCTATCATTAATGCTTGTGTTTGGGTGTGAGAGAGAGAGAGGAGGATAAGCTGGACTCCTCGCATGCAAGTGCAATACTTATCCTGGCTTCTCTCTTGCAGTTGTCGATATTTCGCCATCGCCTGCGTACACTATTGCCGGGTCGAAGCTCTTTTCGCTTGCTCTGCCACCCCAACGTCCACAATAATGCAGTACGCCTGTGGTGTTGTGCGGTGTTGAGTTATGCCTAGAGGCCGCTCCTCCAAGGTATGCATGAGTGGAGTGAATATGGCGGTGGCTGCGAACACGTTGTCAGAACGTATTATTTTGGCGATGTTGGCGAGAACGGAGAGTGTATTTTTAGCTCTCTTGCTCTCTATCCATCCATCCGTTCATCCCTCTCTCCCATTCGGTTGTAGGCAATGCGCCAACGTGTGTACGCATTCTCAACTCGAGTTTGTGTGTGCTGCTGTGGGTAAACCAGTATCCGTGTCAACTGTTTACTCACGTTTGGAGGTGCAGCGGCGTGGTACCTAGCTCATCAGCAGTGTGGCAGCACCAGCCTACTGTTGTGAGTAGGCATATACATAGAAATGAAGATATCAATTATCTAATACACTTGCCGAGTCATTTTCTTTCACATGAGTATTAGTGGAGACAGCAAAATTTGAATTTTAGTATATACTCATTGATTACAAGTAACATTGACGTAATTCAGAAAGTTTGTTGATTAGGAAGTACAATAGCGTAAGGAAATTGAGTAGTGTGAGGTATTTGACTTTATGTATTATATATCATATAAACGACCAAGTGGAGATTTTATCTTCAGTGGAAAGAGTGAAGATCAATACCAGGTTTTAGAGAAAAATACAATAAGAGGCCTTGGAGTGTAGAAGTTCCGTTTATTAGCCACTTTTCATTTCAACTTAACTTCGGTTATGAACGTGCATTTATTATTCATAACGATAAACCAATAATTTAAAATTATTAATTCGAAATTAACATGGAACTAACCAGCAATTATTAAATGGGGGTTATTTCATTAATGTAGAGATTCAGTTATGGCCAATCAGAGAAGTAAAGAGAAGGACGTGACGTGAACCATTACCAATTACATGCCGGATCGTTTGGTTCAAATATCCATTCAGAAGTGGTGAATTATGTTTTGCCCTAAAAGTTTGCGTGAATTCACATTTGCTTAAGTGCAGTCAGGTTTATATATCCTCGCATTCCAAGTGTTATAATCAGTTAGATTACTTTTAAAATTCCTTCGTCACGGATATTAGCACACTTGGAAATGCAACATGTGGGAGAAACACACCAGGAGATCACTATTCCCAATCATCATATTGCATCACACCTTGAATAATCTTATCGCTGTTTTATCGCAGCTTTAAGTTCGAGAGATCTGGATGGTTTAGTAAGTACATAATATGGCATTGCTGTGTCTTCCTTGATTTCATCAAATTTTGTTACTTCTTCCTCGATATCTCTGCAGGGGTTTCTGGCAAAAGGGTTTTTCTTCTGTTTGCGGGAATAGAATCTCACGAGAGAGTTAGCTATTTCGGAGTCTGTGGTAAGCATTTTATTGTTTAAGCGCATTGGTTCCTTCTTGGGGTTTTCTTGCTGTTTAGGAGGTTACCCAGGAATTTGAATGTGCGTTAACTATTATTTTGGTAGTTGATATTTGAGATGAAGCTGTTGAAGGTAGTCCGTTTCGCTTGTAAGATAGCTTGCGAAATGGCTTACCTTAGGACAACTGACTTTCGTCTCCAGGCTTGTGTCTTCCGTTTTTCCAGTCTGTTCAGCAGTGTTGCCAAGGCATTCCCATTTTCCTTTCAGTGTTTATCCTTGTCACAGGGAATAGATTTCGTCGTACATGTGATTATAATAGTGGTGATATTGTGGCATAGTCTGTCAGGATGGTGGATGTAGTTGATAGGACCTGTGTGTAGTTCGGTTTCCAAAAGGTTTGTGAATTTAGACCAGTCTGCCTTCTTGAATTCCCACAATACCTTGGTTGGCATGTTGGGTGTCATGCATTTGGATGTTAATATTAGTAATGACTGGTTTGTGACCAGATCCAGGATCGTCGAATATTTTGTGTTGTGTGAGCTCGTTGATGTCTCTTGAAACCAGGCTCAAGTGAGGAGTGGTTCTGGCTCCAATGTAGTGATGGTATGTAGCAGGATCCTCATGGCTGTAAGTTAGTTCCAGAGGGCTGCTGTTAAGTATGTCTTCGAGTTCCTTCTCAGCTGTGTTTCTGTCCTTATAGCTCCATCTGGTGGAATGGGCGTTGAAGTCTCTAACTACTATAGTTTTGTGTGAGATGTTAAGAAGATTGAAGTTGGGTCTATTCTATAGTGGATTATAGACCGCATTCATCTTGAAGCGGTTTTGAATTTTCCATACATTTAATCTCATTATTTCGCATATATCCTGCATTGAACCCATACTCTTGATTATTTCTCAATGTGATGTGAGGCCTTCTTTACTCCAGTCAATATTCCAATTGCCACTTGCCAGTCTTTAGGTAGCAGATGTAAGGTGTAAGCTGGAAATTGATAGTATGTGAGTTTATCATCCACATGGAAGGTTGGATTCCATGATTGTAATTTGAATCCTCCTGTCTTATGGCATCCCTCCAGCATCCCTGTAGAAGTTATGTTTCGCCCTGACAAGGACGATTTCTAATATTGGAGATTTGCTTCAGGCTGTTCATGGTAGTTTGAAGTCAACTGCCCGTTTATAGAATTTATTTGCCGTATGAGTATATGTTTCCCAGGGTGTACCACCTGTCTATTGCTCACCCTAGGGCATATTGTTGAATGTAATTTTTTACATGGATGTTCCATCAAACTTCAATTTTTATCTTAAATTGATCAATAACCTACGCATTTAATAAAGCAATGTTGAAAGAAGCTCGACCAAATGTTTTGCACTAATAACCACATTATATTAAATTCTATTTACTTGAATATTTAGTGATTATGTTAAAATAGTCATGTTGTCATGTCTAGTATAGCGGATTGCTATACGAATAAGCCTTGACGTATCCTCCGTAGGTTCCGTGGCAAAGATCCACTCAGCATTATAGAAAGGACAAATGCACGGTATAGAACCTGCTTATTTGGACTGTGTGTGCCTGACCGAGAGCTTAGTCATAAAATACTATTAAAAGTTTTTTGAACAATGCAGCGACTATTAATTGATGGGTGGCCATGAGGTCTATGCGCTCACCACCACACTTTCTTCCTACGCGATAAGTAGGACGGCCGCGCCTTTGAGCCTGTCTGAGTGCGCTTGAGATTTATTTGTTCAGCCATTGTAGCGTTGTTACTCCACACCAGAAAGGGGAGGAGGTGGTGGGTTAATTTGGTGGTTAAATAGTGAGATTTGGAACATTTGAGTGAGACAAAGTAAATTATCGACCCTGCTGCGTATGTCTCGAAATCATTGGTATAAAACGTTGTGTACTGTACAACGAGGAGTGAGTTTGAATCACACCGGGGCAAAGTACACATTATGTGCTCTCTATTGAAGTCAGACATTTTAAATTTGACGTTCGTGGCTGTACATACGGTGTATGCAAATGTATGCAAATAACTTGCTCTGAACTGTGCCATTTCCAATCACAAAATTGTCCACTTAGAATTAGAAACTCACAGTCTTTTACTTATTTTAATTTCACGTTTTCACTTATTTGAGATGTGCAGTGGGGAAGAGTGATGTCCGAATCATCGACTCTCTCAATGTTTGTCTATATAATAAATGGGTAGGAACGTCTTCTTCTGTGCACAAATTAATCTCATTTATTTTACAAAGCTGCAGTTTATGAAAAGTACATCTATTATGCTACAATTCGATCTTGTCAAGAGGCGCAGTCCACTAACTTTGGGCATTGATTAGCTGTTGCTAATATGTGAAATCATCCAGATAAATCGGTGAGGGATGCAAATGGATCTTCTTAGATTAAAAATCCGTTGATTACTTCTTTCGACTCATGATATATTTTCATCAGAGTCATTTCTACTACCCAGAGTATAAACGCTACCTACAAGGAATAAAAGAAATACAGAGTAGACATTTGTAATTGATTCCATGTTCTCCAATCTCTCCATATTCGACAGAACTTACCTCGCCAGGTTATCACACTTTCAGGCCCATTAGGTGTACTTTGAGAGACTAACGATATCGAAGGATTGCTTTGTTTGGAAACAGCAAGATCGTTTCAATTTGGGTTGGATAAAATGCGAGATCAATGGGAATGGGTTGCAACATATAGCACTTTAAATAGACAAATTCCTCTTTTGGCGCCCAAAGTATTCGGCTACTTAATTCGTCCTTATTCGAAATGAGATTATTCTTACACTACTACTAATACTCGAAGTCATACTCATCACATTTATTGGCAGATCCATATTTTGCCTTACATTGTTTCCTCACAATTGATACTGAGGTTGACAAGTAGATTGATGGGAAATTTTGTTAGCTAAATTCAATTAGCCAATTCCTGTCTATGAGATTGTGGCCACAACATTTCCCTCTAACCTACTCATGACCAATATCTTTTAGCTTCTCTGTCTTCACCAATCCTCAATACTTAAATGCAACATTTGCGATGCTTCTCTATTTTCTCATCTTCCATAAGCACCCTCTACAACGCTCTTACTATTAACTCATGTTTGTCTCCACTCCTGTCTCCAAGTTCTACTCTTTCCAACTTCGTGCAGATTTCATATGCCTCTTACCACTGCTCAACTGAGTAATACACTATAGTTGGCTCCTATGTATATGTGTATCTTTGTCGATGATGCTGTCAATGATGATAACTCAGTTATTGTTATCTCTCCGGTATGTTCATTGTCTATTGGCGCTTTCGGTTTCTATTAGTTGGAGCTTTTACATGGTGTGTTTGACAAAGGAAGAAAACAGACTTTGCATATTGCTGATGAAAAGGTCTGCATGAAAAAAACGATCAGAAACAACCTGAAGTGTTGTGTGAGTTAAGTCTCTATCTGATATTAAATGCAATCATAGAACTCACATCCTTTCCATCGATGATACCATTTTCGGGCTGACTGGGTATGTTTCCATTTCTTTACTTAACATCTTTAGAGTGATCTCTTTGATGCTTACCTTAAGACTTATTTCTTGGAAGCTTATCGACCTGTTACAAGTGCGGTACTTTCTTGGTGAGTAGCAATATGCGAACGGTAGAATTCAAGGTTATTGATGTCAATCCCTCTCCTTCATGTATTGTTGCATACAGTTTTTATTGACGGAAATTAGCTAGAGCGGTTAGACATTTCTCCCACTGTTTGTGCTCCACCAGTCAGCAATCTCGTGTCTTTTGAGCATCGGTTGCTTCTTCGTCGACACACACAACGAGGAAAGCAATTTCTGTTTCTCTTGTCTCCAAGTGAAAATTATTTCTTTTACTAGACGAAAATAGTCATTCCTAGAAGATCTGAAGGTGGTGGTCATCCTTGGTTTGAGCTTCAGCCTTAATTTCTGCTACTGCTGATTTGAGAGGTTACTCAGCTAATTAGCTAAGCCAGAATATAGATCTTTAATGAAACACTTAATTTAAGTAAGGAAGGATTAGCATTTTCACTTCAGGTTCTTTCTATTTTATTTATTCAAAAGGAAATATTCACTTTTAACCTCTTAGAGTAATTTTTTAACGTTAGTTCGTTTCCAGTAGCAACTGTTGATCAGACAGTAGAAATTGAATCAGTGGAGACTATTCACCCTCAGGAGTCGTAGGCGATCTATATGGTCAAGTTCAGAAATCAATTTCCAAGAATATTTCTCCCTTGAGGAGTTCTAAATTAGCAGTAAACGGAACTTGATTAGCAACTCGTCCTTTCATAAGGTTTCAATGTCACAAAACTTACCCCGTCGCCTTGGTTGAATAACAACTCGAATATTCTTGAATTACTAGCTAAAATTAAGGAAAAATATTATCAGATTGAACCATTAATTTATCAAAATTTACCTTGAGTGAAGTCTGGCGAATACCCTAATTCTAAAACATGTTATCTAAATTCAATTTAATTTTAGTTAGGGGAAATTGAATAACCACTCAAGTTAGGGAATTAATCAATATGTTCAAAGCACCATTGGAATGAACTCACTGTAAACATTTAAAATTTTAAGGTAAAATAAAGGTATATATAATTGTGCTCATTGGATAATATTTTGCACGTTTATCGATTGGAGATATTGGCATTGTTGGGAACACTATCAATAAATTATTATTGGTGCAAATTTATGCAAGTAACTTGCTCTGAACTGTGCCATTTCCAATAGCAAAATTGTCCACTTAGAATTAGAAACTCACAGTAATTTTCTTATTCCAATTCCACGGTTTCACTCATTTGAGATGTGCAGTGGGGAAGAGTGATGTCTGCATCTTCGTCACTCTCAATGTTTGTCTGTATAATGAATGGGTAGGGATGTCTTCTTCTGTGCACAAATTAATCTCATCTACTTTACAAATCTGCAGTTTACGGAAAGTATGTCTATTATGCTACAATTCGATCTTGTCAAGAGGCGCAGTCCGCTAACTTTGGGCATTGATCAGCTGTTGCTAATATGTGAAATCCTCCAGATAAATCGGTGAGGGATGCGAATGGATCATCTTAGATTAAAAGTTTTCTATTAATCTTTCTATTCATTGATCAACGTTAGTCAATGCAGTAAGTACCAGTGATCTGAAGTGATTTGAACAAATGCCACTGAACAATTACCATAAACACTAATCAGTCTACATTTTTCAGTGGAAACTTCAATCAGATCTCCTGTTAAGACTGCACGATTCAAATACAGTTACTCATACAATTTGGTGGCATTTAAATTGACTCGTTTATGATTATTTCTGTCTACATTGTAACGTACTTGACACCACGTATGACACTCTGAAAGACCACTGCTATTAATTGGAGAATATTAAATTGGATCGAGTTGCAAAGGAGGAAATCATGTGCAAACAGAAAGGACAATGGAAATGCATTGATAGGAACCCAGTGGTCAAGACTTTACTTTACTCATTTCAGTAATTTAAAAATTTAATTTGTGACCTCAGCTCTTCAAATTGACCACCGCTCCTTCAATTCACAAGTTGTGAAAAGTTGACCCCATTGTAGACACATCACAATTTCTTACACTAGAAAAATCCCATTTCTTGCCAAAAATAATAATTGCAAAATAGAATTTGACTCACTTCCTATTAAAAGTCTTCCATTAAAAAACGTCATCGAAGATGGAATAAAGGAAGCATTAATCACTTGAGTCCATTGGGGTGGTCCTTCGGTAAATATGGACAACATCTCTACAGATGAAGTTGAATCTGCCAAACCACCAGCAACGTATATTTTCCCATTGAATAACTCGGCTTTTGGAGATGACTTTGAATTAAGCATAGGAGCGATTTCACACCAATTGCCTGCATGCCCTAGTGGCGATGAATTTGTCAAAAAGATTTCCACTTTGTCGACTTCAGGTGCATCAGCTCCAGTTTCTGTAAACCCACCAACAACTATCCCCCAACACCAGGTATATGTGCCACTTCTGTGCCAGACCTAGGCCTTGGCATTTGGGGCAGTCTCCTCCACCTAAATTTTGAAAATATGGAAAATGGGAGTGATACGTAGTGTTTCGTTGCTGACGAATATTAAGTTGAAGTTTGAAATCAGGTGGGATTTAATATTTGTATTCGTAAATGATGGTGCACATCACTACTATAATCTTGTTAATTTAAATGCTCAAACAGCTGTCAATCCGATATTCGAAATATCTTCGATTTTCTGTTAAAAGGGGAAACTTTTATTCAATAGGAACTATAACATGAATACTTTACATCTGAATTCATTTTCCCTTGGCCTGAGTCAACTTTTTCCCAGCAGTGTCCCACGTGCACTAATGAATTTCTACTGATGACAAAAGATGAATGAAAATTCTCATCAAATATTACAACATTGCCAATATCAATCAAGTGAATGTCAGTGATCTCGAAACAAAAGCAGTCACACTCACGTAAATGCAGAAAATAAAATCAAAAAACCAAGAGATTCACATATCACTCCAGACAGAATATCGCGGAATGTGTACGTGTTCGATATAAAATGCTTACGTATTAGTTGCAGTTATGAATTCCTCACAAGAGTCTAAAATTGTGCTACTTTGTTGATTATATCCACCAAAAACTAAAATTGCATGATCTCGAGCAACTGCCGAATGAGCTTTTCTCGCTTCAATCATTGGTTGGAGTGCAGTCACCTCACCATTCTGTAGATTAATTCTTTCGACTATTGATGTAATGTTATTAGTCATTTTTGCCACCCAGAGTATAAACGCTACCTACAGGGAATCAAATGGAGTAATAGAGAGTTGACAATTGAAATGGGTTCCAACCATCCAAAGCAACTGTGCAGCTCCCGATTCGATGTTTTAATGAGAAAGAAAAATTTCTTCCTTCACTGAGATTAGGAACCGTCTCCAAAACACCACTATTTGCATCGTCTTTTCGACCATGAACACAAAGTAGCTTTTTCATACTGCAAGAGTAAAATAAGGCATTATGTTTTTATATCATTTGTTTCGAGCAAATACGAGAGTACCTTTTCCCTGCAGATCCGGTTGACTCAATATATGTGTCCATAAATTTTCTCCTAAATGACAAAATATTCAATAATGGGATTGAGACGGTACTTTGCATTTTCAGATCAATTGAAATGTGATCCATCCATTGTTGTTTCAACTATTAACTCTTTCGGCTGTTAACTCAGGTTTATCGACTCCAGAAGACGAAAGATGTTCTCTTCGCATTTAGTGCGTTCGACAGTTACGGACCAAGTTTGGAGTGCCTTGAATTTCGTTGTTTCGTTTCGATCACTTATCCAGGGACTTTGCAGTAAGAGTTAAAGTTATTCAACTCCTACGTGTTTAAAGAAGCGCTGACTGGAGGCTAATCACAAAATCTTTGGTATGCACACACCACTGAGATCGTTGTTTAAAGTGACATTTCCTGCTAACCAAACTTCCATCAAATTAAGTCGATCAAATCTACAAGGCAATAACGCCAAGTGCATGAGGAGAAGTGTCGAAAACACCAGACCTTAGAAGAAGTATAGTGTGTCTTTGCATCCCTTACAAATTACTCTTGTTCTACCACTCATCTTTTCACCAATATTTGCCTTTTTGTTCAGAAACCCACTTCACTAAAAGTCCACACATGGCTATTGATTTTTAAAACCTCTGACATTCAAGAAATGCACATTAGCCACTACTCCACTAGTGTGCACACACAGACACACCCCACACACTCTTTATGTTTACTTTGGTTATGATAAACGAACCTTGTCTTCATGAAATCCGTTGTCCAGTTAATGAGTTTGTTGCAGCCAAGATTGTGAGCCATCAGGTATATCCCCAAAACGTTTTCAGCATTTATGATTATTTCACCAGTGTAGGCGAAGTCGATGACTGCCATGACTATACTAATGAGATTAATAATGTAGTTAAGACAGATGAACTACTCATGTGGAAAACGACTCCAACTTGAAAGGTTGGAATGTTTACTGTTCAAGATACTGTTCTTAATTCCTGGAAATCGTGCACAAAGGAAAATTTTATGGGCAGGGATTTTAGTACCGCCTTTGGTCTAGATCGAGAAAATTTTTTTCCCTTCAAGGAAAATATGCATTTACAAGTATTGACAAATCAATAAAAGCTGATTCTTGTCGGAATATATTGAACCTATTTGCATATTTAGAGAGGAGGTCTTCATCGAAATGTCGGATCTCAGGTGTAATTTGCATCGTAGATATAGAAATTGAAAGCAGTGTGTGGCAGATTGCGCTTAGAATGAAAAGTGGCAACCTTTGGAGAGTAATCGTATCTCTGTTATTGCGTACACCCTTTGGTAACCAATTAAATTTCATCAACTACACTACAGTTGACTCGTGTTTGCCATAAGTTTATTAGCCATCATGAAATGTGTGTTTTGTATGACACAGAATAAGCTCTGGAGCAATAGATAGTACTGTATTTGATCTTACTTGCTTAGCTTTGCTTTAAAGACCATTTTTTGAGAAAATTCATTAGATTATTATGCAAATTGTCTTGTTTCTGATCCCGATTGATGAAATCGAGTGCAATATTAGCCAATGGGTACTCGTGGTTATTCACAATCTATTGACATTTTGTATTCGGCAGTCCGAACACGATTAAACCAAACAATCTCATGCGAACTCGAAGATTCTGGTAAGTGTGCGGTCGCGTATACGGGGGATTTCTGTGTTAACCAGATATTAGTGCTGATGTAGGTTATGTGAAGTGTATTCAATCATTAGTCATTTTTGTCGTGAGTATAAATTCAATAAATAATGCACCTCCAAGGATATATCCGAACCCATTTCGAGAGCCTTTCCATCCTATGTTACTTTGACAAAGAATCTACTAATGAAAAGTCAAGACTGGTACTAGTAACAGGACATGACTGTTTGGCGTCAACAGTAAAGTGCAAAAACGACGTTTTCTTAAAATCGAGCCGAGCCACGGTTGACCTTTGGAAGAAGTTTTACACCAAAGCCAGACACGCGCACTTGAAGGGGAATAAGACATCCTACGGTATTTCCTGCCGAAATTAGTTAGAGCGGTTAGACATTTCCCTTACTTGCTCTGCTCCAACAAATGGCAATCTCGTGACTTTTTAGCTTTGATTGCTGCAATTGTTGTTTCTCTTGCCTCCAATTCTTATTCATTTAGACTTTTCTTAAAGAAAGAGACATCTTTCACTTAGTTTTGATCAAGTTTGTATTATACTTCCTCTTGCTTCAGTAGTCGGTTTGCACAAATAGTTTAATTTTGAAGCGTGAAAGTAATTTTGAACTGCTTATATCGATAGAATTCTAATAGAGGATAGATTTGATTTTAACCTCATGTTAACTTCAAGCTCATATATACTTCTCTTGTGACGAGAATTGCAAAACATGAATATAAATTCTCATGAAGAGAAAGTGGAATTCTGCTCTTCTTCACGTTGAAAGAAATTGATTAGTGTGGTTGTGGGTGAGCAAAGATGAGCTCCCATGAGTCAGGCAACTACTTCACCAGTGGATTTTTGAGAAAATCGTATTTCAACAGTTGTTAATAGGTCTCATTCAGTGAATGCAAAAAGATGGGCCAATAAATACATCTGGAGATCTCAGATTTGGACATTCTAGTTTGTCGCTCCACTTCGGGTTTATTCTTTCATTACTTTAACACCTCTTCACTCCATTTTACATATAATTTAATTTATCTTGCTTCATCTGACCTCCGTTTGACTCTTAAAAAGGTCAATACTGTTTGCCTGTAAGATATTCAAAGATAATGAGGATATGTTCTGTTGATGCAATAATCGATGTGGGTTTCTACGAGTCCTTATACCAAGCGTTCGTAAAAGTGGCAATTTCCTCATGTGAGATTCACTTAAGACAGGCTGTGTCAGGGTCATAGTGCAACATTAGCCAGCACGCATGATGTAGAGGCCGTATTCTTCACGCTAATTTGGAAACTACTGTAACAGATCCTACTCACAATTGTGAAATTGTTCACTTCACTTTAAAATTACCTCAGACATTATCCACTCTGCTCTGTATATTCATATCGTTATACGGCATCGTACCTTCTCATGATTTCGACCACTCTTATTGAATGCTTAAAAGTGATATGAAATAATTTGAGATAAGTCCTTTGAAAAGAAATTGCGAACCTTTCTGAAAAAGCCTACATATTCCAACCTTGGTTGTCGATTTATCAATTCTTTTAAGAGACATCACATGATTTGTTATTCTCTTAAGAAATCCTATAAATGGCCTACTGGGATTATCGGGTAGTACATTGATGAACCAACATCTCTTCAATGAAGAGACCAAATTCCTATAAGAGGCTATGAATAGAGGTTCGAAATGAAGAAACAGCGCTCCTTAAAACAGGAACAGTTTTACTGATATTCATATCAGTACAGAGAGTGGCATGTATTCTGGTTGACAACATCGATTATTGCATTTGCAGAATGGCCTCAGGTAAAAGCGCTCAGCACTTTACCTGAACTCAATCATTGTTTTCTGCTAATACTTGTTTTGTTTAGACAAGATATCATTTAAAGCATAGTTGGAACTACTTGTTCACTTTGACATGACTAAAATTGCGATTTACTTAAAGCACAATCTTGATTTGTCGTCGTTTAGGTGCTGAAAGAATCAATGTAAACCCTTGCGACTGAAAATGCGACTATGGTCACAATCTGACCCTTTGGTGGCCTTGACGTCTGTCAGACTGCCACTTTGTTCTGAATTCAAGTGTCAATGCCCACTTTGTGAGCACATTGGTGAACTGGGTCTGTTAAAATAAGGGTGCAATTGGGTTGATAATTGATCCTTCTTGCAAGATAGTTTCAGCCGTACCAAGATGTATAGTAAGCAGCTTATTACCTTGGTTATCTCACTTAGTAACCCTTGACTGTATGCATTTCAAGCTAATTATAATCTAAAAAGTATTTCTATTTATGAATTTTTATTTATCCCAAAGAACAAGTTATTATTTGAAAATTTGTGTCAAACCGTTCTTAAGAAATGAATCATTAATCCAGGCGTAAAAACGCGCGTATATATATAATTATATATAAATTGTGATGTGTCTACAATGGGGTCAACTTTTCACAACTTGTGAATTGAAGGAGCGGTGGTCAATTTGAAGAGCTGAGGTCACAAATTAAATTTTTAAATTACTGAAATGAGTAAAGTAAAGTCTTGACCACTGGGTTCCTATCAATGCATTTCCATTGTCCTTTCTGTTTGCACATGATTTCCTCCTTTGCAACTCGATCCAATTTAATATTCTCCAATTAATAGCAGTGGTCTTTCAGAGTGTCATACGTGGTGTCAAGTACGTTACAATGTAGACAGAAATAATCATAAACGAGTCAATTTAAATGCCACCAAATTGTATGAGTAACTGTATTTGAATCGTGCAGTCTTAACAGGAGATCTGATTGAAGTTTCCACTGAAAAATGTAGACTGATTAGTGTTTATGGTAATTGTTCAGTGGCATTTGTTCAAATCACTTCAGATCACTGGTACTTACTGCATTGACTAACGTTGATCAATGAATAGAAAGATTAATAGAAAACTTTTAATCTAAGATGATCCATTCGCATCCCTCACCGATTTATCTGGAGGATTTCACATATTAGCAACAGCTGATCAATGCCCAAAGTTAGCGGACTGCGCCTCTTGACAAGATCGAATTGTAGCATAATAGACATACTTTCCGTAAACTGCAGATTTGTAAAGTAGATGAGATTAATTTGTGCACAGAAGAAGACATCCCTACCCATTCATTATACAGACAAACATTGAGAGTGACGAAGATGCAGACATCACTCTTCCCCACTGCACATCTCAAATGAGTGAAACCGTGGAATTGGAATAAGAAAATTACTGTGAGTTTCTAATTCTAAGTGGACAATTTTGCTATTGGAAATGGCACAGTTCAGAGCAAGTTACTTACATACATTTGCACCAATAATAATTTATTGATAGTGTTCCCAACAATGCCAATGTTTCTAATCGATAATCGTTTAAAATATTAGCCAATGGGCTACGTTAGAGCTCATTAAATTGTTAACATTTTAATTGACACAGTCATTTGTATCTTTATTTTACCTTAAAATCTTTAATTATTACATATCTTAATGTGAGTTCGTTCCAATGGTGTTTTGAAAATCTTAGCTAATTCGTTAAATTTTGTGGGAATTCAATTTTCTCCAAATAAAATTTAATTGAATTCAGATAATGTGTTTTAGAATAACAGTATTCACTGGACTCCACTAAAGGTCAGTTACAGTAAATTAATAGTCCAATCTGATAAAATTTTCCCTTGATTTTAGCTGATGGTGGAAGAATATATGAGTTGCGATTCAATCAAGACGACGGGTTAAGAGTTTCTAATCAATCCCTATTTACTGCTAATTTAGAACTCCTCAAGGCAAAACTATTCTTGGAAATTGATTTCTGAAATAGATCATATAGACCGCCTATGACTTGTGAAGTTGAATTACCTCCACTATTTCTATTTCTATTGTCCGATCACCAGTTGTTACTGGAAACGAACCAAAGTTAAAAAATGACTGTAAAAGGTTAAAATAAAGCAGAAAGAACCTGAAGTGAAAAGTCTAATCCTTCCTTACTGATATAACGTGTTTCCTTAAAGAGTGATGATTATAAAGAAAGAAATAAATACGCGAAATGAAAAATACATTATTCCTCTCTCGAAAATTGAGAAATTAAGGAAGATTTATACTCAGAGTGTGCCCAGAGAAGGAGTCTTTGCGCACTCGAACATTCTGGAGGGTGTGATCGTGTGAAGAGAGGCCTTCTCATCTAATCACTTTTTAATGTTCATACAAATTGTGTTGAATATATTCACCTAATAATCACGTTTGCAAGAATTATTACCCTCACTATACTTTCTGATGAGATAGCTTAGCTGATATCAGGAGCTGTTGTATAAATGAGCATTTGGGCAGAAATGGTCATTTGTGCCTAGAAAAGCTTTATACATGTGGCAACTCGCTAGAGGTGTACCATGACACTCGTTTAAAGCGTAAATAAGTAATCATTTGATAATAGAAAATATGCAGGATCTAGAATCACAGTGTAAATCCGTTATTATATTATATTAAGTATATTTTACTTCCAACAACGCATTGAACGATAAGTGAGTAGATAGATGTCGATGTACAGAAAATTCGTTACATGTAGATTTTTAATATATCTGATCAGCTACAAAATCTCGGACGTAATAGCACTTATCGTCTCTTTTCTCTAGATAAGTATACTCTTTTGAACTGAAGATGAACTCAAAGTGAACTCCTGTCCATTGATTTCTTTTTCAAAAATTTGCAGCTCAATTTCAAATACAAAAAGATTGTACTCGACCGAAATTTTTGTCTAAAAATCGATACTTTAAACCGTCCAGGAATGACAGTAACGCTTCTCAGAACGGACTCCAGTGCAATTCCCCATAATTACCGATAAATTTCAAGTGATTATCTTTAATTATTCCCTATTGAAAGTTTCAGATAGGGAGGAGGGTGGGGGAGAAGATTCCAGTAACGGTAAATTTCAACTAATCCTCATAGTTGTCCTTAATTATTTCTTGTTGAATGTTTCAGTTGAAGGCGGGGGCGGAAAGGGGGGGTGGGAGGGAAGAGATTCCAATTAAACATTTGGCCAGTCAGAAAAAGGGAATAATATACCTACAAATTCCGTAATAAAACAGCCAAATAGATATTGAAAGCCCATTCTTCTGAGTATTCCGTTTAGGACACTGCGAACATAGTGAATAGTGAGAGGCCGCTTTCATTAAATCCAAAGCGAAACTTAGAAGCTTCATCTCTCTTACATTGGCCTCCGTACGTTCATCGCAATTATTTGCTGCCAGGCAGACTTTCGCCCTAAAAAACATGCTTTTTAATTACTACGAGCATTCTGAGATTACAATAGCCAAATGATCATTTGGAAGAAGAAAAATCAATGCAAGAGTGGATGTACTATGTGTTAAGCAAGGGAGAAAACCGGTAATGAAATAAGGAATTGCACTTTAGTCATCCTACGTACCATTTTAGGGAATATGTCCAACATCCGTCTTCGTTTATACACAAATGGCTCATGCTCTTAGGTCTATAACTTTGCTCAAGACTTAATTTTTTGATTTGAGGATTTATTACAGCAAAACGATTACATACATTAAGTTTCAAAGTATTGTCCATCGTTGGCTACCACTTTGGCCCATCTCTCGAGCAGCAGACGAATCTCACGCCGAACAAATCTGTCATCCTTCGATGAGATCCATGATTCGATCCAATTTTTCACCTCTTCGTACGAGCTGAAGTGCTGGTGAGCCAGGCCGTGTGCCATTGAACGAAGTGAGTGAGGTGAAAGTCAGACGGTGCAACGTCTGGAGATTACGGTGGTGGGTGAGGTAAAATAGCCCATTTCAACATTTCGAGATACTTTTTCACCACTAACTTGGTAACGTGAGATCTAGCATCTAAAATAACCTTATCGTGTCTCTCCTTGAACTGTGGCTGTTTTTCTTCATTCTTGAGCACGGCTCAGGCGGCGCATCAATTGCGTTCTATGACGCTCACTTGTGATAGTTTCATCAGACGGTTTCAGAAGCTCATAATAAATTACGTTAAGCTGATCCTCCCACCAAACGCAAATCATGCCGACTTTTGAGCCATGGGTATTCGGCCGAGGTGTTGACTTAGCAGTATGACCACCGGGCAGTCCCCACGATTTTCAGCGCGCGTTTGGGGTTATTGTAATTTTTCCAATTTTCGTCCCCAGTAACAATGCCTTTCCACCAGCTGTTCACAGGCAAAAATTGTCGCTCTACATCTCAACTCATTATTTCAACTCGTGGAGTGCCCATCTAATAGCCTTCTTTCTCAATCATTCCCAACTGTTTCAGGCGTTTTGAAATTGCTTGCTGACTGATCCCCACCTAATGATTCTGATAATTCTTCTTGACTTTGACACAAGTCTTCACTAGGAATCGTTCGTCTCCAATTCTGCATCTTCAACAACTTTTTTCGCCCCACCACTATGTCGGTCTCCGACAGTAAAATCACCACTCACCACTGTAAACGTTAGAACTATTCCCGCCGACACTTTCTGTCACTAATAGCCGTTTTACCATAAGTATCCTAGATAATCCGGTGAGCTTCAGCTTCAACCGCAGATTTTTTTCATATTGAAGCATAAAAAAGCAATACTTCTCGCAAATGACGGGAATTCAGTTAAAATTGGGACACATTTAATTATAAATTTTATTATCTTGCAAACTTAAACTAAGTTATATCAAAGTAGAGCTATATTTACAAATGTGAAAACAATGTTCCCGAAATCTGTGATTAATTTCTTTCAATTACTACCGACTACTACCGCCATCTTTTTGGAAAACGGCGGGTGCAAAGTTGTAGACCTAATATTTTGACTACGTTAGGACTTCTTATGAAATGAGTAAAACTAATCCTGATGTACCGGTCTTTAGCAGTTCTGTTTCCCCATTTCGAACCTCCATTCATACCCTCTTCCAGGAATATGTTTTTTTTATGAAGTTATATTTCCATCCATTGAAGAGAAGTAATTTCAGCAACGTAGTAACCGATAGCCTAAATGAATAAAAAATCATGTGCCATCTCTGGAAGGAAACGATAAATTGACAACCCAGCCATTACAAATCAATAATAGGGGAGGTTCTCATGGGCTGAAAACCCGAATCAAATAAAGGTGAACACAAAGCGAAAATTTGATAACGTGTTTAGGTAGGTAAAATAAATCATAATTTCAGCAGAAAATTGGATGCTTTTAAATAAATTCAATTGCGTCAGGGCAGCTTTAGGTTAGCTTGAGCTCAAGCTTAACTAAGTCTAAATCGCTGAAAGCCAAAGCAATCATATAATTTAACCTTCCAAATCAGATATGGTAGAAATTAAGAGAGAAGCTCAAAGCAATGATAACCATCAACTCCAGATCTTCTAGAAACTACTACTTTCGTTTAGGGGAAGAAATATTTTTCACTTGATTATCCCTTCAATGGCAAAAAACCATCGCATTAACTAATTTAAGCTACTCTGACCTAGACAATGACACGAGGATCCAAATGAGTAAGTGGAGACTCGAGAGACGAATAAGAGGAGTTTAATCCTGCAACGTACAAGATTAGTAAAACCGAGAAAAATGATATCCGATGAAAAGTTAGCGATGGCTACAAGAGAGGTGAACGGCAGAAGAAAAGGTTATGATGATAGAGAGGGAGAGTGGGACATGAAAGAAGGGGTGAGAACTTATTAGTACAAGAACTCAACCACATTTCCTTGATTGTAGGGAGAATTGGGGTTGGGGTTCGAATTAGGGCGTGCACTTCTAGACTCATTAAGAAAAATGAATTTGCCTGCACCGGCACCAATACTCCGAGACTGTTGCAGAATTTGGGCGAACATCTCGTACTTACGAATATCATTGTCAGTCAAGGACAGGCGTGCAAATTGCATGGCTTCTTCAAAGTGATTTCGAATCACTCTTAGCTTCCATTGCAGAGGAGTTATTCTGAGGCTTCTCAACTGTTCTAACCCCAACTTCAATTGATTTGCGAATAGCCTGCTTGACATCTGCTTGACGTTGGCAAATCTTCGTAAGATCGGCGTCAGAGGGACTGTTCGTATATTTATTCAAGTACTTGATATCAAAGTGAAATACAAGAAGTAGGCGAAGAGTCACTTGTGACTCGGCTTAGGGGATGAGATGGATATTGGATTTGAAGAAGATATTGTTTTTCTCTCTTTAATGTTGTCATCAAAGATTCGTGTCCTGTCACCAGAAGCCATTTAGCGCAAAGATGAACGCTGGTTAAATTCTAAATTGCCTTGACTTATCTTTATTAATATTTTTGGCACAATAACCTAGTATGGGAAGGCTCTCGGAATGAGTTAAGATATGTCAGTGGCATTGAAGAAGCAAACGCACAGGGAGTATATTGATTATTTAAGTTATACTCACGACAAACATGACTAATAAGTGAATACAGTTAACATAACTTGATTGGATACTAATATCCGGTTAGCTGAGAAGGCCTCTGTATTCAAGACCGCATACTCACCAGAATGTTCGAGTGTGCAAGAGGTTGCTTGGTTTAATCTTGTTGGGATGGCGGAATCCAAAATGTCAATAAATCGTGAAGGGCCCACGCGTTCCCATTGGTTTATATTTCACTCGATTTCATTAATGAGGAACAGAAACAAGACCATTTGTATTAATTTGATGAATTTTTGCAACGGGTGGTATTTAAGGCAAGGCTAAACAAATGAGATCAAGCACATTGTTATCTATGGATTCAAATCATATCCTCTTTCATACAAAACACACGTTTCGTGTTTCAAGATGTCAAATTCGGTTATAAAATATTAATTTTGAGCAATTAATTATCGAGTTCTAATGACGTAAAAGCAAATTGTGTTCCATTCTCTTCAAAAGCTAAAAACATATCTCTTGAGCCAACTGTAGTGTATTTGTTGAAATTCAATTGGCTACAAAAGTGTGTGCAGTGATGCATGTACTCTCCAAAGGTTGCCACTTTTCATTCTAAGAGCATCCTTCCTCATACTGCATTTCTATTACTCTATCAACCATGCAGATTACACCCGAGATCCGACATTTCGATGAAGACCTCCTCTCTAAATATGCAAATAGGTTCAATATATTCCGACAAGAACTGGCTTTTATTGATTTGTCAATACTTGTAAACGCATATTTTCATTGAAGGTGCAAATTTTCTAATTCTAGACCAAAGGAGGCACTATTGTTCCTGCCCATAAACTTGTCCTTTGTGCACGATTTCCAGGAATTAAGAGCAGTATCTTGAACGGTGGACAATCCAACTTCTCAAATTGGAGTCGTTTTCCACATGAGTAGGTCATCTGTCTTAACTACATTATAAATCTCATTAGTATAGTCATGGCAGTCATCGACTTCGCCTACACTGGTGAAATAATCATAAATGCTGAAAACGTTTTGGGGATATACCTGATGGCTCACAATCTTGGCTGCGACAAACTGATCAACTGGACAACGGATTTCATTAAAACAAGGTTCGTTTAACCTATCCAAAATAAACAAAGTATGTGTGGGTGTGTGTGTTTGTGTCTGCGATAGTGGAACAGTGGTTAATGTGCACTTCTTGAATGTCAGAAAAATTTCAAAAATCAATAAATATGCGTGAAATTTTAGTGAAGTTGGTTTCCAAACGTAAAGGCAACTATTGGTGTAAACGATGGGTGGTAGAATAAGAGTTACTTGCAAGGGATATAACAAGATACATTCATCTACCAAAATCTGATGATGTCATTGTCTTGTAGATTGGATCGACTTAATTTGATGGAAGTTTGGTTAGCAGGAAATGCAACTTTAAACAACGATCTCATTGGCGTGTGCATACCGAGGATAGCATGTGATTTTGAGAGATTGGCCTCCAGTCAGCGTTTCTTCCAACACGTAGGAGTTGAACAATTTCAACTCTTACTGCAAAGTCCCTGGATATGTGATGGAAACGAAGCAACTAAATTTAAGGCACTCCGAACATGGTTTAATGATACATCCTTAACTGACGAACAAGTTAAACGCGAAAAGAACTTCCATCGTCTTCTTGAGTTGATAAAACTGAATAAATTGCCGAAAGAGTTAGTAATCGAAACGTCAATGAATGAATCGCATTTCAATTTGTCTGAAAATGGAAGGTACTGTCACAATCCACTTATTGAATATTTGGTCATTTAGGAGAACATTTCTGGACAAGGTTTTAAAATTGACTGGATCTGCAGGGAAAAGGTAGTTTCATATTTGCTCGAAACACATGATATGAAATTCATAATACATTATTTTGTCGTTGCAGAACGAAAACGCTAATTTTTGTTCATGTTCGAAGAGGCGATGCAAGTAGGGGTGCATTGAGAGCAGTTCCCGAAATAAGTGGAGAAAGAAATTCATCTTTCCCATTCATAATGCGACCTTGGAGCTGCACTGTTGCTTTGGATGGTTGGAACCAATTTCAACTATTTACTCACAATTACTCAATTTTATTCCTTGTAGGTTGGGTGTATACTCTGGGTGGCAGAAATGACTCTAATGAAACTATATCAATAGTCGAAAGTATTAATCCACTGAATGGCGAAGTGACAGAACTCCAACCAATGATTGAGGAGAGAGATGGTCATTCAGCAGTGGCCCGAGATCATGCAATTTTAGTTTTTGGTGGATATGGTATACAAGGGGATAACATTATGGACTCTTGTGAGGAATTCATACCTGCAACTAATATGTAAGCATTTTATATCGAACCTGTACACATTCCGCGATATTCTGTCTAGAGTGATATGTGAATCTCTTTTGGTTTTTTGATTTTATTTACTGCATTTACGTGAGTGTGACTGCTTTTGTTTCGAGATTACTTACATTCACTTGATTAATATTGGCACTGTTATAATATATGATGAGAATTTTCATTCATCTTTCGTCATCAGTAGAAGTACATTGGTGTACATGGGACACTGCTGGGCAAAAGTTGACTCAGACAAAGGGAAAATGAGTGTAGAAGTAAAATCACTCAACAAAGTATTCATGTTACAGTACCCTGTGGATACAAGTTTCCCCTTATAAGTGGTAATAGATGATCATCCCAATATCGGATTGACAGCTGTTTGATCATTCAGATTGACAAGATTTTAGTAGTGGTGTGCACCAGCATGTACCTATACAGATATTAGACCTTACTTGATTTCAAGCTTCAACTAATTAATCGTCGGCAACGATACATTTAGTATCACTCCCATTTTTCATATTTTTTAAATTCAGTTGGAGGAAACTGCCACCAATGCCAACGCCTAGATTTCGCACAGGAGCGGCACATATACCCGGTGTTGGTGAGATAGTTGTTGGTGGGAGAACAAAAACCGTAGATGGTGAATGGGTTGATGTCGACAACGCAGAAATCTATTTGACAAATTCATCGCCTCTAGGGTATGCAGGCAGTTGGTGCAAAATCGCTCCTTTGCTTAATTCGAGGGCATTTCCATCAGCAGAATTTTTGAATGGAAAAGTATACGTCGCCGGTGATTTAAAAAATTCAACTTCTTTTGTGGAGATGTTGTCCATATTTACTGAAGGACCTCCACAGTGGACCAAATTGACTGATAACTCTTTTTGGCCAAGTTCGATGATCTCTTTCGAAGGAAGTCTTTTGTTTGGGAGTGAGTCAAGTTTAATGTTAGTGATATTATTTTTTGAAAGAAATGAGATTTTTCTAGTGTAAGAAGTTGTGATGTGTCTACAATGGGGTCAACTTTTCACAAGTAGTGATTTGAAGGAACGGTGATCAATTTGAAGAACTGAGGTCACGAAATCATTTTATAAATTAATGAACGGAGTAAAGCAATGTCTTAACAACTGGTTTTTTAACAATACATTTCCATGGTCATTTCTGTTTGCACATGAATTCCTCTCCTGCAACTCGATACAATTTGATATTCACCATTTATGAACAGTGGTCTTTCGGAGTGTTATACGTGGTTTCAAGCATATGAAAAGGTAAAAATAAATCTTCAAATGCCTTTTAATTTTCTAAGTAAAATTTTATGAGCATTTGAACTTCAACCGTGGAGTCTAGACAGGAGAAATGGTTGAATTTTCTCCTGAAAAATGAAGACTAATTACAGTAGTATTTGTTCAAGTCACTCCGATCTAATTTTTTTTAATTGATAACAGTGGTCTTTTTTAGCGTTATACATGGTTTCAAGCACGTTACGATATAGAAAATAATCATCCTAAAAGAGTCAATTTAAATATTATCGAATTTCCTAAATCTAATTTTATGAGTAGCTGAATTTGAATCGTGCAGTCCTAACAGAATAGTTGAATTTTCCATTGAAAAATGTAGACTGATCAGTGTTGCATTTGTTCAAGGCACTCCAGATCACTGGTACATTCTGCATTGGCTAATGTTGATCAATAGAAAGAAAGATTACTAGACGATTTTAAATCAGAAATGATCCACTCACATTCCTCATCAATTTTGCTAGAGAATTTCCTATTCTAGAAACAGCAAATCAATGCTCAATATTTCCAGAGACACCACATCTTAACAAGATCGAATTTTAGCATTAGAGATATAATTTCTAAATACCATAGCTTGGTAAAATAAATAAGATTCATATTCTGCAAGGGGAAAACAGTCCTAATCATTCGTCATACAGACAAACATAGCAAGCGACGATGTTTCAGACATCACTCTTCCTCATTGCACATCTCAAATAAATGAAAACGTGGAATTGGAATAGGTAAAATACTGTGAGTTTCTAAGTCGACAATTTCATCATTAGAAATGACATGGTTCAGAGCAAGACATTTGCATGCATTAGCCAAATTAAAATTCATCAATAGTGTACTCAGCAATGCCAATCTTTCGAATCGAAAATCGTGTTAAAAATTGGCCAATGGGTTACGTTGGAATTCATCAAGTTGTTGCCATTTTGATGGACATTGTCATTTTTATCGTTATTTTACTTTAAAATCTTCAATGTTTACATATTCTTTAGTGAGTTCGTTCCAATGATGCTTTAAACATATTCATTATTTCGTTAACTTGAGTGGTAATTCAATTTTCCCTAAGTAAAATTATTGAATTTAGATAATACGTTATAGAGTAATCATATTCACCAGACTCCACTCAGGGTCAATTATGATAAATTAAAAGTCAAATCTGATACTATTTCCTCTTGATTGTAGCCTTTGATGGAAAAATATATGAGTTGCAATTCAACCAAGACGACGAGGTGAGTTTTATGACATTGAAACCCCATGAAAAACGATTTGTTAATCAAGCCCTATTTACTGCTAATTTAGAACTCCTCAAGGCAAAACTATTCTTGGAAATTGATTTCTGAATTAGATCATATAGACCGCCTACGACTCCTGAAGGTGAATATTCCCCAATGATTGAATTTCTATTGTTCGATCACCAGTTGCTACTGGAAACGAACCAAAGTTAAAAAATGACTCTAAAAGGTTAAACGTGTCTGTTTTCTCGGGAATGAATAAAGCAGAAAGAACTTGGAGTAAAAATGCTAGTCCTCCCTTAATGAAATAACGTGTTTCCTTAAAGAGTGATGATTATAAAGAAAGATAGAAATGTGCAAAATGAAAAATACATTATTTCTCTCTCGAAAATTGAGAAATTAAGAAAGATTTATACTCAGAGTGTGCCCAGAGAAGGAGTCTCATTGCGCACTCGAACATTCTGGAGGGTGTGATCGTGTGAAGAGAGGCCTTCTCATCTAATCACTTTTTAATGTTCATACAAATTGTGATGAATATATTCACTTAATAATCACGTTTGCAAGAATTATTACACTCACTGTATGTTCTGTTGAGATAGCTTAGCTGATATCAGGAGCTGTTGTATAGATGAGCATTTGGGCAGAAATGGTCGTTTGTGTCTAGAAAAGTCTTTTACTTTTGACAACTCGCAAGAAGTGTACTGTGACAGTCGCTTAAAGCGTAAATAATAGAATCATAGTGTAAATTTGTTATAATATTATATTAAGTAAATTGAATGATAAATGAGCAGATAGACGTCGGTGTACAGAAAAGTAGTTACATGTCGATTTTTCATATATCTGGATAGCTACAAAACTTCGGATGTAGTATCATCTCTTTTCCCTTGATAAATATACCCTCCTTCACTAATCCTCTTAGTGTGGGATCGAATTTGATCAAAAAATTAGTCAACTTCAATTACTGAGTATAGTCCTCTCATTAGCTTCAATGATATATTCAGTGTCAACTTACGAAAAGAAATAGCATTGAGGATGGTCAAAAATGTTACCTAAAGTGAGCTACTGTCCATCGATTTCTTTTCCGAACGAAATGAATGTGAACATATAATTATGAAAATGTGCAGCTCAATTTAAAGTATAAAATGAATGTACTCGACTATAAGCTTTGTTTAAAAATCGATACTTTAGATCGTGCAGGAACGACAATAACGCTTCTCAGAATGGACTCAAGTGCAATTCGAGGCATAATACCTCATAATTACCGATAAATTTCAAGTGATTGTCTTCAGTTATTCCCTATTGAAAGTTTCAGATAGGGAGGAGGGTGGGGGAGGAGATTCCAGTTCTACAAATTCCGTAAAATATTGAGAACCCCATTCTTCTGAGCGTTCCATTTAGGACACTGCGAAAATAGTGAATAGTGAGAGATTGCTTTCATTAAACCTAAAGCGAAACTTAGAAGCTTCATCTCTCTTACACTGACCTTCATGCGTTCATCACTGAAGTACCTATCACCACAATTATTTGCTAGCTAGGCAGATTTCCGCCCTAAAATACATGCCTTTTAATTACCATGAGCATTCTGGGATGACGCTAGCCAAATTATCATTTGGAAGAGGAAAAATCAATGAAGAGTGGATGTACTATGTGTTAAACAAATGAGAAGACCAATAGTGTTAAAAGGAATTGCACTTTAGTCATCCTACGTACCAGTTTAGGGAATATGTCCAACGTCGGTCTTCGTTTATACACGAATAATTCATTCTACTAGGTCTACATCCTCGCTCCCGATTTAAACTTTTGATTTGAGGCTTTATTACAACAAAACGATTACGTACATTAAGTTTCAAAGTATTGTCCATCAGTTGCTACCACTTTGGCCCATCTCTTGGGCAGCAGGTGAATCCCGCGCCGAACAAGTCTGTTATCTTTCGATAAGATCCGTGAGTTGATATAATGTCTCACTTCCTCATATGAGCTGATGTGCTGGTGAGCCAGGCCGTGTGCCATTGAACGAAGTGAGTGAGGTGAAAGTCAGACGGTGCAACGTCTGGAGATTACGGTGGTGGGTGAGGTAAAATAGCCCATTTCAACATTTCGAGATATTTTTTTCATCACTAACTTGGTAACGTGAGATCTAGCATTATTATGCTGTAAAATAACCTTATCGTGTCTCGCCTTGTACAGTGGCCGTTTTTCTTCTTTCTTGAGCACGGCTCAGGCGGCGCATCAATTGCGTTCTATGACGCTCACTTGTGATAGTTTCATCAGACGGTTTCAGAAGCTCATAATAAATTACGTTAAGCTGGTCATACACCGATAAGCATCCTTCCTTGATCTTACATTTAGCATTCCAGTCGCTACTGCTCTATCTGGTATCGTTCTGGCAGTTGCTATCTACCCCTTATGGCTGCTTGTCTTTGGCTACGGGAAAGTCGGCAATCTCAGAAGAGCTTTTCCTCTTCTCCAAGCTTCCCTTCAACGATGAAAGAAGACCCTAACGGTTATGCATCTGAAATATCAACAATCTTGTTTGCTTACGAACCGCTCAACCGAATGAGCTTGAAAGACTGCACACTATCAAAGCACTCAAACTGCCTTACTCTCCCAAATGATATGGGTAAGAGTTAAATAGGACTATATATTTACTTGAAATGAATGTGATGTGAATTAAAAGTGCAGACATAGAATGTCAACACTGAGGGAGTGGGGGACTTGGGTTTTGATTAAGAGGGTCTATTGTGGTGAGTTAGAGGAGTCGGTAGATTTGCTTTTTTGTTCGTTGATGAACAACTAACAGAAACCATCAATGGGCAAATAAGATGCTCAGTGATATGGACGGGAGGATAAGTAGTACTTGAAGGCTGTCTCTCTACATTAGATAATATCGACCTTCTATTTTGTTGAATTTTCATCACAAGACTCGGTGGATCGTAGTTATTGCCCAAACAGAGCTGATGAACCGGACGTTTGACTGCCCCACTAGTTCGTTTTTCAACCAGATTAAGTGCATAGTAATAACGTAAATCTGATCTAGGGAAAGCTAATTCAAATTATTACGATATAGCGAGTGTTGAATCGAGGATGCGAATAACGAATAGTGAGTTCGCCTTCTTATTTTTAACCTTCAGATTTCTTTAATAGGATATTGGTGGTGACCTTCACCAGGATATGGTTTCCTCTTCAACCACCAGCAATGCAGGCATGCACGACATCTCCTCTCTTCTAGACAGCGATACCAACAGACCCACTCGGGAGTATATGAAAATAACAATGTAGCTTCTTGACCAGCAAGATAATCGATATGACAATCCGTGAACGAACTTTTGAAATCGGTGCATTGACAACACACCCAGTATAAAAATGTTTGTAGAAAATCAATTTGGAATTTACATAACTAAACCAGAATTGTGATGTCGCTATAGTCGTAAAATCATAACTATTTAATTAGAACACTGTTCTAAGGCTATTAACTGTATTTAGGCATGCTACAATTAAATAAAACAGTCTAAGCTTCTCCTGATGATTCCATTTGTCCAGATCCAAAAAGGACGATTTTTGACAATTTTGAGTTTCTCTTCGCCGCATCTTTAATAAGTAGTTTGAACATAGGATACTGATTATGTTGTAATATGTAGTCAATTCGCTCTTACTATTCTGTCCAGATTGAGGAGGATGGAGATTTACTTAATCATTAACGGTTATTTGAATTCCAAGTTCAATAATGCAGTATGATCGGCTAAATATGAACCAATCAATAAATGATGGTTACATTTATCGTGCTGTGTCCTGTCACAGTTATGGCAGTGGAAGTGAAGGTGAGTGGTATCGATTTTGCACCTCCAGTGACTCACAGAATACTATTTCGCCTTCCTTATATTTCTGTTCATAAGATTATATAGCTGAACAAGAGGCGGCAAGAACGACGGTAGTCATTATAAAATCAGTCGGTGTTGATGCAATAAATTAGCTCATAATTAAAGCATTCTCCCGGTCTCTGTAGATTTCCAACTTATTAATTAAAATCACGTTTATTTCTTGAGTTTGAACATTTGCTCTAGCATATGAGGTCATTTCTTAGTGTTTAGCCCTTCTTATTTTACCGAATTGGTAGCCGTGGTCTTTTTATAATTCTAATCATGAAGAGGACTTCACAAGTTTCCTGAATGATTGATTAAACAAGGATTAAATTGACTAATTCTCGGCACGGTGTTGGTTCTACTTTCATTAGACATGCCACCAATCCATATGCTAAGACAAACATTTTGTCTATTAACTGCCATCTGTTGAATTATCGTTGCTCCTGCCTCCCTATGACTCAGCTCATCTGCATGTGCTCCACTTCCAACTTTTCATCTTGTAGAACAAGTGGTCTAAATGCTCGTTGTTATTGCACATCCTGTAGGTAATGACAGGACAATGGAGAAGGGCATGAAGTCTCTAAGATAATTGAAAGGGCGCCGGTGGGTGTAGTATGCCATTGGGAGATTGGGTTTACAAAATGCCTTGTTCTCCATTAATCTCTATTCCCTCCTTTCTCTATATACTTGCTACTGTTACAAAGCACAATTGGGTCAAACTCAATCTCATTGGTACTATGATTTGAAGGAGCGGTTATCACTTGATTTCTATTGGAAGGATCAATAAACTTGTAAAGTGTTGTGCTTCGGACCGGCACCAGAAGAAGACAACAGTAAATAAAATTATCTCAGCTAATCCCTAGACTCACATCAGTATGAAGAATGAGCACGCTGGAAAAAAACAAAATAATTGAAATTTAGGCAAGAATATATTTTGTTTATGTATAATAAGAAGAACAGTAAATAATGGAAATGCATAAAGTAGAACTACCGCCTCGAAAGTTGGAATCCGAAATTTTATAAGCTGTTGCACTTAATTTGTAATGGGTGAACAGTCGATCCGATCGATGTATTAATGCTTCCGTGACTGCGAATAAAAATCAGGAGAAGGGTAATTTGTTTTAGCCTAGAGTAGCAAAGCTTCTTTTCTGCATACTACTGTCCTAGAAGTAGTCTCGCAGTCTTCATGGATCAAACTGATGCACACACTCCACGTAAGTGGGGCAATGGCAAATCTAGATTGAGAGCTCTGTGTGGTAGCTGGTTTGATTAAGCTATATAGTCATCAGTCTCTGCCGACTTTCTTGGAACATTTGTGACGTTAAAAATAGCTGATTTCTCTCACGGTTCGTTCCTTTTTCACCCTTCTGACGCCTCAGACTTTATATCCTAGCATATTTTCTTCCCTGGGTGCGCAATACACTTACCTCCTCGTGGTGCAACCTGGCCAACATATACTCATACGGTAGTGGAATTCAAACTACCATGAACCCACTGTACGTCATATTCGACCACTCCCACAGTAAACACCCTTCCTTTTTCTCTACCTTTGTGTCTGTCTTTTTTACATCTGTGAATCGCTCTCCTATTCCCCCTCTCAACTCTTTGTCACTTTGACGTTTCTCCCCTCTGTAAAGCCCGAAGTCAACTAAAGTGCTAATGATAACTATCATAAAGCCTGCCATTTGATATAAATAAACTAATCAGTCAGGCTAAACCAGTTGGGTTTGTCTTTAAGCTCACTGATTGTGCGCCGATGAGTGTTGGACCTTTGGCTTCTGGCAAGTCAGACGTGCACGGTATCCAATGCCTCAATAGAGATTTATTTATATACCTCTTCTTAGGGTTTTATACTTGTGCTGTATAACATGTAATGATATATGGGAATCACATGGAATGTTTATTTAAAAGACACACAAGGTATTAGAAATGCGTTGTCTTCCCCTATACAAAATCAATAATTAACTTTACTGGTGAACAATGACTTAATAATGCATCATTACTTAATTTCCATACTCGGCCACAGTGCACCCCTCTCATGCCAGAAATCACGAGTTTGACGCCCACCTGTTTACCCCTGATGAGCTGAATGGTCAACAGCACTGGTTACATCTGGCTAATTTAGAGGGTGGTAGAAGACGTGCCTCTCACCAGGGCGACTCCATTAAACGTTTCTTTACCTAAGATTAGCTCTGGAACTCGATGCTATCACACCATCTAGCATAAAAGTTGGAAAGCTCTCCCGAGTGCCTTCTAAAAAATATTTGCCGATGTCTGTTGTGATATGCGCTTACGTCAGAGGCCACTTATTTTCTATATTATTTCTCAAGGTGATGGCAAAGATATTCAAGAATGCTACTCTTCTGTTTGAGGTAATCAATTCTCTTGAAGCATTTGCGAATCTCCTTCCCACAGAATTACAACAATCTGTTATGGATTTATAATTTTTTTTTCAGACAGTTCTATCTCTTCCCTTCCAGTATCCCATCAATGTGACAAATTCTCATTTTGTACCTCTATCATGCCAATGTCTTGAATCAAATTGAAGCCACGTTCAATTAATGGATTCCCTCTAGGAGCACCAAAGAGCTTCATGTCAATCAGACGTTTGTCTTTGACAGGCTCATCTTCTCCGTCTAGTAAGAACTAGTCTCCCTTCACGACAAGTCGTTTTCATTGTTTAAATGTAGCTGGACTCGGGAAGCAGTTGGATGCATATTAAGGAAGAAAAATATTCAGCCTATTTAAAGAGTCTAGCAAGATCTAATCCTTTTTTCATAATGGACACCTTTTAATGCTTCAGATCTCATTTTTCACATTTCAAAATACTTCCTCTTTTTCCCAGAGTGTTCGTAGTGTCCAAAGTTTGTTAATTTGGATGTCTTGCCGTTCACTTCAGGCGCCCTTTTTATTTCCAATAGTCAAGATATGAACTAGCCGATTTTTGATAAAACAGAGCTCTAACTAGATGTAGACAAGCTCCTCTCCCTCACGCACATGCGTGCAAGCATCGATGAGAGCGGGAGAGAGAAAGTGGATTTGTTGTTATGGCCTACGCTGGAGCAAGTGCTCTATCCCTGCTCTTACACTTCTGCATACGCTTGAACTACACGGCTTTAGAGCGCTGCATGGGCTGGTAGCACATCACATAGTCGTCCACCGGTGGTGTTAGGGTGAATCCACATGTCCTAAATATGTCTTCCCTGTGGTGGGATGCCTGGTCCGCCTAATACCCTAATGATATGCTGTCGTATTTGTTGCTTGCATCAGATATGCTGGTCCATATCCGAGAAGGTGGAATAGTGCATGTGATTTTGCAGTGCACCAGTGGTGTGCTATTTGGCTCATGTGCGGGGCATAAGACGCTTGGATGGCGGCAGCGCTGGCAGCATTGCCTCTCCTACGCACCCCACTGTGTCGAATTTTACACTCTATACAATGTGTGAAAATGATGAGCGAACATGCGCCTCTGGGTTGCTGTTTGCTTCGACGTATCGAAACATGCTGCTTGCAGCTGCTGCTTCTGCCGCTGCCCATGCAGTAGCGCTCACGCATATGGTGCACACGATATACTTTTATTGTGTGTGAGCCTGCAAATTTTACGCGACAGACATTGATCGTTTGCTGATCGGATCTTCCGCACCTGGTATAGTTCGTAGGCGCTTTTACGCCAAAGCCGATGGTATTCGGACTGCAATTTGAAAAATTTCAAAAAATAACCACAAAATTATCTTTCATAACATCAAAGTCGAATATTAGGGGATCACAAATACTCTAGTTCTCTAGAAAGCGTTGTCGATAGGACTAGCAGATAGTGGGGAAGTTATGGAATCACATCGAGATGTTTCTAAAAAAAATATCATGAATTAGATTCAAAACTGGGAAACCAAATAACTCACTGGCAACGACCATAAACTCCTTGTCTTTTGGCAGAAGGGGAGGGCTAATCATCCAGTTACAGACTCTCTTCAACCGAGATTCAATTGAACTCAAGAAATCCATTCACGTTGTCCTCAAGTAAATGGATAGCATTGTTTCAAAATTTTAAAGGAAGATTTGGATAAATGAACATCTGGGAAAAATAACTCAATTTTATTTAGCAAAATTTACCCCGAGCATCATCTACGAGAAAGTTTGAAAAATGCGCTTAAAAAGTACACAAATTCACTGCAATTGTTTTAATTTCTAAATTCAACAGCCCTTTATCTAATAATGAAAATCGATTGATTGACTCATTATTTATACTAATGGAATTTTAATTTAAATTTCGAATAAAAGTGCATAAATGGAGATAGATTTCAATTCTTTATTAATTACCCTCAATTCAGCCAACATTTTTTAAGTTACATATGGCCTTACCTTGTATTGATTGCTTTGTATTGATTTTGATCCTTGCCATTTCATATTAATCACCAAAATGACGTCTCCGGGATATCTTAGTCGATGAACAAGTTATCGAGTTGCAGTTCTTTTTTTTGATATGAACTGTGATATTGTTGTGTTTCAGGTTTGTTCTAATATGTTTTCAAATTCCTTAACATCAAATTTATTCCATGTTATTTAAAAAAATTTACATACATATAATAAATTAATGTATAATAGCAGTATACGGTAATAGCTTAATAACATCTAATGCATAGAGGAATTCAAGAAGGCATGATACGATTGTCGAGTATGTTTCCGCTTTCTACTATAGAGCTTTTACGCAAATAAGAAATCTGTGTTTTACAAATAGAATTAACTGAAAGATAACCCGACATTGATAATGAAGCACTTAGTATCGCTCCTCTTTGTCATAGTTTCAAAATTTAGGTGGGGGAAACTACTCCAAATGCCAACGCACATATACCCTGTATTAGTGAGATAATTTTTGGAGGGTTTACAGAGAAGATTATTGAGGTTTTGTGTAGAATGCATTGCTGACCAATGCTTTTGGCAAAGGAGCATGATTTGCATGCTTCTATTGGTATTAGTTACTTTCAAGGTAGCTAAGAGTAGAATTCAATGAATGATGATGATTGGCGGTGGAAACTGGATTGGCATACAACTATTCCTCTGTCACTTTACATTTCTATGTGTGTGCTTTCATAACGTTAATACAAAATTAAGGTCACTCTGCGAGTCGAAGGGAAACTGAACGCGTAAAGGAGCTAAACAACCCAAACGTGGATGTCAGAGGAGTATGCAATACAGTGCGAATATGTATACTTTCGTTTAACTTGTATAGGATCTTTCAATAAATGCCCATTTTGCACAGTATTAGCCAGTCATGGTAAAACTGAACGTGTAGGAGTGCCAAACAGTTCAAGACGGAGTATGCAATACAGTGCGGCCATCAAATATCTTACACTTAGAGGAGCACTGAGTTGATCGCTCTCTCATGAGGAAAGTGGAGATTCACCATGAATAAAAAGGTTTAGAGGATTCTGATGACTGACAATTTGTACCCATCTCATCTCTACCTTGTTAAAACTGTATTGTACGGAATATCCAATGGGACCAGTTGCTTTGAATTTTGGAACGTGAGCTACCCATTTACGAATGTTGTTCAATCCGATTCCAAATATTGAATGAAGTGAGACTCTGAGGTCTAGATACTGCTCTCTGTCTTTTGATCACCTTCCCCAATCATTTATTTGGCTTTCTATTGATCGATTTTGGTTTCCTATATGAATTAAAAAAATTGCAAAAATGCAAAATTTAATTGTTTTACTGTTGGCAATGCTGATGATGATTATGTGGAGTATAATAGCCTTCGTAATATCCAAAAGCTCAGCTTTCGCTATTTAAACACTAGGTTAATTCAAGCGCATTGATATTTATTGCTTCAAATCGTATTCTCTTTCATACAAAACACATATTTCATGTTTCAAGATGTCAAATTCTACTATAAAATATAACTCGTGCAATTAATTATCGATCTTCTTATGACGAAGAAGCAAATTTTGTTCCATTCTCTACAATAGCTAACTCACGCCAATGTGAGGGCTAACAAATTAATGATGAAAATGAATCAAATGTAGTGTATTTGTTGAAATTTAATTGGTTAGCAAAGGGTGTACGCAATTCTAGAGATGCAATTACTCTCCAATGGCTGCCACTTTCTCATTCTCAGCACATCCTATCACACACTGCTTTTAACTTTCTCAATCAACGATACAAATTACACCTGAGATTCAGCATTTCGGTAAAGACCTCCTCTCTAAATATGCAGATAAGTTCAATATATTCCGACAAGAATCAGCTTTTATTGATTTGTCAATACTTGTAAATGCATATTTTCCTTGAAGGGAAAAAAATTTTCTCGATCTAGACCAAAGGCGGTACTAAAATCCCTGCCCATAAAATTTTCCTTTGTGCACGATTTCCAGGAATTAAGAACAGTATCTTGAACAGTAAACATTCCAACCTCTCAAGTTGGAGTCGTTTTCCACATGAGTAGTTCATCTGTCTTAACTACATTATTAATCTCATTAGTATAATCATGGCAGTCATCGACTTCGCCTACACTGGTAAAATAATCATAAATGTTGAAAACGTTTTGGGGATATACCTGATGGCTCACAATCTTGGCTGCAACAAACTCATTAACTGGACAACGGATTTCATGAAGACAAGGTTCGTTTATCATAACCAAAGTAAACATAAAGAGTGTGTGGGGTGTGTCTGTGTGTGCACACTAGTGGAGTAGTGGCTAATGTGCATTTCTTGAATGTCAGAGGTTTTAAAAATCAATAGCCATGTGTGGACTTTTAGTGAAGTGGGTTTCTGAACAAAAAGGCAAATATTGGTGAAAAGATGAGTGGTAGAACAAGAGTAATTTGTAAGGGATGCAAAAATACACTATACCTCTTCTAAGGTCTGGTGTTTTCGACACTTCTCCTCATGCACTTGGCGTTATTGCCTTGTAGATTTGATCGACTTAATTTGATGGAAGTTTGGTTAGCAGGAAATGTCACTTTAAACAACGATCTCAGCGGTGTGTGCATACCAAAGATTTTGTGATTAGCCTCCAGTCAGCGCTTCTTTAAACACGTAGGAGTTGAACAACTTCAACTCTTACTGCAAAGTCCTTGGATAAATGATCGAAACGAAGCAACGAAATTCAAGGCACTCCACTCATGGTTTCATGCCTCGCCCTAAACTGACAAACACATTAAACGCGAAAAAAACCTCCTTCGTCTTCCTGAGTTAATAAACCTGAATAAATTGCCGAGGGAGTTAGTAATTGATCGTATTTCAATTTATCTGAAAATGCATGGTACCGTCTCAATCACATTAGTAAATATTTGGTCATTTAGGAGAACATTTCTGGATAAGGTTTTAGAATTGATTAGATCTGCAAGGAAAAGGTACTCTCATATTTGCACGAAACACATGATATGAAAGACATAATGCCTTATTTTGCTAATTTGTGTTCATGGAAGACGAAGATGCAACAGAAAAGATTGAAGACGAAGATCCAGGTATTTTTTATGAAGAATTCAAAACAGAAGTTGGCTTTGAGCGTACCTCTGGGAGTATGGCCTTTAATACTTCTAACCTGCAGTTACACAGTTGCTTTGGATGGTTGGAATCGATTTCATTTGTTTACTCCCTATTACTTTATTTCATTCCTTGTAGGCAGTGTTTATACTCTGGGTGGAATAACTTAATCTTATGAAACTATATCAATAGTAGAAAGAATTAATCCGCAGAATGGTGAAGTGACTGTACTTCAGCCAATGATTGAGGAGAGAAATAGTCATTCTCCAGTGGCTCGAGAACATGCGATTTCATATTTTGACGGATATAGTAAGGAAAGTAGCACAATTCTGGACTCTTGGGAAGGATTCATACCTGCAACTAATACGTAGACATTCCGAGATACTTTGTCTGGAGTGATATGTGGACCTCTCTTGGTTGTAAGTACGTTTTCTGCATTGGTTCGAGATGACTCACATTCACTTGAATGCCATTGGCGATGTTATGACATTTGATACGAATTTTCATTCATCTTTCGTTATTGCTGCAGAGTGCTGATCTATACATCGTCATCAATTTTAGTACATTGGTGTGCATAGGACAGTGCTGGGCAACAGTTGACTCAGGCCAAGGGAAAATTAATACAGTGCCTTTTGGATAAAAGTTTCCCCTTACAACTGAAAACCAAAGATCTTGCCAATATCGGATTGACAGCTGTTTGATCAATCAGATTGGCACGATTTTAGTGCACGTATACGGATATTAGACCTTACCTGATTTCAAGCTTCAACTTATTTATGGATCGCCGTTAACGAAACACTAAGAAGCACTCCCATTTTTCATATTTTTTAAATTTAGGTGGAGGCAACTGCCCCAAATGCCAACGCCAAGGTCGTCTACAGGAGCGGCACATACACCCGGTGATGGTGAGATAGTTGTTTGTGGGTTTACAGAAACTGGAGATGATGCACCTGCTGTCGACAAAGCGGAAATCTTTTTGACAAATTCATCGCCTCTAGGGAATGCAGGCAGTTGGTGTGAAATTGCTCCTTTGCTTACTTCGAGGGCATATCTATCAAGAGAATTTTTTAATTGAAAAGTACACGTTGCTGGTGATTTGGCAAATTCAACTTCTTCTGTAGAGATGTTGTCCATATTTACTGAAGAACCTCCTCAGTGGACCAAATTGACTGATACCTCTTTCAGACGATATTCGATTATCTTTTTTAATGGGAGTATTTTGTTTGAGGATGAGAAGAAATGGGATCTTTTTAGCGTAAGGAGTTATAATGTGGCTACATTCTGGTCAATTTTTCACAAATCGTGCATTGAAAGAACAGTGGCAAATTTGAAGATCTGAGGCCACAAAGTCAATTTTTATATTACTGGTGTCTTGACAACTGGAGTCCTATCAATACGTTTCCATGGTTCTTTCTCTCTGCTCATGATTTCCTCCTTCGTAACTCAATGCAATCTAATATTCTCCAATCAATAACAGTGGTCTTTCGGAGCGTCATACGTGGTTTCAAGTATGCTGTAATGTAGATAGTAATTATCTTAAAAGAGTCAATTTAAATACCATCGAATTTTCTAAATCTAATTTTATGAGTAACTGCGTTTGAATCGTGTAGTCTTAACAGGAGATCTGATTGAAGTTTCCATTGAAAAATGAAGACTGATTAATGGTTATGCCGATTTTACAGTGATATTTGTTCAAGGCACTCCATATCACTGGCACTTTCTGCATTGACAAGATCGAATTGTATCATAATAAACATATTTTCGAAAAACTACTAATTGGTAAAATGAGCTTAATTTGTCCACAGGGGAAAATAGCCCAACTCAGTCATTAATATAGTTAAACATTAAGAGCGACGATGATTTAGACATTTCAAATAAGTCAAAACATAGAATTGGAACAAGAAAAATCTAGTGAGTTTCTAATTTTAAGTCAGCAATTTTTCTATTGGAAATGGCACAGTTCAGAGCAAGTCATTTGCATACATTTGTCCAATTATAATTTATTAATAGTGTACTCAGTATCTCCAATATACCTAATCGATGACCGTGTGAAAAATTTGCCAATTGGCTAGGGTAGACCTCATCAAGTTGTCGATTTTCTAAACTTCAACGTTTACATATTTTACAGTAAGTTCATACTGATTTTGCTTCGATAAATTGAGTGATTAGTCCATTTTTCCTACCCAAAATGCAGGAGCAGATAAGTAAAATTAGGTAACATATTATTGAATATAAGTATTCACCGGACTTAACTCAAGGTCGTTTGCAATAAAGTAATAGGCAAATCTGATAATATTCTCTCTTAATTGTAGCTAGTGGTGGAAGAATATATGAACTGCTATTCAACCACGACGACGCGGTAAGTTTTGTGACATTGGGACCCCATGAAAGGACAAGTAGCTAATCGATCCTTATTTACTGCTAGTTTAGAACTTCTCAAGGCAAGATTATTCGTGGGGGTTTCCAATTCTAGAGAAGTGGTGGAGAGTCTACAGATCTTGATGGTCAGTGCTTTCTTTATTTCAGCGTTTTATTTCAACACATCACATGTGGTATTCAGTTCTGAAGTTCATGTTTTGGGAAGCATTTCCTTTCGAATCGCAGAGAAGCCTTAAATTTACAGTGATGGTATGAAAGATTACATTCCGATATTCAAAGCAAATGATCTCATATGATATTCCACCCCTTGGCCTGCAGAGCAGCACACACCTAGTAATGTAAAGTACCAGAGGAATAGTTACATGCCAATGCTGTCTCCACCAGTAGAAATATGCAAATTATGTACTTTTTTCCAAATGTATTGATCAGCAATGCATTCTACACAAAACACCAGTAATCTTCTCTGGCAAAACCTCCAATGATAAAACTGTTCCCGAAATTAGCCAAGTTACCTCAACAATATCGAGGAGACAGAAATTTGGTGTGAATAGCGTTGATTACAGCTTAGAGTGTCTTGACTCAAATCTTAGTCTCTGAGATACTATTAGTGCTACGCTACGTTGTGGTGATTATTGATTGCTCTGCACACACGACCCACCCTCCAAACTATTCTTTGTTCAGCCTTGGTAACACTGTGTACATTTCATTCGAAAACAAAATCCAGTCATTTAAAAAACGCGTAGGTGAACCTAGAAATGCAACCATTTAGGATGGAAAAGGTGGAGACTCTCTAGACTGTTCCAATCGTATCTTGTGAAGAACTTTCTGGAAAGAACTAAGGTCCACCTACGCATTCACTTAGATACGGAGCTATTAGAAGTATGAGAGTTTCAAATACCTGAACTGCAGGCAAGCAATTCGTGTCAGCAAAGGCTGTTGGTGTCTATCTACGGTTAAATCAACTTCCGTGGAAGCAAATTACTCGTAATTTAGTGTATTTAGTGTAAATTAGGGTAACTATTTACCTCAAAATACAAAATTCCTTTTGATTTCAAATGGTATTCAATTTATACCAAGTTCCCGCCCCTATATTTTTACAATGATTGGTTTCGCTACTTTTACTAACAATAACTTAATAACGACATGATAAAATGAAAGTGAAATGCTACGAGATATGATGGCTGCGTAGAATAAAAGAATTGAGGACTGTTCTCGAAACCTCAATCAGCCATCTCCAATACACTTTCCATCTTCTAACTCTTCAATCTCCTTCTACCAACTTGGTGAGTCATGAATGGTCAATTAATAGGCTGAAGCACATATGCTCAAGTGATTTGTAACCAATCGCAGTCTGGTGCACATAAGCCAATGACCACTCAGTTAATTGTCAGTATTTTCAAAAATATTCTCGAATTTTAAGCAGTGAGATTGTGAAAAGAAAATAGTCTTATTTTTTAGAATAGATGGACGATGTTAGTCTGGCTATTTCAGTGGTATGAAGGCAAGTGTTCGCACTTAGTGACAGTAACTCCCATGTGAAGGGCACAACGCTGTCATTGCTGAACGAAGAAATCTCATACCCACCCAGACAGACTCGAAGTTCCATACTGATCGTCTGCTTCCTTTGTATTGTTGAGGCAATCTTACCATAGAGGTTACTAACCATAAGTCAAGGCTTGTTGGTGTAGCAGTCGGCTACAAGCTGGATGATGTTCTTTTGAACGCAAACCTCATCTGAAGGAGGAAGAAGGGGCAGACACAAGACCCTCAAAAGTTAAGAGAAACTGTTGAAAGAACGGAACTGGTAGTTGTAATCCTATTTAGGGTTACATATCTTTGAGGAAGAGGTCTGAGAATCACTACACAGAGATCTTCTTTGTGTTCGATTTAGCAGGATAATGTATTTTGTTGTAACATCTCTCAACTAACCACAGACTTCGATCAACAGTCCAAAAGGCTATGAATGGGGTGAATATAATCTCACCCTAGAAGGAAGATTAAACGTTAAAACAATGTCACAAACGGAACGTTTTCACTTAGAACATATGCACAAATCCAAGCTAATGAATTCGAAAAGCTAGAGACTCGTGGTATTCTACAGGCAGTACTTAATTAAAAATCAACTCCTCTATCTTTTCCAATCGTATTTCACTCGCTTTGTATTCCACTGATTCGGTCTCTCTCACTCTCTCTCTCTCATGACTTTTCGCCATCTCAGGGGACTGCTACTGATTTAATTCTCAAATAAAGAATTACATCACACAATTAGACTAGAAAGTTCAATGATTAGTTAAAAGAACTGTGTAAATCAGAAAATATAGAAGCATGAAATACATCAACAATCATCCTCTTTAAGGCGAAATGGCATAAGACTGACGGTAATTAAATTTCCAAGGCTTAAGTTAATTGATTTTATTAAAACTATGTTTCTCACTTTTCCAACCAGGTGCTCATTAAGTCCATTTAAAGTTGTTCGTAATTTCATCCATTCCTATATGAGAATTAAAAAAGCAGACATGATTCTCCATTCTACACTCGTCGGTACATCTGGAACTTTCTAACAATGAGCCATTTCGTGATGACTTACTCAGTGATTGGGACGATGGGTCTCAATGGTTACGTTTTACGTTCTGACATCATGTTAATAATAATCAGTCGTTAATGCCGAACAATAAAGAATCACAGATCTCGCTAGCTACATTCAAGAAGTCAATCTTCATATGACTACGTTAGTCAACAGAGGCAGTTGACAGTGTTTAGCGAATACAAGCAATTATCTATCCTCTTTCGAACTGTTTGCAATATGTAAGCGGTTTGATTTGGTCTCGATGACACATATTGGTGGGTATATCACCTTATCAGTTAGAAAATCGAGTCAGTTCTCGCTGGTGGCACAGTGGATAATGTGTTAATTCACGATGTTTGAGATGTTTGGTTGAATGCAAGTATGGATTAAAATGTTCGACCACAATGTTTAAATTTATTTATTTAAGAGGTTGGCAAACTTTGAGTCGTACCATGTTTCAACCCTTTTGCCAAAGGTGAGTGTTGGAGAGGTAGCTTAGTGATTTAGTACAATATTATAGTGAGTACTATACATTAAGATAACCAGTTTTTATACCCTAAATGGGTGTTTGAACCAATCCTCTCTTCTTCACACGTCTTAAAGAAACCAAAATTAGTTTGGCCATTTTATATGGATACTGTTATATCAAATGGCAGGCTTTATGATAGTTATCATTAGTCCTTTAGTTGACTTCTGGCTTCACAGAGCGAAGCAAAATTAAGGTCACAAAACAGAAGAGGTCATGTTTTATTTAAGCAATCAATTTGACCAAAATTAAATTTCAAGGCTTCCTTCAATTTTTGCATTATATCAAGAGAAGACGAATAGCGTAAACTGGGATAAGCCAGAAATTACTCTGGTTTGCGTGAATCGTTTACCTACCCCTCCAGTCAACGGTTGTTTTGGTCTGATTAGTCATTAGAGTCTGACCTTGAGCTTTATTTATGTGTGGAGTGGCGCGAACAGCGCACGGCTGCCACTCATGGTTTCAGTACATAATATGCTGTAATATAGTGAAAGTAGTTTTTTTAAATAGCAATTTAAATATAGTTATTAATCGTCTAATTGAATTATCCGTTTGATATGCTTTTTGTGTGGAGACATTAATACGAAGTGGGAGTAGGTCTGTTGAATTCCATATCAGTAATATATTGTTGAATAGATTCTGCTTCCAAGTGTTCTGCCAGTGATATTGAGTGAATTGATCAAAAAATGGAACACAAATTAGATTTCGACACACGCACACAGAATTTCAAGGTTAAAAGCACTGTCGATGCAGTGTATTTCTATGTACTTTATTCTGATTGGTTAAGTCGACCTAGGTTCATTAATTGGCATCCAGAATGATCCATTTGTGTATAAACAAAAACGAACGTTGGACATGTTCCCTAAACTGGTATGTAGGATGACTCAAGTGTAATTCCTTATTTCACTTTCGGTTTTCCCACTTGTTTAACACATAATACATTCACACTGATATTGCTTTCCCCTCCTCCAGATGATCATTTGACTATCGTAATCATAGAATGCTCGTAGTAATCAAAAAAGCATGCTTTTTAAGGCCGAAGTCTACCTGGCTAGCATATAATTGTGGTGATAGGTGCTTCAGTGATAAACATACGTAGTTCAGTGTAAGGGAAGTGAAAGTTGTGAGTTTTTCTTCGAATTTAATGAAAGCGGCCTCTCCCTATTCACTATGTTCGTAATATCCTTAATGAAATGCTTAGAAGAATGGGGTTCTCCATATTTTTGGCAGTTTCGTTACGGATTTTGTGAGTAGACTTTTTCTTATTGCTTTTTTGACTGGCCGAAAATCTAAATGCAAAACTCCCCTCGCCCTGAAACATTCTGGAGATAGCTATGAGAATTATTTGAAAGTTACCCGTAATTATGAGGTATTATGTCTCGAATTGCACTGGATTCCATTCTGAGGAACGTTACTCTAGTGAAAGTATCGATTTTTAAACAGAACTTTTGGTTGAATACATCCTTTTCATACTTCAAATTGAGCTGCGAATTTCAATACTTATATGTTGACGTTCTTCTCGTTAAGAAAAGAAATCAATGGACATGAGATCACTTTATGAACCTTGTTTGATCATCTTCAGTACTATTTCTTTTTCTAGGTTGAAATTGAAGGTACTATTGAAGTAACCGAGAGTAGTACATTCATAAATTGAGATTTTCTCATTTTTTCATCAAAATATTTAACGTTGATCCCACACTAGGAAGAGCAGTAGAGGAGGGTGTATTTATCAAGAGAAAAGAGATGATAAGTACTACTGGGTCCGATATTTTCTAGTCTATCTACTCATTTACTAATAAATGTGATGTTTGTCGTAAAATATACAGTGTACTTTATTGTAGCCAAATTATAATGTGATTCTAGTTTCACCAAGCTTTCTATTATTCATATTACTATTTACTTACACTATTAACGAGTGCCATAGTACACCTGAGACCAATCGCCAAACGTATAAGGCCCTTCTAGACACTAACGATCAGTTCTGGCCAAATGTTATCGTATGAAGTAGTACCTGATACCAGCTAAGCTATTTCGACAGAACGAACGGGGAGTGTCGCATTTATTTCCAATTATGTTCACGGAAAACGTGATTAGCAATTGAATATATTCAGCGCAACTTGAATGAATATCGAAAGTTGCTTAGGTGAGAAGGCCTCTCTAGTGTTTTTAGGTCCCCATTCTTTCAGTTCTATTTATTCACAAGGAAATAGACATTTTCAACCTTTTACAGTCATTCTATAACGTTAGTTTGTTTCCAGTAACAACTGTTGATCAGACGTAGGAAATGAATCGGTGAAGATCATTTACCTTCAGAAGTCATAGGCTGTTTTTATAATCTAATTTAGAAATCAGTTTCCCAGAATAATTTTGCCTTGAGGAGTTCTAAATTATCAGTAAAAAGGGCTTGATTAGAAATCCGTCCTTTCATGGGGTCTCGGTGTAATAAATCATACCCTGTCGTCTTGGTTGAATAGCAACTCATATATTTTCCCATCGTCAGCTACAATTAAGAGATAATTTTATCAGATTTAACTGTTGCCCTTATTTTAAATGACCTTGAGTTAAGTCTGGTGAATGTTTTTACTCTAAAATATGTTACCTAAATTTAATTATCTGCTCTTACATTTCGGGTAGGGAAAATCGATTAACCACTCAATTTAAGGAATTGGTCAATATGCTCAAAACGTCATTGGAATGAACTTACTGTTGAACATGTAAATAAATAAATGCCTAACTATTCCAGTTGCAATGTCAACAACTTGGTGAGTTCTCCTCTAGCCAATTGGCTAATTTTTCACACGATTATCGATTGGAAATATTGGCATTGCTGGATACACCTTTAATGAATTCTAATTGGGAAAGTATTTGCACATGAGGGGCTCTAAACTGTGCACTTCCCATTAACGAAATTGTTCACTTAAAATAGCGAACTCACTATAACTTTCGTGCTGGAATTCAACTTTTCACTTATTTGAGATGTGGTGCTTGTAACTTCTTTGCTCCTTCTGATGAATGAGTGTGGCTGTCTTTCTTACTGTGGCAGTTAAATCAAATGCAGTTATTCATGGTATTGAAAATTCGATGGTGTGGCTGTGCAAATTAAATTCATTATGCCAGGCTTCAATCTTGTCAAGATATGAGTGAATATCTGTTACCAATAACCGAAATCTTCCGGCCAAAACGGTGATGGATGCGAATGAGTCTTCTCTGATTTAAAATCTTCAATTAAACCATCCTTTTACTGGTTAACATTAGTTAATGCAGAAAGTACCAGTGACCTGGAGTGTCTTGAACAAATACCATTGTAAAATAGACATGACCGTTAAACTGTCTACCGTTTATAATGAAGCCTTCAAACAATTCTTCTTTTAAGAGTCCACGGTGGGAATTCAAATGCTCACAAAATTATTATTGAAAAATAAGGAGGTTTTTGAATTGACACTTTTAGAAAAATTTCCTTCTACACCGCAACCTGCTTGAAACTACCGAAAGACCATTGTTCATAAATGGAGAGTATTGAATTGCATCGAGTTGCAAAGGAGGAACTCTTGTGCATACAGAAAGAACCATGGAAATGTACTGTAAGGAATCCAGTTGTCCACACATTACTTTATTCACTCCAGTAATTTAAAAATTGACACTTTGATCTTAGCTCTTTAAATTGACCAACGATTAGTGAAAAAGTTAACCACATTGTAGACACATCACAACTAAAAACATAATATTACTAAAATTAAACTTGACTCACTCCCGACCAAAAGACTTCCTTCGAAATAGATCATCGAATCTGAACTAAAAGAGGTTTCAGTCAATTCGGTCCACTGTGGAGGTCCTTCAATAAATATGGGCAACATAACCAGCAACGTATACCTTTCCATTCAAAAATTTTGTTGATAGATATGCCCTCGAATTAAGCAAAGGAGCGATTTTACACCAATTGCCTGCATTCTCTAGACGCGATGAATTTGTCTAAAAGATTTCCGCATTGTCAACATCAACCCATTTACCATCTTCGGTTTTTTTGCTCCCACCAACAACTATCTCACCAACACCGGGTATATGTGCCGCTCCTGTGGCACATCTAGACGTTGTCATTTGGAGTAGTTTTCTCCACCTGAATTTTGAAAATATGAAAAATGGGAGTGTTACTAAATGTTTTGTTGCCGACGATTAATTAGTTGAAGCTTGAAATCAAGTAAGGTCTAATATCTGTATAGGTACATGCTGGTGCACACCCCTACTAAAATCTTGTCAATCTGAATGATCAAACAGCGACCAATCCGATATTCGCAAGATCTTTGATTTTCAGTTGTAAGGGGAAACTTTTATCCAAAAGGCACTGTAACATGAATACTTTGTTGAGTGATTTCACTTCTGTATTCATTTTCCCTTGGCCTGAGTCAACTGTTGCCCAGCACTGTCCTATGCACACCAATGTCTTACTACTAATGACAATTATTAAACTAGAAAGTTGCTTCAGAACTCTCCAGGTGCAAGAAGAGATCAATGAAATGTCTCATCAGATATCACAACGTTTTCTGCAACGAAAAAATAATGTATTTCGTATTTCATCTTATGTGTTACAGACAAATATGAGAGTACCTTTTCCTTGCAGATCCAGTCAATTTAATAATCGTGTCCAGAAATGTTCTCTCCTAAGTTATCAAATATTCAACAATAGGAATGAGACAGTACCTTACATTTTTAGATAAATTGAAATCCGATCCACTCGTTGACGTTTCAACTATCAACTCTCTTGGCAATTTATTCAGGTTTATCAACTCAAGCAGACGATCGAAGTGCTCTCGCCTTTAATTTGTTCGTCAGTTAAGTACGAGGTATGAAACCACTTGTGGAGTGCCTTAAATTTGGTTGTTGCGTTTGCATCACATATCCAGGGACTTTGAAGTAAGAGTGAAATTTGGTCGACTCCTACATATTGAAAGAATCGCTGACTGGAGGCTAATCTCTCAAAATCACAAGAAATCCTTGGTATACACACACCAGTGAGATTGTTTTTTGAAGTGACATTTCCTGCAATAACGGCAAGTGCATGAGGAGAAGTGTCGAAAACACCAGACCTTAGAAGAGGTATAGTGTGTCTTTGCATCCCTTACAAATTACTCATGTTCTGCCACTCATCTTTTCACCAATATTTGCCTTTTTGCTCAGAAACCCACTTCACTAAAAGTCCACACATGGCTATTGATTTTTAGAACCTCTGACATTCAAGAAATGCACATTAGCCACTACTCCACTAGTGTGCACACACAGACACACCCCACACACTCTTTATGTTTACTTTGGTTAGGATAAACGAACCTTGCCTTCATGAAATCCGTTGTCCAGTTAATGAGTTTGTTGCAGCCAAGATTGTAAGCCATCAGGTATATCTCCAAAACGTTTTCAGCATTAATGATTATTTCACCAGTGTAGGCGAAGTTGACGACTGCCATGGCAATACTAGTGAGATGACCTACTCATGTGGAAAACGACTCCAAGTTAAAGTGTTTGAATGTCCACTGTTCAAGATTCTGTTCTTAATTCGAGTACAAAGGACAATTTTATGGTCAGGGATGATAGTGCCAAGTTTGGTCTAGAATTAAAAAATTTGCACCTTCAAGGAAAGTATGCATTTACAAGTACTGAAAATCAATAAAAGCCGATTCTTGTCGGAATATATTGAACCTATTTGCATATTTAGAGAGGAGGTCTTCATCAAAATGTCGGATCTCAGGTATAATTTGCATCGTTGATTGAGGAATTAAAGAGGAGAGTGTGGTAGGATGCGTTTACAATGAGAAAGTCGCAGTCATTGGAGAGTAATTGCACCCACACCCTTTGGCAACCAATTAAATTTCAACAAATGCACTACAGTTGACTCATGTTTTCCATCAATTCCTCAGCCTTCAGAGTGATGTGTGTTAGCTTTTGAAGAGAATGAAACACAGTTGCTTTAATGTCAAGAAACTCGATAATTATTTGCACAACAAACACTATTTTATAACCGAATTTGACATCTTGAAACATGAAATGTGTGTTTTGTATGATTTGGAGCAATAGATAGTAATGCGTTTGATCTCATTTGTTTGACTTTGCTTTAAAGGCCACTCTTGGAGAAAATTCATTAGATTAAATAGAATTGTCTTGTTTCTGGCCTTGATTGATGAAACAGCATTAAACCAAACAATCTCATGCTCACTCGAACATTCTAGAGGTTTTGCAATCGGGTCCACAATGGATTTCTCAGCTTACTAAGTATTAGTGTTCATTCGAGTTATGTTCAATTATTAGTTATGTAAATCGTGAGTAAACTTCAATAAACAATATACTCTCTGTACGTTTGCTTCTTCAATATCACTGATATATAATGATTCATTCCGGGAGCCTTTCCATTCAAGGTTATTTTGCCATAGATATTACTAAGAATAAGTCAAGACAACCTCGAACATAGCCAACATTCTTCTATGCATTAAATCTCTACTGGTAACAGGATATGGGTCATTGACGTCAACAGTACTATGAAATAAATGGTGTTTTCCTCAAATTAAATATCCCTCCCATCTCGTAAATCGAACCACACTTGACGTTTTGGCAACTCCTTCCATTCACTTCGTGGGACGCAAGTGGAAAAATCAATTAGTAACTGCTCAAACCGATCAGAAAGGTTATACCCGACACAGGAATGACCTCAAAAAATTTGAAAAATTAAGTAAATAAGTTGTATCACATTCTCCACTTTCTCCATATTCGACAAACCTTATCCCATCAGATTATCACATCTTCAAGCCCATTGAATTTAATTCGAGAGGGGAGCGATTTCGAACGAGTGTTATATTTAGAAAAACCAAGATCGTTTTAAATTGAGGTAGATAAAATTCGAGATCCTGTTTCCAAATTCGTGCAGGTTTCATATTCCATTAACAGTACATTTAGCTCCTATCTCCGCCATCCAAGTGAGTACGGCACCGACTTCCCTCATCTTGTCACTTCTCATTTCTTACCACAAAAGCCCTTGGCCCTCCTTCCACAATTTAAAGCACTACCTATTGTGATTCCTCTTCCATGTCAACCTCCATCCACCATCACTTCCTAAACAAATGCTAACTCTTTTTCTAAAACCTCGTAAAACCCATATTGATGGCAATTGACTTTGATTTTAGCGATGGACTAACGCTTCACTCCAGAGTCTGACCAGTTTATCCGACAATTTTAGTGATCTATTCTTTGGCCCCATCCTTGATTGTCTCTGACAAACGAACTCTCAAAAACTCTCAATCAAATTCTTATACTTGATCACAATTGTTGCAGACATTGAATTGTTTTCGAAGTACGTCAAACTATTCCAGACTAAATATTTGTGCATCAAGACTAAGAGCACTCAATTTGACAATACAGAATTGATACATTTATTAAAAAGAGTGTTTATTAATTACATTATAATAACATGAATCTCCCAATTGATGAAAAACATAACTTATCAAACCGGATTTTGATTCGGAGGCTCCAGGATGAAGATTAGCTTGCTGATATAAAAGCCAAAATAAAAGAACAACGGTTTCTATTATTTTAATTGTCAAAATAGAAATGTCACTCTCAAGCATCTCCATTACTAGGCATACACAATTCGACCAATTTCGTGGTCTTTACCAGGACGAAACTATCCTTTCAACATGAAATGCTCCTACAAAACATGGATGTAAATTCTCAGTAAGAGAAAGTGGAATTCTGTTCTTCTTCATGTTGACCGAAATTGACTAGTGTGGTTGCGGGTGTGCACCGATGCTACCATGGCTGAACAAACAAACCTCAACTGCACTCAGACAGGCTCAAAAGCGCGGCCGTCCTACTTATCGCGTAGGAAGAAAGTGTGGTCATGAGCGCATAGACCTCTTAGCCACCCATCAATTAATAGTCGCTGCATTGTTCAAAAAACTTTTAATTGTATTTTATGACTAAGCTTTCGGTCAGGCACACACAGTCCAAATAAGCAGGTTCTATACCATGCATCTATTTTTTCTATAATGCTGAGTGGATCTTTGCCACGGAACCTACGGAGGATACGTCAAGGCTTATTCGTATAGCAATCCGCTATACTGGACATGACAACATGACTATTTTAACATAATCAATAAATATTCGAGTAAATAGAATTTAATATAATGTGATTATTAGTGCAAAACATTTGGTCGAGCTTCTTTCAACATTGCTTTATTAAATGCGTAGGTTATTGATCAATTTAAGATAAAAATTGAAGTTTGATGGAACATCCATGTAAAAAATTACATTCAACAATATGCCCTAGGGTGAGCAATAGACAGGTGGTACACCCTGGGAAACATATACTCATACGGCAAATAAATTCTATAAACGGGCAGTTGACTTCAAACTACCATGAACAGCCTGAAGCGAATCTCCAATATTAGAAATCGTCCTTGTCAGGGCGAAACATAACTTCTACGGGAATGCTGGAGGGATGCCATAAGACAGGAGGATTCAAATTACAATCATGGAATCCAACCTTCCATGTGGATGATAAACTCACATACTATCAATTTCCAGCTTACACCTTACATCTGCTACCTAAAGACTGGCAAGTGGCAATTGGAATATTGACTGGAGTAAAGAAGGCCTCACATCACATTGAGAAATAATCAAGAGTATGGGTTCAATGCAGGATATATGCGAAATAATGAGATTAAATGTATGGAAAATTCAAAACCACTTCAAGATGAATGCGGTCTATAATCCACTATAGAATAGACCCAACTTCAATCTTCTTAACATCTCACACAATACTATAGTAGTTAGAGACTTCAACGCCCATTCCACCAGATGGAGCTATAAGGACAGAAACACAGCTGAGAAGGAACTCGAAGACATACTTAACAGCAGCCCTCTGGAACTTACTTACAGCCATGAGGATCCTGCTACATACCATCACTACAATGGAGCCAGAACCACTCCTCACTTGAGCCTGGTTTCAAGAGACATCAACGAGCTCACACAACACAAAATATTCGACGATCCTGGATCTGGTCACAAACCAGTCATTACTAATATTAACATCAACTCCAAATGCATGGCACCCAAAATGCCAACCAAGGTATTGTGGAAATTCAAGAAGGCAGACTGGCATAAACTCACAAACCTTTTGGAAACCGAACTACACGCAAGTCCCATCTCGCGAGATTCTATTCCTGCAAACAGTTGTCAAGACTTTACTTTACTCATTCCAGTAATTTAATAATTGACTTTGTGACCTCAGCTCTTCAAATTGACCACCGCTCCTTCAATTCACGAGTTGTGAAAAGTTGACCCCATTGTAGACACATCACAATTTCTTACACTAGAAAAATCCCATTTCTTACCAAAAATAATAATTGTAGAATAGAATTTGACTCACTTCCTATTAAAAGACTTCCATTAAAAAAGGTCATCGAAGATGGAATAAAGGAAGCATTAATCACTTGAGTTCATTGGAGTGGTCCTTCGGTAAATATGGACAGCATCTCTACAGATGAAGTTGAATCTGCCAAACCACCAGCAACGTATACTTTCCCATTGAAAAATTCGGCTTTTGGAAATGACTTTGAACTAAGCAAAGGAGCGATTTCACACCAATTGCCTGCATACCCTAGAGGCGGTGAATTTGTCAAAAAGATTTCCACTTTGTCGACTTCAGGTGTATCAGCTCCAATTTCTGTAAACCCACCAACAAATATCTCCCCAACACCGAGTCATTATAATCACATGTGCAAAGAAAACTATTCCTCGTGTTTCGGTCTAAAACTTTGGGGAACTGAAAAGAAAACAATTAGTTCTTCGCTACACTGCTGAACAGACTGGAAAAGCGGAAGACATACAAGCCTGGAGACGAAAGTCAGCTGTCCTAAGGTAAGCCATTTCACAAACTATCTTACAAGCCAAACGGACTACCTTCAACAGCTTCATCTCAAATATCAACTACCAAAATAATAGTTAACGCACATTCAAATTCCTGGGTAACCTCCTAAACAGCAAGAAAACCCCAAGAAGGAACCAATGCGCTTAAACAATAAAATGCTTACCACAGACTCCGAAATAGCTAACTCTCTCGTGAGATTCTATTCCCGCAAACAGAAGAAAAACCCTTTTGCCAGAAACCCCTGCAGAGATATCGAGGAAGAAGTAACAAAATTTGATGAAATCAAGGAAGACACAGCAATGCCATATTATGTACTTACTAAACCATCCAGATCTCTCGAACTTAAAGCTGCGATAAAACAGCGATAAGATTATTCAAGGTGTGATGCAATATGATGATTGGGAATAGTGATCTCCTGGTGTGTTTCTCCCACATGTTGCATTTCCAAGTGTGCTAATATCCGTGACGAAGGAATTTTAAAAGTAATCTAACTGATTATAACACTTGGAATGCGAGGATATATAAACCTGACTGCACTTAAGCAAATGTGAATTCACGCAAACTTTTAGGGCAAAACATAATTCACCACTTCTGAATGGATATTTGAACCAAACGATCCGGCATGTAATTGGTAATGGTTCACGTCACGTCCTTCTCTTTACTTCTCTGATTGGCCATAACTGAATCTCTACATTAATGAAATAACCCCCATTTAATAATTGCTGGTTAGTTCCATGTTAATTTCGAATTAATCATTTATAAATTATTGGTTTATCGTTATGAATACTAAATGCACGTTCATAACCGAAGTTAAGTTGAAATGAAAAGTGGCTAATAAACGGAACTTCTACACTCCAAGGCCTCTTATTGCATTTTTCTCTAAAACCTGGTATTTACCTTCACTCTTTCCACTGAAGATAAAATCTCCTCTTGGTCGTTTATATGATATATAATACATAAAGTCAAATACCTCACACTACTCAATTTCCTTACGCTACTGTACTTCCTAAGCCACAAACTTTCCAGATTATGTTGCTGCTACAAGCAATCAATCAATCAGTCAATAAGTAGTGTATACTGAAATTCAAATTTTGCTCTCTCCACTAATACTCATATGAAAGAAAAGGACTCGGCAAGTGTATTAGATAATTGATATCTTCATTTATATGCATGTTAATCCATGTATATGCATGTATATATATAATTACAAGTGCAATTTTAGGTACACATCCGGAAATCGTCTGTTTCAAATCATACAAGTCAATGGAAAAGAGAGAGAGAAAAGTAAAAGTAAAATTAAGGCACAATTCGTTGTAGTATTCATTTGATGGACAGCAATAGGAGTAATTCTGATTGTCTCTTCTGGCGTAGGGAGACGATTTAGAGGAGCAATAATGGAGAAGACAAGGGCGGAAAAGAACTGAGATTGGTATTAAGGGTGGGTAATCGACTAAACCCTGGGTTAGATTGTGCAATACAATAAATGCGAGTACTGAACTCTTTATTAGATAATCTTCATTCATACTCCTATTTCATTGAAGGGAGAAGGAGGGATAGGTCATTCACATTATTGAGTAGTTGTGTCATTGATAATGAGTATAGATACAAGAGAGGGGAATAGAGTGGTGAGATGCGGACAACTTCAAATCTGTGTCGAAGTTGACGCTATCCTTCGACTCATGCTACTTGATCTTTTGTGCTTCGCTTCAGTAATCGCTAATTGAGAAGATTCCTTGCATCTGTTTTCACTGTCCGATGATCTTCTATTTAGTGGAAGTGTTGTATATACACTTTGGGATAAATCACCAGGTCTTAGAATGGCATAGAAGATTGTATCTTTCCGTCTAGACGTATTAGCCACATCGGAGGTGGAATTTGCAGAAAGGTTTGCGTGGTGAGCAAACGGATAGAGAATTGGTCGGAGAAATGTAGGCCGATAACTAATTATTGGCCCATATTTTGAAGGTCGTGGAGGTAATGCCGGGCCAGGTGCCTCATAGATTTGAGTTGAGGTCATCTGTGTTGAGAAGGCACGACTAGTTGGTACCTCGCAGTAGCGTTGTTGATGATAGACCGACGGTTGTTCCATGGTCTTTGGTTGAGCATTCACACCTTTGTATTTAGGGTAGTTTGAATGCTTTGATAGTGTACAGTCTTTAGAGTTCATGGGGTTGAGCGGTTCGTAAGCAGACCAGATTGTTGATGTTTCCGATGCATAATCGTTAGGATCTTCTTCTATTTTTGGAGAAAAGTTTGAAGATGAGGAAAAGCTCTTTTGAGATTGCCGCTTTTCCCGTCGCCAAAGACATGCGGCCATGAAGAGACAGACAGCAACTGCCAGAACGACACCTGATAGGGCAATTGCGACTGGAATGCCAATTGTAAGGCCAAGGAAGGAGGGTTGAAAATGAACCATGACAATGCTCCTCTTGTCAGAATTCAATGGCTGTGCTGAGGTCAGAGAAGACAAATTCTCGCCTGAAGTTGGATTGATCCGTTTCTGCAGTGCACTTATGAGAGTGGATGAGCATTTATAGGAACCATCTTTCGCTTGGTAGCAAGAAGATTCTTTTGGACAAAGACCAGTAGGGCATTCAACAACTCGATTCTCACACCAGATTCCGAAAAATCCAACTGGGCAAATACAACGATAGCTGCTTATGAGGTCTTCACAAAATGCACCATTTTGACAAGGTTTCGAAGCACAGTCGTCGATGTTTATTTCACAGTTGTCACCAGTATAGCCTGGAGGACAGGAGCAGTAAAATTGGCGACCATTCTTGGGTCTTGACAAGGGGTGGCAAACTGAATTTGGAGCTTGGCAAGGGTTCTCTGAACAAATAGTCTGATTGAATTCACATAGGCTTCCATAGAAGCCTTTCGGACAAATGCAACGGCTCTACAAATGAAAGATCAAAAGTCAGTCTACTGATAAAATTTAAGTAGAAATGATTGATAATATCGAGTTCTCGCCTGCCCATCCATGTGCTGAGTACATTGACCGCCATTTTTGCAACCATGAACAACACAGTCAAGCAGCATCATCTCGCAGTGGTCACCACGAAAACCAGGAGGGCAGACACAGCGGTAGGGCTGACCATTAGGGCTTCGGACATTTTCGCATTTGCCGTTGTTCTTGCATACATCTTTGTTGTTTTTACAGAACTGTAAATCGATATCACAAAGCATACCACCCCATCCTTCTTCACAAGCACAGGTGAATGGTAGGGTCTTGTTTAATTTCGGATCCAGAGCACACTTCCCGTGTTTACAACCGGGATACGCTTTACACTCCGAGCAATCTTCTCCAGACCAACCCTGATGACATTTACAGGTGTCTGGTTCGACACAGTCACCATTTCGGCATCCACTTGAGCAAATCGCTGCAATCCAAAAATAGAATTTGTGGTGGCAAATGTGATATTACTGCATTTATTAAGGTTTAAAGGTGGTGTTTACTTACGTATGTCGCAGTGTTCACCTTCATATCCCTCGGGACATTGTAGTATCTCATTTTCACAGTCTTCCTGATTACTCTTGGGATCACAGGTAGTATCACACAACTGACCAAAGTATCCAGGTGCACATTTGAAGTTAAAAGTAGTGAGAATACTGAGTCCAATACCACGATGTGTAGGTACCAAATCGGAATGAGATTTTCCATAACTTGGGGCAGCTCGACTGCCGAAAGATTTCACCTTCCAGCTATGCTCAGATGTAAAGTCGACTTCATTGGAGGGTAGGCGAAAGATTAGGACCTGTTCATCTCCTGCAGCATGCATGACATCGAGAATGAGGGAGAAATTCTCCCGCCACAGTGCTGGAACTCGGAAAGTGATATTGGCAAGAGGTTTTTTTAACTGAGTAAGAGGAAGTGGAACCGTTTTCTTGCCGAGCACACATTCTGGTTGCTTTTCAGCATTCCAGATTGGCTCATACTTATCCAGACACACCCTAATAAGAAACTGGCACTTCGCGAGACAAGCTGTAAAAGACTTTTCTGTGTCTTCAGAAACTCCATCGTCATTTTGCGTGCAGCATTTGGAAGCTGGAAAGTTTTCGTCAAGCTGGAATTTCTCCACTCGCATTTCAAAAATTCCACCAGCTGAAACTTGACTCTAAAATTTATAAAATTTAGGGCAATGTTTTTAGATGTTTTGTTGTTATGATTAAAGGATTGCTGAAAACAGGCTGTAAATGAATGCCAGTCAAAAGTAATTCAGTGTCAATTTTCTGGCCACAATTAACGTGTTTCTTTCTGTTTGGTGCTTAAAACAGGATGATTAAGAAGCAATTTGTTGTTTAAATGAAGATGAGACTGGAGCGTTGGATTTAAAATGGCATAGAAACCTCGAGAATATAAATGTCAGTTATGCATATTTTTTTCACAACTCCGAAAATCTCAATTTTTCATCCATGGCGGTAGACAACATATGTCTCTTACTCATGTCGCGATACTTCTTCTATCACTCATTTTTTTCTCCTGCAGCATCACTCGAGACCCGACAACTGGGAGGAGGCAAGCAAGAGTCAGTCGTTTTTTTTTCCAGGCATTTACGGGCGATGATAAATTATCTTCCAAATGACAAAGCCATCAAGTTACAAAAATACAACTTTTCAACTCCTAAGGTAATCCTAACGATTCAATGACTACCCTGCCCATGGCATCAAGTTATCTCTAAGTGCCACTTAAATGTCACAACAGTATTCATTAGAGGAAAATTTGATACTCTTGTTAATTATAATTAGTTAATTAGTGAAGGTGTGCAGTTTTTATAATGACATTTTGACGCGGAGAATGAAGCTAAAGACTTACTAAGTCAATTAGAGGATTAAATTAAATCAACTGTTGTGGAAGTGTAATAGAATAGGGAAAATAAACGCGATTTATCTATTAATGCAATATGGTGTACAGGTTGAAATATTATTAAGTTCGTTGACTTACGACGAGGAGAAAGAAGATCACAGTGAATTGAGTATTGATAGCCATGGTAGGCCGTGTAAATAGTCCAAGCAGTGTCTGGTGAATGGGTTAGAAACAGCTTCGAGAAGATTAATCGAGAGAGGAATATCTCAGGAGATGCTTGAAAGTTAACTGATCACTTGCACCTCTGTCTTCCTCATATAAGCCAGTGATGGACAGCTGTGATTGGTTACTTCGGGGGTGGGAGGGAGAGGAATGACTGATGGATGATTGTATGCGTAAAATTTGTGCGCACGTGTGTGTGTGGTGTGCGGCCGTGTGCTTATGAAAGTATTTTCGAAACACCAAGAGACCGAGACGAGACCACACCGATTTGTGTGCACAGAGTTCGCCACCAACCTCGCTCTTCGGATTGTCTGCAAATGGGCTGTTGATACCACTCTCTGAATAGGGGTGAGGCGAGGGAATAAAAGCTACCTCTCTTGTTCAACTAGGTGCTTCTCCCAAGGAGTCGGGGATAAAAGTGTGGGTTTCGGCATTTCCATTGACATGTGACCAATCAGAAATGAGTTACTTGTGCATCGGGATTGGCCAGGCAATCTTAATTTTGTCCATCATTTTCCGCTGTTTACTACTATTGCTCAACACTAATACCATTGATTGCTAATTACTTAATCCTTAGTTATATTTACATTTACTGAGAAAGTAGGCCAAAGGCGACAGTAAGCCCAGCTTTATCCCACTGAGAAGCTATGCATGTGATTACTAATAAGAAAATTAAATGAGAGGAAGTGTTTTCGGATGAAGGATTCTGTATTAAGGAACGAATGATCAACCTGCCAACTTATTTTCAATTGATCACCATTAAATTAACCGGAAATGCTGAATTCATCTTCAACTTATGACTTTCTTTGTTCGCCTTGAAGAAGTAATATGCAAAAATGGAGATTATATCTCTCGAAATTTTCTAACATTGAAGTCCTACAAATTAGAAGTAGAAATTAAGGAGTTAACAAAAATTTCCTTCTAAATAGTTGTGAAGGAAGTAATTATGGCATAGCCACGGTCGATTATAATCTTGAAAGTTGATAGAAAATCTTCCTTAGAAATTTGGTCCGTTTAATAACTATTTCGCATTCGAGAGCAAGTGAAAAGACTCGGTTTTTAATGTTCAAAACGCGAGGACTGAATAATTTACTTTTCAATTGCACTCTATTTATTGATTCTACTCTACGCCAAAAAAATATTTTTAATAATAAAGTACCCTGTAGTTGAAAATTACGATAAATAAGTAAAAAAAAGTAGAGAAATTAAAATTTGTTTGATCACCAAACCTAATTAAAGGAAGTAAGAAATCTTGCAAAAAATATACCAACTTGGGGTGCAAGTCCCGAGTATTTAAGATGATGAATTTCAGTGCAAAGAAAAAATCCTCTCAAGTTTGATTTACATTATATAAACTAAAAGCCAAAAGAATTCGTATATACCATATTTTGTCGAACTGAATAAGATGCAAATTCAATTAGATTAGAGACATCTCCTTCGTCTCCTACTAATTCTATGAAGCCATTACCTCCCTTGAACACAGTTAGGCGTATGATTCCTTCTCCAGTCTGTGAGTATTTTATAGATCAACAGATTCACTTTTCCTTTAGTTACCCCTGCTTTTAGAGTTACAAGATCTGTTATTTTAAATAATTATTTAAATTAATCATTGATCTTGAAATAGTGACTTTTAAGATGCTACTTTCAAGTGCTACACAAATTTATGAGAAAATAAATAAATATGTAAGAAATCGAATAATAAAAAAAGGAAAAAAGTAAATCATGGCTTGCGCTCTGAGTTGAATTTTGTGTTTAATCTCAACTTTGAAAAAGAGTATCGATCGCTTCCTAAAACGAAGCCATAAGACCTTCGAGGCCACTTCATATTTCGCCACGGTGACCTCAAATTTTGATACTTGCTATGGCGTGTAACACCTAATTAGTCTTCAACGGGGTATTTATTACCTGCGTCTAAGAAATGACCCGAATTTTTGTTGCCAAGGTCGCTTAAACGGCGACGATAATTCTGCCACCAACAGTTTCATCCGAGCTAGGTTCCTGGGAAGTAGAAATCGATATGGCTGCCAATCGATGCGGTAAAGCCCTCTTTACTAATATCTAAGGGACATGTCACTTCGACTAATAAGACGTTCAAGGGGTTACATCCTAGTTTCAAGAAATGAAAGAAATACTGGAGATTTTGGAAGAACAGCAAGGGCAATAATTTTAAAACGCTCGCCATGTTTGAAATGATTCATGGTGGGTGACCATCCCTACTTTCAGAGTAAAAAAGTGCCAAGATATTTTCTGTCCTTACCGATGAAGTGTCAGTTTGAAAGCATTAGTCATTTGAGCGAATGACAGGTCCTTCATATACGACTACTTTGACATTTCACAATATCTTGATATTGTGGGAATGGAAAGAGAATGTACGAGCTCTACGTCGGTGGTAGAGCAACTCATTTGCATATTTGAAAAGTCAGAGGTCTTGGATTCAACCGAATGAACCGAATGACCGACATCTTTGGTTAAGAACAGTGGTACGAATCGATTTTCTCCCCCTGATGAGGTCACGTTTGACAAGGTAAAATCTTTATCAATAAATGAAAAGGATAGGAGCACATCTCAAGATTTAGCCAATGGGTTAACAATGGTTATTTTGTGTTTGAAAATGCAGTCTCGTGATTAGTATTTGTTCTAAAAGTCAAGACTTCCTGAGTAATACTACTTATCTCAAGATCAGCTGACTTAATTCATGGTGATCTTCTATTGGTGCTTGAAATCCAACACAAATCGGGATTAAATAAAACTATAATAAAACAAATATCTGAGGTTCGACGAAAAGTACTGTTGAAATCAAAAGCGACGAATTTATATCGATGACTGGCATTGCATACGCATCAGGCTATATCAGATTTTACTCTGAAAATACAAGGGGTAGTTTTTAAGCATTCTATTAAACTGACCAATAGGGTCTGAATATAGAGAACACGGGGCCTAATCAGAAATATCGATCTTGTAGAGTTGGAATTCAAAGTGGAAATTAACAATAAGAATGACAGGCCAGACTTCTTTGGTTCTATTTGTGTTAGGATCTGATTTAGCATAGTATTAAAGGTGATTAATAAGTGGAATATTTGTGAAATATAAATTCGGCTAAAATTTTCCGACAAAAATATTTGACTAAAATGTCAAATTTTAATCACACCTTTTAATTGAATTCTTTCGATGAAATCAGTACAAATATATTATCGAGCAGCTTTCATTGCTTGCATTTTTCAAATTCCCAAAAAAACATTATGAAATGTGCCTACTAAGTAACTCAAAACTTAAGAATAACCCCCTCCTCCATAAGGCATTCTCTACAATTCCCTATATTGTACAGTCTCTTGGACTCCTTCATGAAATGAAATCCGCATCAAATTTCCACAAACAGTAGAAAGTAAAATCACTTTACTGATATCAATTAAAACCTGACTAATCGTCTCTCCACCAAAATGTCATCATACGGAAAGTACATTTGAGCTTCGGTTTTTATCTTCAAACGAAAGTGATACCACACACTTGTTTCATCCAATTCTTTGATGTACTTTTTACCATGGCAGAAATTTTAACAAAATCTGCACTAATATTAAATTCAAGCAATCAATAGAATAAATTTAAAGTTGATAATAAACCTAAAATAGCAGTCATTTATCCCACGTATCGATTTTTAACCTGATCAGGCAAAATGAAAGTAAAAAAATAACACGTTAACCCTTTAACGCCCGATTTATTTTTTTGAAAAATACACCCAACTGCACTCACGTCTCTCACAGCAGCCTGATGCTACCGACGTGATGAGTTTTGGTGTTATCAGACGAAGGCTGTAGACGCGTATGCAACATGTTTCAAACGGCGCAATAGCGCCCTCTGTTACGAGTCTAGTACCAATGAAGCTTCTTTTGAAAGAGAAAGGAATGATCCTAAGGGCGTTAGAGGGTTAAATCACAATCAAACTTTGACAGAGTTGGGAATACAGAAGGACATAAATCAAGTGTACGGTATACTCTTGCTAGAAAGTATGCTGAAGTTGAAATGTCTAATTTATGCTGATGGAAATCCGTCATTCATCTTAAATTCCGTGCATATCACACTTATTTCAAACTAGTGCCATCCTGTTGTTTGAGGACGTTTCTTTACTTGACACTGATTTAAAATTTCGTACGATAAACATATTGCCAATTAGATCACCTCTTTCATCGCTTTATTAAAGCCGTTTACGATCTCGGAGTTGAAGATTAGACTAAAGATCAAATACCTAATAGTCTAATTTCTGGTTCAAAGTGGATGATGACCTGGTCTTTCCAAGTAGAGCACCGAAATCTCGGGCATTGGATCAGTCAGGTTCCCACGCCTTATATTTATGAGGGAATTCTTTAGGCTGCCCTATTTGTCAATCAGTGTATTTTATTTGGTTTGGAAATGTCATCTAAGTAGCCTCGCCTATACCCTCCTGCCTCCACAACCTCTGCGGTGCTTACAAGAAGAAATCAAACATGCAAAACAACGCACCTAGGATGGCAGAACTATTCGTACATCAATCGAGAGGCACTCTCTTTGGTTCGCAGAAAATTGTTAACCATGTGAAGCGAACGTTTAGGCATTGTTAGGAAAAATTGTACTTCTTTTATTATTGGTTCTAATGGTTGAATTTAAGATAATGGAAAAGTGTATCATTCTAATCTTAGTTATGCAAATCAAATCCAAATTTACTTCATGAATATGAGTCAGTTAGAGTGAAAATCATACCGTTGAAGCATAATGCTGACAATTTATTAGCCTCTAGAATTAGTGCCTTGAAGTACATTTGTTGGGAAAGTCTCATTCGCGTTCTCGCCTTTCACTCACAAGAGGAGTATCAGACCAGTGACCTATATTTATACAAGCCACGGTGAAGTGTTGAGTTGTTAACATGATAAGTTTCAATCATTTGCCCTGCCCTCTTTATCTTAGTCAAAGCACAACATTTTATGGAAAGACAGTTTTCCATTGAAAAATAGAAGTTCATGGCCTTTTTTTGCTTTTAGCCACTCTTTCCAAATGGGGGATAAAATTCAGAGGTGGGTTAGCAAATTTTGCATCAATTATCCTTTTAACAGTAGGGTTTTCTTATGTTTGTGTATTACCATTACTGCATTTCACAATTTCGTTCGATTTCATATAAAAGCAAAATGAAATGTCCGTTAAATTTGCAAAGTTCATGTGGTTTGGTTTTTAATGCTATTTCAATCTTCACACTTTGGAAACTGCAAGTTGGCTTGAACTGAGATTTGCTTTTTCTAGGAGTCAATTTTTACTTTTAATGCCCAAAATAATGGAAGGATAATACGAGTTTATCCGATTCTGTCCCAACAGCGATCATTAGAGTTCACTAAAAGTTTATTTCTTTTTTTGACTACATCTTATGTCCGTACTCAACACCACCCCACCCCACCCCTCCTCCTCTCTCTCTACTCTTCTTCCTCTCATGTTGATCCACAAATTCCTGGTAGCAGGTGTGCGGTTGAAAATCGATCATATTCCAGCGCCTCTGAATAATGGAGACACAGAAGGCTTTTTTCGCAGACTAATAGAAACCTGATGCGTGTTCGGCGTGACAGAATCAATTAAAATACTTGGGTTTCAACCACAAGGTGACGCTAGGTGTGTGTGTGTGTGTGTGTAATAGGATAGCACACCTACATTAGAGAGAGAGAGCGCGAGTGAGTGAATTTTGTCTTCAACTTTTCGTTAATTTTTTTGTTTCTGCTAAAAGCAAAATAAGCACTTTTTTAATGCGCGAGTTAAAGAAAACGAAGGCACCACTTTAATTATCGTACATTAGCCCACCATGCCTATATTAATGACTTAATTTATTAAATTTTAAAAAGAATAAAAATTTGAGGAAATTACAAAGTCAGTTTCTTTGTTGATAAAAGGATTATCCCTTTTGAATATGATAGAGGGGCTTATCATAGGAAAAGAAGTTCTCCTTTACAAATTCAAGTTACTTGAAGGTAAAAAGCTCGCGATCTAAAATCTTGAATGCTACTTAGCAGCCAAGGATAGTAGGCTTGAAATATCTTCTTCTCTACATCGATAATTAATTCAAGCTGAGGAAACAATGCATTAATTGGGCTATCACATGAGAAGCCATATTGTCTCTGTTCTCATGGATGGTTTCAATTTTATTGCACGAAATTCCCACCTGAATTGAGTGACTCTTCCGTACATTGGTTCCCACGCTTCCAAATTTGTACTTTATTAAAAGTTTGTTTAAGATTAGATTATTATTTTTCGCGACAATGTTTAACATTTTACATCTCTCAATTCTCTTTAGTAAGGAAAGTTGAAGGCAAGATGTCAAGAAAAGTATTTTATTTGACTTCTGGAACCACTGATGTGCTCTTGTCAGGGACCTAATTCAGTTTGCCTACGTCTACTTCCCAGGATTTTGGTTTAGCTCATATTGACAATACTCAGGGCTAAAAGCAGCGTAATTGGATAGAGAGCTGGTGCTTTTGATCAACATGTTTGAGAAGCTGCCATTCTACCAACCCTTTGTTGACTGGAATTTGCCATTTCAATCGATTGTCCGTATCACCATCATTCCTGTGTGTAAGTTGATAATTGCGCTACTGATACATTATGCCTCAATCGTACCTCACAGAAATTTAATTCACGAATTTAAACTACCTTTATCGCTGAGATCTTAGTTTTGAATCGAGGGTATTTCACTCTTACCGTGTATTTATATATATATATTTGCTAAATAATAGCATTTTATTTTGCCCGCCCATGTTTTAAAATTATTAATCAATTTAGATCAATTATGATTAATAGTGCAATAATAATCGGTACAGTGACAATGGCATAATAACAAAGTTATAGAAATTGGGAAATTTCGGATCCGTAGCGAAATTTTAACATTATCTATGGGAAAGCTTTTTTGCCCAAGTTCATGCAAGCAAACTTTTGCAAATAGCCGACAAGTTTTTTTCTTATTCAGGGTGCATTTGAGAAAGAAGTCTTTCGTTTGGTATTGGGACAACCATGTAGCGTGCTTCTTGCAGCACGGGGCTATCCATTCTCGTGACGCTGTATTTTCAATAAAATTTCAGTTCCCCTTTGCACCGCTCCTCTGCTGCACCGTCGACAAGGAAACGGGATTTGAATTTACCACAAAACTGGAAAGGGCAAGATGGGTGCTTGTTTAAATCATCCAACAAAATATTTTAAATATAGGTAGGCTAGTACTAGTGGGATTTCCCTATTACCCTAACTATTAAATTCATTATAATATGATTTTAAACGATGATAATTAGAAACAGCTTCAACCTCTGTTATCAAGAAATAGAACAGGAATCATATTGCTGCATCCAAAGCCCATTTTTTACCGTTTGAAATCTAAATTTGGTTGAGTTCTTGTTCGAGATATTAATGGTTAGTTATGTCACTTTGGTTCTTTTCTACCCCCAAAAAAAATTATGAACAGTTGGATAAGACCACTAAGGACATTTAATCATATCGGATATTATTAAAACTCACAAAACGCGAACTTTAAGAAATCAAGTCTATTTTTACTTCTAATTCATAGTGCGTTTTTTTCGAAATATTGCTCTTTTGAGTGGCGTTAAATTGAGGGTGATGTGTGGGTGGAATCAATTTTTTACAGATAGGGTGGGGGGAGGGGGGGAGGGAGAGGGGGGAGAGGGGGAACAGGGGAGGATATACGATTGGCTTAGATAAGAGAGGTTCCGTGTGACTAATGAAATAAAAAATTATATTCCATTGTTAATTAAAGGTAGTCAATGAAGAACATTATAAACTGCAACCAACTGAGCATTGAGTAAATCACATCAAGTGATGAATGCGTTCAGCACATATTAACAAGACTCTTGAATCTTTGCCACACTCAGTAAACCGTGTCTATTCCTCCAGGCTAGTTAAGATTTTAAATGATCTTGAACCAATTTGGCCATAAACTCATTAAAGTGGAAAGCTAATGAAAGCTAACTAACAAAGTTGGTAAGAAAGTAGATTTGGAATAGTTTTAAGATTGTTTTAAGGATAAATTGAGTTATTCATTTGCATTCAAACAGTGACCATTTTTTCCTTTCAATACTACTTACTCTCTATTCGGCCATAAACTCTCATTTTTTCTCACCTGGGACACTAGATCACCCCACGAGTAATGTTTTTTTACTGGAAAATAAATTCTACCCTAACTGTTGGAAACTTGCTCTGCGGGGATCTCGAATCCCGCTGTGAGTGGAGTTCCAATCCAGATTTTGACCCAGTTTTGGAGAAAGCCTAGAGAACCAGGCAGCATGGGGTTGGATTTCTATGGAGGAGCAAAGATATACTGTTTAAAGGAGGGGATGAGGGGTGGGGTGGGGTGGGGTGGGCTAGAAAAGACGAGATTTTGCTAAAACAGATCGTTTCTGACATGTTTGTTTGAAAGGTGTCAAATTTATACTGACAGGTTTGCGGAATCATAGGTGTTGAAAAATGGACTATCAGGAGGGAAGAGTCACCATTGGACTCCAAATACATGGAAAATTTTCAGCATCATTCGTCATGCAGATTTTTTTTATTCAAATCCGCAGGTTTTACTTAAACAAGTTACTTTTGCATCATAATTTGAAAGCTTCCATTTTCACCACTTAATCTTACATTATAGGGAGAAAAAAAGTGGCCTTGCAAGTGCAAATACAATGTGGCTGGGACTACTGGAAGTGAAAGGTCATCTAAGTGTAAACATTCCACTATGAAGCATAATATAGTGGTGGTTTTGATAGTTCATCCACTCAAAACACATTTAAGCGTAAGACGGCAGTTTAAGTATATGTGTGAGCTTCAGGATTAGGTATGTCCAATACGTCAGACGGCTAGTTGAATTTCATCCTAGGTTAATTTTTAAAGCAGAGTTGAGGTAAATAGGTGTGCTCATCATGAGCGTTAGGGCATGCTGTAGTTAACTGGCCATTAAATAATAATAATATTAGCAATAATTCCACATCTCACTCGGGCAGATGTTTACGAACGCTCAAGTTGTTCAGTGAGTGGTATTATAGAGCCTCTCTGGTAAGACCTAACAACTGGAGTTGGTCATCCCACCCACTAAATAGACGCCGATGGGATAGGAGCCCGTGACTTTGACTGTCTTGCAGCATTCGCGCTTATGATCGTTTTCACATTTAATTGGATTTTTATTATTTTCCACGCCAGACTGGAAACGAAAACGTATTGATTACAGTCTTTTCTACGGGTGCACCATGGGTAACATATACTCATACGCAAAAAGTCTATAAACCGGCAGTTGATTTCAAACTACCATGACCCACCCGACTGTATGTCATATTCAACCACTTCCACAGCACTCACCTTACCTTTTTCTCTACCTTTGTGTCTGTCTCTTTTACATCCGTGAATCACTCTTCTCTCCTGTTCCCCCTCTAGGCTTTTTGTGAATTTGATGTTCCTCCCCTCTGTGAGGCCCGAAGTCACCTAAAGAGCTAATGATAACTCTCACAAAGCCTGTCATTTGCTATTAATAAATAAACAAATTCATTCTTATTCACTAAGACAATGGAAAGCGGATATTTGTAGGAAGATATCTCAAAGTCTAACTGCTGGTCGAGCTCATAAAAAGAAATTCTATTGACTGCATTTAATGGAATTCCGCTAAAGGTTTATTTATTCTATAATTTCCCCGTAAAGTACAGCCGCAAATAAAATTGCCAAATCTGTTTTCCTCACAACCTCTTCTTTCTCTTTTTAAGTAGGAATTTTACGATGAAGGAGGTAAATATCAGAAGTTGCCTCCCAGCCAATTATGAATCATCCTTAATGGGAAAAGCCGAAGGTCCTACAGACTGCCTGACTGACTGGCATCCAACTACTGAGGAATTACTCCTCTTACGTAAGTGTGTGTGTGTGTACGAGCCAAACACTTCTGATAAATAGGAGCTTTAGTTTTAATTAAAATCATGCATCAAATCGTAGAACATGCATATGCCATGAAATTCAATTTGTTGTGCTAACAACTGATGTTCTTTTGGGTCTTGTGAGAAGGCGACTATCTTTTGGGACAATAGGAGGTTGTGGCATTGAATTAGGTTAATACTTTTACAGAAAACACGGTGCTTTCTCATCCCACTACATGAAGACCAGTCGGGATTTAATTTCAAATGGCCATTTCAAAAGGGGCATCCTAATATCAGGTTCTTTAGTGATGTGACAAATCGATCTTGAGCAGATCAGAAAATTAGTTTAGCATCGAGTTGTGATGTAAGTACGCACGAATTCTTTGCAAGTCTTCAAAGTTAACGATGCTTCTATACAGCACTAACGGAGTTATTAGAATTGTTGTTGCTGTGAATGCTGGTTCAGCAAATTGAACTAAAATACAAGGAAAGTTTTTTTGGAAAATCCAGTTGTAAAGTTCATAACTCGCCAGTTGAAATTCATAATGTCGATGTGTAACCGACATCCACGCTCTGACCCTACGCTTCAACGATATAATTGGCAGTAATATGGTCATCACATTGCGGTGTCATATATTTATGACTTCGAAGTCGCGTCTGTAACTTCTTGCAATACAGGACAGATGATTTAAATACAAATACAAGCGTTTTTTCACAATTGCCATTAAATATGTTTTACGCAAGTCAATGTTTTGTTTTGTAAAATATTTATAGCGAATACATACGTACATATATATAAACTACTGCTCTAGAGCAATAACTCAAATAACTGAATTTTGAGCCGGCGGCATAAGGAACTTGAGATTGAGGTTTACCGCTTCGAATCCATAAATTAGAGTGATCAATCCCATCAGTACTATAAATCAATTGAAACGTAGCAAAAACGCAGGTTACCCAATTACACGCCGAAAGCTAAGAGAAGCCGAGAGTTCCATAGACAATGCTACACATCTAGGGACGTGAATTGCCAACAAATTTGGCTAATTTTGATCAACAGGAGAACAGGGAGAAGGTGAGTGTGTGTCAAATAAGCGGTTTCCGAATACCAAATGCGCTTTTTCTAATAGCGTGGATGGTAACTTGTCTCCTTAATTATCTTGAAAGAACTAATTACCAGTTATTTGTACCTATTTCAAAAATACCTATCAAGGGGCACTATTTTTATATTCGTGTGAACGTTTTCTTCCCACCCTCCTAATCGTTTAAATTTAACTAATTTACGCGCAAATAGTTTAGATCTGTTGCTCTTGGAAGTACACAAGAAAAAGAGTATTAAATCCCTATCAATCAAATAGACCAATACTTTTCACCTATAACTAAATTATTCAGGACAGTATATGCCTGCGCATGTGATTTGCCATAAGAATTTGTTTTGGCGAAAAGCGGTTGGTAGATGAAAGAAAAGTGAGGAAATTGCGCACCTTAAAACCCACTTCTTGGTCACTTCTCTCTCTCTCTCTCTCTCTCTCTCTCTCTCCCTTAATTTCTAAAGGCAAGTGTACGTGTACCCGAATTTGATCATCTATCCTTTTAAAGTTACCGCTAAGTGGACCCGGATATCACCACCGTGCCATCTAATAACAGCAACTGCCTTCCACTTTAATCGAGAGGACCAGGAAGAAGAGAAAGGGGGCGGGGGAAAGAGAGAGAGGGGTGTATTTATGGCTATTATGGTGTGTGCGGGGTGTGTCATCCGATAAACCCTAATCGCCCTAATTAGCCAAAAATTTGGACCTCCGCAGTTTGGGCAGATCAAGAAGCGGAGAAGTGATAAAAAAGGAGAGGTGTCAGAAATTATTAGTGGCGGCGGAGGCGATGAAAGCCTTTGAAATTGGCCAAACATTATATTTGTTAATTGCTGAATTAGACCTTCATCATCACGGGGATTGTCTATTAGATCGCCGTCGCTGCTGCCAAAATAGAAGGCGACGTTAGGTTCAGTTGAATTCTCAAGAACACATATTATAAGTGTTGATTGATGAGGATAACAATTATTAAAAATACCAATGTTGTTAAGCTATCCGACACAGTTTAGCGGCTTCCATTTAAGAAGTAAGAATATATATTAAATAAATAGTTGCATTGGATATAGCGAGGGGCTTCTTTGTTAAAAAGTGCATTTCCAGAGATTCGTGAAGTAAGGTGGGGTTTCACCGAGTTGAAGTTGAGGATAAGGTTAGGACAAAGGAACTGTACGATTATCTGTTCGTTCTGTTTTTACTTTTGAGGTCACACCATAATACAATATCCTCATGTTTCATATTTCAATCCTCAGGAACTAACCCTCCCCCCCCCCCCCCCCAATTGTCGAATTGGGTTCATGTCGGCAATGTTTAGAAGCTAATTGACTAGTCGCTTAAAATTTTCCCTTAGAGTGGCTATTAGTTAAAAATTAACGCAATTAGACTCTTGAACCATATTTGTTTTCCAGTGGTGCCGTGGTCAAAGTGCCTGTCTTCGAAGCCAGATATCATGGTTTCATTTCCACCGACTCGTACGCAGTGAGTGGAAGGGTGAGTCGGAATGGTAGTTAAGACATCCAATAAAGAGAATAGTTGGATTCGGGTTTCCCACAGAGGAGACTTCAAGGTGCTTCGCTTCTGCTCAAAGTGATGGTGCCCATTTGGGTAAAATGAGCAAGTGGCAGGTTTTTTCCTAATTGGGTTATCGGGTTCATTAAGTCAATAAATATTATTATGACGAAAATGTAAGCTATAATTTTAATAAATATTATAGAACGAATAATTTATTTGCTATTAAATTCAGAAAAAAATACTAATTAAAAATGTAATATTATCATAACACGCCTGGTAACAAATTGCTCCAACAACGTGGCAAGAATTTTATCTCAGAATTCTGTGTTGAAATCCACACACATTCTCTTCTCATTTATATACTCAAATGTTAAGAAGATCCTCTACCCGTTTTCGTTTCAAGAAGTTTTACCAGCCTTTTATCAATTCTAAGTGAATTCTGAAATCTTCAGTTCATGTACCAATGCTTCGTGAACTTTCGAATTAAAATGTCTATTAGACTGTTACATCTAATTTCTTCCTTTCTTCACTAAGTGGATGGCCTTTAATAAGGACCAAAGCCACACACGGGCACAGGAGTAGACTGGAACTTGAATGCAAATACTTTCGTTTCTCTGGATATTGCGTAAAGCCCGACGTGACCAAATAATTCATCCTTCCATATTTTACTTACTGTCCATGGGAGGGGAAGAAGGGAGAATCGATACCAAATGATGAACCAGTAGTTGGAAAATTGAACTAATTCCAATCGAGCAATAACCTCATTTGAGTGGAATTTCGTGCTTTTTTTAACCAAGTGCCACTAAGATCGAAATAAACCGATCTTTATAGCGATTTGACTAGAGGAAATTGTGTGAAGTTTTAAATTCAAAAATACTGCAGTGCGCACGCATTTATGCCAGATGGTCGAAGATACCTATCGTACACATGGTGGCTGATTAAAGATGACTTTTCGGGGCACTGTCTTTATAGACCCAAATATTGAGACACTCTTTCGCATTTGAGTGTGGGCACGCAAGGAGTAACCACACACATCGCTAAAACCACACAAGAGAAGGATTCTTATCAGTAAGCGTGGTTTCTTTGCCGTGGGTGTGATTTTCTCATAATTAGACAACATCGAAGGTGCTTGCCAAGAGGTAGAAACCATAAATTTAATAGTTCAGGTATCATGGGATGAATAATCTTAAATCCACTTTCGGATGTGTTTGAATGATCGCTCTCCTCAACTGGTGAGCACCAGCCGGGTTCAGTCCTGTGACCCTTGACGGTTTGGTTAATAACTGCAAAATGAAACCATATCGAGGGCGCCGATAAATTGGCGATCTAAAATTTGAAGTGGGGGATTTTTAGTTCCATGTTTCTTATCGATTACGTATGTTTTGGGTGGAATTTTCATCAAATTAGTAATGTCGCTGATGTCAGGTGGAGATTCCACAAACCAGTCCCGAGAGAGAGAGATTTCAGAATTGCATTGGATCTATCTGTCTAGTTTGTCCTTAAACAAGGACTATGTCGAATGTAGTAGTGCTGTTTTAAGAGAAATACCCCCTCGAATCTCAAAGTTAATTTAATTATCCCAGTTATGCATGATTGAAAAGAGAAGTTTGACTTTTACATTATTGAGAAAATAATTTATTGCTTCCAATAGCTCTATAAACAAGTGGAAATGGTACCAGCACTCACCTTTTTAAACACCTTTTAAATTTCTTCAGTCAGACAACTTTAAACTGAAATAGACTGCGAAAGGCCAAAAATGCTGCAAATTTTCGCTTTGAAAGCCAAAATTTGTCACCTTTGTCAGCCGCCTGGCTGATGATCCAAATTTGAATAAGATGATGTCACAAATCTCAAGGAACGTTCTATTTAAAATAGAACCTTTTATGCGGTCTTTTTGTTAAAGTAATAGTAATTCTTACGCACTTACATCAGAATGCATGTGGCCGAGTGTTCATCCCAGTCCGTTAAAAGAAGGTTAGCACATTAATGTCTCCTCCGTGTGATGTCTAATGCCACACAAAAGGATTTACTAGTGGAAAAACCACCAACGCTCCGATTAATATCTCTTGGTTCCCTATTTTCAAAGAAATTAATGCAAAAAGTCTGGTATTTTTTTTATCGAATTTAAGATCATTTCATAAAGGGTAGTCTTACTACCTCCTTCCATCTCCTGATTGTGAAAAGGGTCTGATTTATTATATTTTTGTTTAAAATGTCCTAGAAACCAAATTGGCGGCAAATTGTTCAAGACTTAGCTGAAAGTGCACCAGCTCTCACAAGGTTGTGAGACTTTTAAAAATCGTCGCGTTTCCAGATCACTGTGAGAGTAGTAGAGTAATTATAATGTGTTACTGAGTTTACACAAATAGACTCAAGTAACATAAAGAAAGAAAGATATAGGCATCAACTTTATAATATTCGTTTTGAGGTTACTAATCACACACAAATTTAGAACTCATGGTAATTCAAACGAAGTTTCCATTTGATCTTGTGGAAGGGTAGGATGCTACAGGATTAAAAAGGAGCATTTATTGAAGTCAGTTCATCGATGATACTTGCCTAATTTGACTTCAGGAGGCATTGGATTGCCCGCATTCTTTCGAGGGGTATAATCCATTTAGCAGTATTTAGAAGTACCAAAGAAATTTCAAAAAAATCGTGATTGCGAACTTGGTTTTCTAGATGAATTAAGTTTATGTGAACAGGAGTGTGCGATAGACTTAACTCCACGTGGTGCACCCTGGGCAACGTATACTCATGTGGCAGAAAAGTCTATAAATTGGCAGTTGACTTCAAACTACCATGACTCCACTGTATGTCATATTCGACCACTTCCACAGTACTTACCTCACCTTATCCTTTTCTCTACCTTTGTGTCTGTCTCTTTTACATCTGTGAAACACACTTCTGTTCCCCTGCCCCCCTCTCGACTTTTTGATGTTCCACCCCTCTGTGAAGCCTGAAGTCAACTAAAGGGCTAATGATAACTATCATAAAGCCTGCAATTCGATATTAATAAATAATTTTATGTGAACATTCTTCTTACTCATTTTACTGCTTTTTCTATTAACAAGAATTAAAAGATGTCCATTAAGACTGCGCTAAAGCAAAATTTTTGCACACTAATTCTTATGAACGCAGTTAAAAGTACATCTTAACTATAAATTAACAATTAATACTTAAATATAGATCTATGTGCAATTTATAAAGTTACAAAACGTGTTTCTAGTAACCTCGAACATTTCCTCAATAGTAATTTATATTATAGATTCAGGTAACCATGGTAATTTAGTCAAAAAGACCTAAATTAATTATCTTCATGTGACTGATCATTAATCGTCCTCGACACTGACACGTCGTGTCATCGCCAAGGCAATTGCAGACCCGTCGTCGGTCACTGGTGAGCTTTGATTTGGCCCCAATCCATCCATCCACCAAACTTTGTGTAGTCTCTGTACTGGGATCAGAAACCTTTAATCTCGAAAATGTCAATTCCCCTGCCCTATAAAAAATGAAACCAACTTAATTTGAATAACGGTTAAAATTGAAATCACTTTATTTAAGTGCTTTCGTCCAGCCAAACAGCAGGCCTCAGTTAGTAAATTTCGAAGTCGCAGGAAAGTGGTGCTACTTAGCAAGGATTTATCTCACCATTAAAACAAATAATTAACTCTGAAGCCACTAATTGATGCATAAAATTGCAATACTCTTGCCTTGACGACTATTCAAACAAAAATCTGCAGTTTTGAGAGAATATTTCATCAAAGAAGGACACTGGTAGTACGTCGAATATTTTGAACATTCACTTTGTAGTTCATGATTAGTCAACTATTTTCAAACTTGAGTTAGAAATGATTTAAACAATGATTTAAAAAATCAAAATTTAAAAGGATGCAAAACATTTTTTACCACAGATCGAAGTTGAACGGAGCAAGTTGAGAAGGTGTTTCATACCTTTTTGATGATGCAGAGTTTCCTCAAAATTTATAGCTCTTCCAATCAAATGTAAATAATCGATAGAGTAGACTTCGGTGTTTCAAAATTCAAAAATCCAATTGCCCAATGTTCGTATAAGAAATGACAGCAATTTACTTGACAGATCATTAATCTACTAGTAGCCAAACCAAATCGCTCTGGCACATCTCCCACTGTCAAATTAGTTATAGTCCTACTGCCGTCGACCTGTGGGTTGTGATTCTCTCCACCATGCAAATCAGATACTCATTTGATGGATCCGGACACCTCGGAATTCGTTGATCTCATCCCATTATAGGGGCACATCTCTTCGTCGAAATGAAACCAAACTCGAGTGTATAAATGATTGCTGTTGAAATATTCAATACTCGTTGACTTTCGACTATTAACAATTTTGGCATTTAATTTGACTGGCTGTAGAAAACAATAGGACAAAAAATCGTTAAGATTTCCAAAAATTTCTCGAAATTTCGAAGTGATATTATGATTTAACTGGTGTTGACAAAAAAAATACTTTAAACGGGTTAGTACAATTATTAAAAAAAGGACAAAGATGAGCCATTCTAATAGGGTTTAAAAGATTTTAGGATGGCAGCGTCGTGAGAATTTGTCTTCATGAAATGATGACTTCACAACCTCGTGTACGGTTGGCTTTGTTGGAACCATTGTTTAAGGACAAAAATTGAAACATTACCGGCGAGTGCCGAATAGGCTTATTTAATCTGATTTCTAACTCATAGCCAAGAACAACGAACAGGTATCCTTTTGGCAGCAATTATATTCATCCATTATTCAAATCGAACCTATATTCAGCAGTTTCAATGGTACAATTTAAGCATGAGGGAATTTAGCCTTCAATAAACTATTTGCTGAGGGTAGGTGAACGATAAGTTTGAGAATATGAATTTTGTGACCAGAATTTCTCCATGCCTGCCATTGCGATCATGATCTCATTACCTTTGCAGTTTTGCTGCTTGAAATTTTTGCTAGCATTTCATTAAAGTTTTGCTTCCAAATCAAGCAAGCAATAAACGCCGTCAACGTCATTAATTTTCATATGCAATCGGAATTAAATTAACCATGCTCGACTAACTCGACATTTCAAAATGATCATAGAAGTCATAAGTTATGATACATATTCTGAAGTCGTCGAAAAAAATCTGGATCAGTGACTTCCTGATTTCGGATTGATCCTTCGAAGCAAAGATTGAAATGTGACCTCAAGATTTGGTGGATGATGGTATTTCATTACCTGCCCGACTAATACAAACCTTTGTCCTCATGACTACCACTCCAGGTACCTTCGTTTTGTATTATTAGGTAAGTGGGACTTAACAGGTCCAGAACGATTTCTACTGGAAGAAACGTTTGATGTCTCGATAAGCACGATGTCTTCTCTGTTCTGGTGCATTATGAGAATTTCGTACAGCGTTTAGAACAGTTAAGTAAACTGGAGACCCATTGAGAAGAAGCCAACTGTGATTAGCTCAGACAAATATCTTCATGATAAAATCGTGTAAACCTATATCAACGTGCATTCTAGATCAATTTCGGTAGATTGCACCCAAAATTTCACTTTGGATGAATGCTTTCTAATAAAATTAGATAAGTTTGAGTCGAATTGCTGAATACAATAACTAATATATACAGACAAATGCTAAGCGTTAGTTTTTAATCTATTGGCTTAAGGCCAGATAGCGTCAAACATTATTCTAAAACCTCAGCTGTTCTGTCTACCGTCTGTTGAAAAGAATATTACTTCAAGCTGTCTGCAATTAATCTTAATTCAATGGTCCTAATCACTCTGACAAGCACATCATCGCAACACAATTGTGATGCTAAGACTACTGTTTCCACCTATTCCACCCATTAATCATCCCCTTGACAGCTTTGATCACTTTGACCATGATCGACATCCTTTGATTCTGGCACCATAGTGACTGATATGCCACAGATAAAAAAGTGACGTAATTATAATTAATGACTAATCACCAAATGAATATTTATTGCCAATATTCGTTCTTCTCAATTTGCCAGATATTACTAAGTATTTAGGGATGCAGCATAGCGCAATATGAAAAATTAAAGTACTGTGGAACACGTGGCATAAACTTTGAAAATGAAACGCCATATCTCTCGGTCTTATGCAAATTCGATGGAAGTTGACACGGTTAATCCATAGTTATTCCCTTGCATATGAGATTATTAAAATATAACTTTTATCCGCAAGCGTACCTTCAAAAAGGGTGTGAATGTATATAAATACGATATCCACAAAGATACTGGTGAAATGGGAGGAATATTCAATGAACAATAGGACATTAGGGGCGTTTCAACTCAACCACCCCCAACCATTCTTTTCTCATACGATTTTGAAATGTTGCAATTTTTTGTTTTTCAACACTTCCAATTAAAACAAAATGCCCTAAATCGAAAAGGCTCCTTTTAAAAGTGGACAGACTTTAAGTGAAAAAAATGTCAATTAAATTGTTTATAAGGCCAATTTGTCACTTCGCACGTAATTAAAAACTATAAAATATAATTTTTATAATCATTTTACGACTGCAACTATTTAATGCAACTCTTTAGTTTCATTTGTAATAATACCAGGACCGGGCATGCTTGACGAATGGAGTCTTATTTCAAGTGACTGACTGAAATAACCCATGAAACCTATTTAAATCTATTCAAACAATCCATTTTTCAAAAGTTAATTTCACGTTTTAGTTCAAAATAATCTTACTGGCTATTATCCACTAACTGCTCATTAGTATTGATCAACTCTGTAATCAGATGATCTGCAAGCGAAAAATGGGGAAGCAAGATTAGTAAAATGCAAATGAAAACTGACATCTACATTTAAAGCCGAGCTTTGATACTCGTAAAATTCAGTGGAAGTAATTTTTGGCAATAAATAGACACCAACCGAAGCAAGAACTGGGTCAAAATGTGGGTTTCAATATTGATGTCTTTACACACACGTACCTTCTCTCTCCTGTAAGCATAGCATTGAAATCGCTGCACTCTATTCAAATCTAACCCTAGATATGACCTTTACTAAGTAGACTTTGACACAACGCAACGCGCTCTTATGAGGGTACATCACTTCCCATCAAACCCTATTAATCTTCATCATGCCGGACAAAACCATACAGGATTGCCTCTCAGCCGGGTGTTGGCTTCGACTAATCTCATTCAGTGAATCAATACTTTTGATAAGATTGCTCAGATCGACCATTGGGAGAGAATGTTAGGAGTGAGATAATGGATTGGATAAAGGATCAATTACATAATGGCTCATTGAAAAATCATCTAAAACCATCTCGATCTGCTCGCACTATGACATCGAAATCTTTCCACTAATCGATCCAACCTCATGAAATTGGCAAATAATTGACAGTACTCACGGAAAATTTGCTCCTTATTCGCTCTCAGTCATATTGCTTATTCACAGCATTCACCATGGTTTATATTCTTATACTTTCATGAATTACTAAATGTGCTCCAAAAGTGCTTTCCACACCACGCTTGTCCCCTCTTGACTGCATGAGAATACAACTGAATCAAATTGGCCTGACCATCCAATCAACGACATTAGCAGGATCTGAACTGAAAGAGAACCTTATGCAAAAGCAATTATGAAAATTTTGGTCGGAAGCATTTGCATACTAAAACTGGAATTATGTCCCATATAAGTGGTATTTCCAAAATGTCTTCACGTCAAAGTACGTTCATGTATCTCTCACCTGAACTTCATCACATGCTCCTCTTTGAGCAAACCTTTCAGTCATTATTTAGCTATTTGGCTGACTTAGATCCAATTCCAAGGTTATCATTCTTAAAGATTTCACAACTCGCTTAATAATAATGAAGTGTTTATAAGGTCGACTATAAAGTACTTGTGTTTAGTAAGTTATGCGTTCCTTAGGACAGTACATTCACCATTTAATGCGTCATTAATAGCCAACAGGCCAGACAAATGGCGATGACAAGTCAATTGTCGTCTAGGTAATTGTGATGCATTTGTCTAGGCTTTGATTAACCCCCACTTATCCATTATCTCCTTGATGGTTCTAACCGCCTTGATCCACCGATTACGAATTGGAGGAAGACAATTAAGGAACTATTTATCCAATGAACAGCAATAGCCTGATTATATCTTGCCAAAGACGTCTTAAGATCAAAACTGGCATTTGGAAAATTTATCTTTTGACTTACAATAGATTCCAGACCGCAAACTACGATAATCTGGTCAGAGTTTTGCCAATCATTTTTCGCCTTCTTTATACATGTATAGTCACCATCCGTAATACCTACCTCCATCAATCTCGTTGCTTTTAAGCTATAGCTCTCAAGCTCATTTAGGAAAGTGCTTTTCAACACTCATCTTGGATGGAGGGGAAACGTCACGGAACCATGTTGGTGAGAAACTCGAATACTATCACTCTCTCTTATAGGATGTATATTGAGCGGATTAAAATTGATTACCTCAAAGTTCATAGACGAGTATGTTGTCCTCTGAACAAAGTCCTTTTTGGTCTTACTCATATATTTATCTTCCACTGGCCTAATTGGATCACTGATCCATACAACGGTAATTGAAATCAATTCCCTTAACTTGATTACATATATTGAGAAATTTGTTCAAAATTAGCTCCAATTTTTAAAACACGCTATCTTCCTGAATAGTTTGTATCGTTTGAGACTAGTTTTAGGTACTCAAATATGGCAGATTTGTGGTAAACGAACTGCTAGTATGGCTGAACCAAAGAACCTCTTGCGCGTTCGAACGTTCTGGAATGTATGGCGGTGAGGCTGATTGCACTAGAAAGCAAGTGAGGTTACGAGTTCAAAGACCAATCAATAATCAATAGTCATTACAAGTTCACCTTACCCAAGCATTATTTCATGATTAATCTCCATGTCGTAAAAAACACAACCTTACACACAAACCCAGATAGACGTGTTCCACGCCATAAATCTGTTTCAACAAAAATTTCTCAGTTTCTGGCGCAACGTCTATCCATGCGTCAGCTTTCCTCGACATGTTCACACCATTGGTTACATTATGGTTATGGAATCAAGGCTGTGGAACAAGATTACAAATGATTCATCATCAACAAACTCGCTTTGGATTCCAATCTGTGGTAGACAAAACCACAATTTGCTAGTTTTTATGCAAGCATATTTAACCATTTTCAATTTTAAAAGTTAGAAGTTACCATTAAGAGTTTTAATCTTTATAACCAATCGGAATAATTTATACTGGATAATTGAGATTAGGCTTAGGTTCGGCCTCTAATCAGTTGACCATATTTGAGGCGTTAATTAATTTGAAGAAGTAAAATGTGGTCTATCTAGGCATGCATTAAAGTGCTTATTCCAAAGATAATTCCAAAAATTTCACTTTTTCCATCAAATTGTAATGCTTTTACATTTGCTCTGAGAATGGCGGCATCAGAATTTGTATAAAAATGAAGAGGAAAATGGGCAAAAATTTTGTGTTTCCTTGAGCATTTGTTTCGCTATCTTACCCTTTAACATTCGTTTATGTTCTCCATCTACCAAAATCTCACTTGAATCCAACTGGACCTATGCCAAGGGAGCAGGTATCTATCAGAATAAACCTTGGTTTGCCCCTCTTTTTACAGGTGTATTAGTCAGTTTGACCGTTAAAAAATGCTATACCAATCATGATAGTAACAATTGTAGTGCTGTCAGAGTTCCCACCCAATAATTTGTCATTTCCTCGGGAGAAGGAGGAGAGGTTGTTGGTGGTATTTGATTAGAGAGAAATAAGAAACTATATTGATTGCCGTGCATAATTGAATTAGTATTAGACCCAATTACGACCGAGTCTGCAATGAGATTCTTGGCCGGAAGGAAATGGTTCTAGAACAACTCCGATGAAAAACATTCTTATTACCATGCGACCAACTATTCTCACCACTGGTTGTGCAGAAATGAACATCAGTTGAATGTTAACTAACAAAGTATAAAAATATGAAAGATTGCGAAATTGTAGCTAATAATTTAGCTATTCCTTTTGGTTTGCATAAGCGGCAAAATTTTCAACATACTCATGTCCAACGTCAGTGCACAAGCAGTGTTCGGAACCACCATTCGCATTGGTTAAATCTTGCTATTATGAAGGAGTACCTGCATTTGAGAGCTTCTCACCAGATTGGCTCTACGATGTTACCCCACTACTCAATATGAGTGCTCTAAAACGCTTTTCTAAAAGGATCCACGAATTATTTATTCAGATGAATTCAACTTCAGTCGATCAGGAAACTGGCAGCTGGGCTATCATCGTCTCGGAACGTCTATTACCGGTTTTCCTATGCTTATCAATATAAAAGTAGGGTATTGTTGTCAATATAATATATCTAAACTCTTTCATCTCAACTGATGATGGTTTTCATCTTTCACTGAATTGGGATCAATTTTTTTAACTAAATCTCTTTGCCCGAAAGGCTTTGATTGATGGAATGTAGTGCACTTAATTTATCTTGACAATGACAGATGTGTCGGGTCATTTCATTTGACCTAATGGGTATTAATTAAAATATCACAATGATTTATGCACTTCTGCAAGATAAAGATCTAGCTCTATTAATAATGGAGATGGATGGTTGGTGGCCATTCTGCGGACTTAATATATGCCAATTCGGGTACCAACTGCACTGTTATCGTTATAAAATACATCCTGGAATATAATATAAAAAATTAGATGCATTTTATTTTCTATTATTTTATTAACCATTTCTGGGTGTGCGCGATAGACTTACCTCTGCGTGGTGCACCCTGGGCAACGTATACTCATATGACAATAAAAGTCTATAAATCGGCAGTTGACTTCAAACTACCATGATCCCACCTTATTTCATATCCCATCACTTCCACAGAACTCACCTCACCTTACCATTTTCTCTACCTTTTATATCTGTGAATCACTTTTCTGTTCGCCCGCCTTCTCTCGACTTTTTGTGTCTTTGATAACGATCATAAAGCCTGCCATTTGATATAAATAAATGAACCATTTCTATAGCGAATGGCCCATCCACCTTGAAGATAGGAAACGGGAGCAACTATCACCTGCCTGTCGCTTACTGTTGTCCATATCGAAATCCCCCCGACTGAGTGCTGAACCCAAGTCACCTAAGTGAAAACCAACAATATTCTCCAAAATGTATGTATGCAAAGCTAGTCCCCTAGGCTCTATGAATCAAAATGAAAGTTTCCTTTTAACATACGTTAACATTATTATCACTGACAGTATTGCCAAAAATTCACAACTTTCAACTCTGGGAAGTAACCAAAGTCGATCAACAGAAAGTCTAATTAATGGAAAGAGGGGAGAGAGGAGGGGAGGGGAGGGGAGGGGGGGGAGGGGTGGAAGGGTGCCGAGATATTCTGAGAGGAACTTCAAGTTGGTTAAAAAAAATGTCTTAATGCATCTAATTTTTAGACAGCTCACGTCCCAGAATTTCTATTTCATTATCCGTCACTGCCTATTGCATCAAATGATGGTCTACCAGATTCACCGCTTACTGGCCCATTTTCAATCAAGAAGAGTCGATTTCGCCCTATCCATGCGTACTGAAAGATTGGTTCTTATGAACTAGAATAAATAAATCAGGCACACATCAATGGGGTATCACAACTTTCTCATATTAAGAGGTCATATACCGCGGCAACACCACGGTAAATAAGAGGTCAAAAATTAACGAATTAAAAATAAATAAGTAACACATCTGACATACAATGCGATAAGGCAAAGTCTTGATTGAAAGATTATTTTAGGTACCCTGTCGATTTCAATGGTGACTTGGGCCGAAGTTATTGATTTTCATTTAGATGGAATTCATCTGCTTTTTGATTAGCTCTTTTGGCCTTTTCTAAACAAATGAAACAATGCCAATTTATTTAACTGCCCAATTTAACATCCTTTAAAAGAGGTGTGTAGCGGATTAGTATGTTTATTCAGGTAGCTAATCCGCTACAGGTGCTAATTTAGTAAATAATTAACAGGTCATTGACAATTTGGCTTTTCGTGGATAAAATTAGCCATTTTATTCAACAATATATCAAAACAGGGTGTGCGATAGACTTACCTCCACGTAGTGCATCCTGAGGAATGTATACTCATACAGCAAAAGAGTCTACAAACTGGCAGTTGACTTCAAACTGCCATGATCCCACTTTGTCATATTCGACCACTTCCACAGTACTCACCTTTTTCTCAACCTTTGTGTCTGTCCCTCTTTCATCTGTAAATCACTCTTCTGTTCCCCCTCTCGATTTTTTGTGACTTTGATGTTCCATCCTTATGTGGAACCCGAAGTCAACTAACGGAAAAATGATAGCTATCATAAAGCCTGCCATTTGATATAAATAAAAACAAATTATCAGATCATGATTAACCGAGATCACAGATTTTGCTATAAAAGGTCATTTTTTCATCTGGCAAGGACAAGCGAAAAAATTAAATTTTATTTAACTTAACAGAGCTCCAGGTAAATTCCAGTTGATCGAAAAGAAATTAAAGTATGATTAGAATATGCCATTATTTGGCATTAGCTTAAACAAATCGCCATAGTAACTAGGTGATCAAGCATTTTGGGAGATCAAATCCTTCCATTTCACTAAAATACAGTGCCCCTTAACACTTTGATTCTGTTCGAACTTGAAATCCCATTTGGTCAATCAATTTAACGTTTATAGCTGCTCTCACCCTCTCTCCCTCTCTCGCATTCCTGACTTGGTGCTGTATTTAGCCTTGAACTTATAAAAATTTTTTGATAAATCGAATTCTGCGCCTTTAGAGATTGTTGTTGAATTGTTTTAATGGACCCAAAATTATATATTGATATGTTTCAAAAATTAAACTATTAAACATGCTTCAACTCCTTATCTCTAAAGTGTCAATTAAGTTTGGAGTGTGAGGACGAATTTTTTTTTTGATGGATGATTAATGATCATTTCATAAAAAGTGGATGGAACAGAGTCAGTTGAAGAAATTGGATATGTGCCATTAAATTCGCCTCCACCATCTATTGAATCTGAATTTTTGAATAAATTTAGTATGTTTATAAACGAAATGTAAGATTTTGACATATTTACAGAAACGTCATAAATGAAATGTTGCCTGATTCAATGGAATACTGACATTATTTGTTGGGAAACGTTTGGAGCGAACAGCACCATGTTTAGTTGAAGAGACCCACTCGCTGTGGCTGATTATTATCTACCTAATTCGACTGACAGATTTTTTTTCCCTCGTCTTAACAGATGGAAAGCTGGTGAAATGTGAGTCAGCGATAGGAGATACTAACCTTTAAACTGCATTTCCTACTATTAATGCCTGATCTCCTACTGTTTTGATTGACACCTGTGGGCTGTTCGCGACCACCAGGGGAGGGATTCATGCGATAAAGAACTGATGTCACTCCATATCCCATGGGTCTCTCTCCACAAGATTTTATTCCAAGTCGGGGTGTTTTGGTGACGCATTTTGTGCCCACAAATATACTGACTATCAGATTTCGATTACGACAGTTAAAACTGTTACTAAACGGCGCTAAAAATCGCTGATTATTTAGTTCAAATTGAGTGTACACAGATCACTTTGCTCTGCGAATTCTTAAAGTCTAAACTTTCTTAAAAGCTGAAAATTCTAGTTTATACAGGTTGAAAGCTAATATTAGAATGAATATGGGAGGGAAGCAACCGGGCACGCCTTAAACTTATTCAATTTCAAATGTTGGTTACCTTCTGGCTTCAGCTAATAAAGAGTTGGGTCATGAAGTGTGTGGTCATGAAGCAACAAGCAAATTCAAATCTCCATTCTTGAATATCATCCGTCTCAATTGTCTTAAAAACCATTTTGGTATAGAAATGAACTTCTCAAATATCCTAAAAATGTCATGAGCAAAGAGGAGCAATTCCGGAAATACCCTTAGTTTTCAAGAAAGCCATCTGCACATTTTAACTTTCGCCTTATTCAATGGAAGCAAACCATGACTTATGCAGAGCACTGAAAGTTGGGGGGACATCAACGAATGGCGTTGACCAATCATTACGGGGCTGCTATCAATACGATTGGTGAGATCTTATCCTAACCTAACAGGAATGACTTCTTTAGATAACTAAAATACGTTTAAGACAAAGAAAGGGTAAATTTCAAATCAGTACTTTTCAAGAAAGATGTAAGCTTATTTCACTCTCTTCATATTTAAAGCACTATACCGATATGCCCAGCTCGTAATTTTAATGGATGTATTGAATGATCAATTTTTGGTCCTACGAACATAGCATATACAATAATTTATTCAATTTATCCAATTAGCTAAATCAATCAACTTCAGCTAATTTTAAAGGGATTATTACTGGAGAACCCGGGAATCAGATGCCCAAATTTGAAAATGAAGATACTAGATCATTATGAAGCTAAACACACGCCTTACCGTAATGATCGAAAATCAATAGCATTTCAAATTCAAATGGAATATGACTATCGACACTCTCTACCCGTACTCAACATCCCCATGTTCACCGTAATTAAATCATTTGTAATTGTCCGTGCACTTATATGATGCCCAAAGATCTAAGATCCATTCCTATTTATTTCCCTTTTCATTGGTGGACCAGGGTCTTTTTATGGGAAAAATTGCAATTAGATTATCTCCCTGAACATGCAGTGGCTGAAACCACACTGATCGAGTGATCTCTTAAGCGATCTCCCTCTGTAGATGAGGAACCATTCGATTTTGACAAAGTTTGAACTTATTGAATTAATGATACGCATTCCTAAGCATGCAATTAACATTTCTTTTATGTCAAACCATATAACTTAGAACTTGGTGGCAAAATTAGTGAGTAATTAATCCAAATAATCTTTCAAAAATTTGCTTCTATTGAAATAGTTGATATCGAGTTTTGGAACTTATTGCATGTTTGCACCCATTAGTTCTTTTCTCAATTAAATTAATTCTAAGCTTTTTGTTTTAACTGAGTTGATATTGTTTACGGCATTAAAACGAATCCAACGAACTAGTTAAAATAAAAAAAAATTTTGAAATTTAATTTGAACTGTGCAGTGTATTTAAACATTTCCGATTGAATTTAAACATCACACATCTGGTTGTCTTTAACACCACCGGGAAAGTACCGACTTGGGCAATCTTTAATCACTGATGAAATTATATTTTTGGGATGATAAGGAAAATTGATGCGTACAATTATCCAAAAGAAAATACATGGACATCCCTCCAACCCCCCCTATCTCATCCCCCAAATGATACATTTTCAGTTCAACGAACTTTTCAAGAGAACGTTAGGAATTTCCCATCAAGGAGTGTATTATTCAATCTTCTCCACAGGTGTGTTACCGGTGGCGAAGTGGTCATAATGTAGGGGTCGAATGTTACATAAGTTTAATCGAAGTCTGTGTAAACCTCCTCAATCTGATCTAATTAAATTCCCCAACACAGTCAAACTTTCCATTTGTCTGGAAATGGATTCATATCTTTTAACTGTGACATTTCCCTCCGATTCCACCCTGCTTCCAAGCGAAAATTCCAAGTTGGCTTTTCGAGGAGAGAACTTGAGTCCTCCTCCCACTTCCATTCCATTTAAATGGTAGATCAACGCCACCAACCACGTTCTCACTGATATTTTTTTAAAGTCATGAAGTGAGCGGAGAAGTGTGAAAAGTGAGGGCAGTACTTTAATAAGAATTTGTTGAAGCATGAAGAAATGATGATGAAAATGGAAGGAAGGCGAGGAGCTGGATGAAGGACATGGCTGAAGGGTATGTTTATTAGTAGTAATTGGAGAACAAGATTTGGGAGGGAAGGATGTATGATGGAAACCGGAGTGTAGCAGTCGGGTATATATGTGTGTGTGGATATTTATAGGTTTAGAGGTGGGGGGTTAACGTGGGGCTATTGCGAGAGGAAATAATAGAGATGAAGCGCTGTATCCAGCGATACGTCGAGTCGGCCTCAGAGTTTGATTAGCATAATTAGCCATGCATTGCGGTAATATTTCGCCAATTGGTTGCAGCTCCTATCTTTAAATTTGAGCGCTCTGAAGCATTTATTCCTATTTATTTCAATATTTGGAATAGTCTGGAGTGCATCGGGGATGATTATAAATGAAATGAAATCGACCATTAATAAATAAATATCTGAAATTTTTAGTGACTTATTTACAAAATGTAACTGCAAATCGGCAACAACGATTTTTGTTCAACAGAGACTGAATATTGAAAGTGTTCACAAAGAGAAGTGAGAAATTATTCAAAGTGGCAAATTTTTTATAAAGTTTAATTTAAAAGATAAATTTACAACATAGCTTATTTTATACCATTTTTTTCCCTGTTTATTTATATGTTTTCCGGTCTACACTGACAAACTAAACTGCCAATGTTAAACCACATTTTAGATCAAATTCTTTCAACACTTTTACGGAATAATCAGACGCGTAAGATTAGCTGCATTTGGCTTACAATTTCTTATTTCGCGAAGAGGATTGATACAGAATAACGTGCTTAATACTGTCGTAAATAATATTTTAAGTAAAATATGTTCAATTTGATATTCAATACATTTGCGCCAATTCACCTGCTTCTTGTGATGTTAAGTGAAACCTACTTGAATGTAGATAAATGTTAAAGAGCGTATGGTGTAAGTGTCGTTATAAACAAATCTAAGTGAATTCCGCCTATGTTATTGATTTCTTTTTAAATTCGTTTACATCAATTCGCTTTGGTGTAATTCTCCCTTTTTTCAAATGTCAAGGGGGTTTATGCAAAGTGTAACTACAAGCGCGAATTTATCTTTAAATAAATCACAATAAGCAAGGTGTACTTGTGAAAGTGTATTGAGAAAATTATTGAAGTGATGATTTTCTATTCAAAATACTTATGAAAAGTGCACCTGGAAGTACTGCATCTGTGTTTTTCTTTTCGTACGCCGATTTAATGATCACGACTCTTCGACATATGGGTACTAAATTTTCCCAAAATGGACTATAGGTGGGTGGTTGCCTGATGTCCACTGGCTGATGTATCAAACTTTTCTGTTGTCTCCGATTTAGGAAATATCCTGCAAAATTTAAATTCGATTTCCTTCCCACTAGCCTAAAATCCCCCTTGTGGGAATATTTCACATCTGACCTGAATTTTGCAACACATTTGGTGTTTTGATATTGGTACTGATAACTGCGATATTACCAATTCAAATTGAAATAATCTTCATCTGCTTAAGAAAAAAAGGATTATTAATATTAACTCTTTGACGCCCGAGTTATTTGTTGAAAAATGCACCCAGCCGCAATCACGCGTGCCTCATAGCAGTCTGATGCCGTCGACGTGATGAGTTTTGGTGATATCAGGCGAAGTCTATAGATACGTATTGAACATGTTTCAAACGGCAATAACGCCTTCTGTTACGAGTCTAGTACCAATGGAGCTTATTGTGAAAGAGGACCGTATGGTCCTGCAGGATGTTTACGGGTTAAATTACAACCATAATATTTATTAATTTTATATCGAGGTATTTTTAAAAATAGATACAAAATAAGCTCTGGTTGAAATGGCTTTTGGAGGAACCCTAGCAGGTGTAATTTTACATCAATATTGTCTCCATGATCAGTGGGGTAGAGGTCAATTGGTATGTCTAATAAACTATGTCAAGCGATTGATAATCATTTATTTATTTAGAACTTAGAATAATCCAGCATAAATAAACAAATCTAAATAACCTCCAATCCATTTAGGAAATCGCTACTTTATAATAATCTTTCTGCTAGAAAGATGCTCTATCGAGCTCTTTGACGAGAATCTCGAAGTACCACATCCCCTTTATTGGCTAGATTGGCTATTCCGCTTATTGGATGTACACCAATGGGCATCGAACCTATGACATCTAACTACCCAAACAAGTACGTTGGCGCTTTCAATAGGAGCTCACCCTGAGTAACTTCTGGTAATATTCCAAAATAACCTTCGTCGGTCCCATCTTCTTGCTTATGACTAAGTCGAGACAAGCACAAATCGAGGTGCCACAATCAGCCATCTTGATAAACCGGTCAACTGTCAATGGGAATATAGTATCTTAATTTCAAATAATATTTAATTAAATTTTTTCCCTTAAGAATATAAAACTTATCATTTACATCTTGCATATTTTCCAGGGGACTTATATTATTGGCCCTCTTGCATATTTCAAGGTCATAATAAAATTTGATAAAGCGCCTAACTTTGGTGTGTTTCCTGTTCTTGAACAGTCCTTCCTCTTCTGAGAACTTGCCTTTAAAGGTTACACACACGATGAATACCTTGCCCATAATCCTCCCCATGTGTGCCTTGAGGTAATATACTACACCGTGAACTGATTTCCCCATGAGAATAAGGACATCTCTGTGTCATTCTACTTAGCTGTACCCTTGCCATATTTACGGGATTTTATTGACAGCTCAGTGCCTGCTGAAATATCATTTCTGTTTTCTGAGAATCTTGCTTTCTTTCCACAATTTTTTTAGATATTTACTCCAGATTGATTAGTACCATCGAGCAATCGTATTTAATAAAATTAAGTCGGGCATTATTAATTTACTTTAATTAGTTGACGAAAACCATGAGAAAGGCCCTGAAAAAAAGTCTCCGATTGGCACAAATGAAATCGCTATTTATTGGCATTAAATTCACCCATAGAACCACTTTTTCCTGCTTTCAGCATGAAATAAAATGCATATTTTCTCTCACAACCAAAGTGGTCTAGACGGAGAAAATTAGGAATGCACAATCGTAATTAACCATTTTTATCGACGCTAATGTTAATTGGTATTTTCGATTATGAGAGACAGATTACGATTCCCAAAGAAAAATAACAATATGGCACTATTATGGTAAAGAAGAAAAAACGGCATTTAAATCAGAGATACTCATAATTGTTGGCCATTAGTGATTTCATCAAAAATAAATTTTGCACCGACCCGTAACTTTAAATTGGTTTAAAAGCATACTTCAGCTTACTCTCTACTTGGAGTCGTTACTTTTAACAAGGATGATATTACAGAAATTTACTTCAATACATATGACTTGAGTATAATAGGGCGCTGATGTTGTAGTGATTCATATCAATGCGTATCGAGCTTGAAATCACATGATCAATGCTAACGGAGGCACTCCCTTAGTGTTCACATACTGGCTCGTAAGTCTGTACGTCAGAAGTGTCAGTGGATGTATTACCTTTCAATTACGCAAAAACGAACAAAAGAGGTTCCCTACCCGTTACTACATTACCGAGTTCCACTACCTCAGTATTGGCAAGCATAATATCTAATTGGCGTTTAAGAGGACCATTACATTTCCAAAAGACATTTTCGAGCCTAACTTAGTTTACCACATAAAGCAACTTTGGAGATTGATTCTAAGCAGCAGAAGAGCGGATGAAATGAGAGAATATTTATTGAACAGGAATGAAAAGAAATTCAAGAGGTATGCTTAGTATTTGCCCAATTTAGATATTTTGTGCGATTAGAGAAATAAATGAATGGAAGAAAAAAAATGACGAAATACACACAGATTACTGCCAATTGGAATTGCCCTCAAATTTTACAATGATATTTTAAGATGGCAAAGCAAACGTATGCCTTGTTGCAGCGGGATGATATTACATATGGGAATTCTGATTAGCCCCGAATTTCGAAAACAATATTAATTCTTTAATAGACTTCTTTGGTTCACTATTTCCAGTTGTACGAGGGACATTTTGGTTAAAGTTCGCTTAAGTAGTCGTTTTACCTTAAAGTAGCTCTGCTTTGAGTCTTCTTGTTCCACAGTCCAACACGCAACGCAAACTCAAATTCTGATTGGTCAAAACTGGGGCTCTTCATTACAGTAAAAATGAAAAGATTATTCGATAAAAAAGCAGCATTATGCTTGTTTTTTTCCTGCAAAATTTTAGATTAGATGACTTGGCATTTAGAGAAATTTCAGCTGATTCCCCTTCACCTTTTCTGCAGGTAGATCGATGGTTCAGTTGGCGGAGGCCTTCAAAAGTCAGTGTTGCGGTGATCTATCGCCTTCTCCACTTGTCACAATCCACTAAAGTCATCTATTTTCAGTTCTCCATGGGATTATTGGGAACTTGTGATTTGTGATGATGTACGTGACTTCCCAGCACTACCTCATATTTCCCATCAAAATTTCGCCTTTCATCCTGGCTTATCTGGGGACAAGGAATTATAAAATCATGAGGCGCGACCATTTATCAGACTCCTTCCAAATCTGTTCTCCTGCCTAAAGTTCAGCTGAAAATTATGCAAAATATTGAAATTTTATTGTAAAATATTATAGTGTGACCCAATAAAGAAATAAGTCGTCAGTTGTAATTGTGTTATCTAATTTAGCAATGTCGATCAACAAAATAGAGGATGGAATTATGAGGTTTGAACAAGTGTGGGAAATATACGAACTTAATAAAATAAATGCAATAAAATGCACATGTCTTTAAAAGAAAGAAAATGATTATTTTTTACCTTGTAATTCGTCAAACTGGACATCAAATTACCCTAAAATCACGTGATGCTTTCAATGGTCAATGCTGGAAATAATGCACTGTATTAAATCAGTAATATTTTTGACTGAAACAGGTGAAAATCTGATTAACAATCAATGACATTGTAATGAAAGTACAACTCTCATGGAGGTCACCAGAATTTTAAATACTTATGAAATTGACAGATAGCCTGAACACTATGAACCGATCGATTACGATGGATCAGTACGAAGATACTCTCTCTAATGGATCCACGCGCTCAATAGAGGGAACCGCATTGGCTAAAGAGGTTGCAGACAACTGCCCATGTAAAATTTCATCTTTTAAATAAGTGTAATATGTTCACCAAATTATCATAAGTTTTAAGGTAGAAGCTAATCTAACCACCATTTGGGAATCAAGGTAACTAAATATAATTCAAGGAAAGACTATCAGTATTTCATTGCACTTCACATTAAGATTATCTTAAGAATTTCACCTTGCAGGAACGCAAGTAACTCTAGATCTTAACCAGTTAAATTTCGAATAGTTGAGATTTCGCATTTAAAAACCAGCTATTGTAGTAAGGCAATTATTGGTCGATTTGTAAAGCTCAAGTTGGGAAATCGATTTTAAGTTATTTTGTTTGAGTAAATCTAATTTCCAGGGCGAGTTTAATACAAGGTGCGTAATTAACTAGATGCCCAGAGAATTGGAACACTACAAAAGAATAAAATAGACCTCTAGTCACAAAATTGAGACAAATAATGAAGACAAAGTAGAGAAAGATAATTCATATAGTGAATAATTTCTCGAGCGAAGCAATCCGTTATCTGATGGGGCTCGGCTCTTGTTTCAGACAGAGAAAAATCGCTTACTATGATATCCACTTTGACCGTCATCACCAATCTGTAGAAAGAAATAATACTGACATTAATGCCCCCCAGTTAACGAGTAGTGCGGTTTTAATCATTAAAATTAACTTTACTCTCACTGAGGATAAGTCATTCTGTCACCCACCCCACTGATTATATTTTGATTGCTAACGCGTCAACACATTGTCTAACGAAGATCATTAAAATTCCCGCGCGCTCCACGTCTGAAATTGAAAATTGCCCTTTTGTCTAATCGATTGGGGTGTTCATTTGCCATCATTTACTGCCCATTGATGGCCACTAAGCGGGCACATCTGTCAATTTCAAAGGCTACAGCTAAATACCACTTACCGCGATGGATTTTAAGAAATTAATCTCGCCCCTCAGATGGATCAAAATCAACGCCAAACACATCAAAGGCAAAGGAAATTAAGGAATTCAAGAAACTGAAATTTGTTAGCTTTCATCAAGGGAATCGCTAATGGATTACCAATGACATTTAGAATTTGCTCATGCAAAATAATTAACGAAAGTTTAACCAATTAGTCTTGAGCCTTTCGACAGAAATACCGAGTTCATTAAATGGCATTCGAACTCACAATGTCAGATCACATGATAAACTACCTTTGAGACATGGCGTCTTGAGAATGATTAACCTATCCTACCGCGATGTGGTCTAGATAAAACGTGTTCTCTCTAGGCTCTACCAAGATTGTCTAGTCATCTCCTAGTCAAGTACAGGACGGAAATAGGTACAAAAGGAGAGCTGCTAGTGATCGGAGTGATTACCATGCCTAGCCGCTCCTCGCCCCGGTCATACTGGTGTCACAGATTTGTTAATAATAGATTTCGAAGTCAATGATATGATTTTCGACGTTAAGCAATATTGTTAAAATATTGGCATACATGTCTGGTCTTAATGTACTACTTGGTGACGCGCTGCTAATATGAATATCTTCAGAATACCATTGAGGAAGTAACGATCTAGAACAAATTAAATGGTGAGCGCTGATATATCAATGGGAGCAGAAACAGAAGTTGGTGGATTAAAAGGTCATGGTATCCCACTTGTTAATTTATATCGAAGGAGTGCTGTTTCGTGGTGCATCAAGCAGCCACATTTTATAAATATGCTATGGCACACCATACCTATTGGAACAAAAAAGGTTGAAGCATGGTTCTTTTCACATCTGAGAGAGTTTTCTCCTGGTTCATATTGATAAGTAGGAGAAGCTGTTCTTCTTGACATGGCGACTGATAATTGACAAGCAGTGGTTTTGTTTAGGTTGCAACGAACGAACAGTACAGTGTTTTGGGAATCCAAGGCCTCGCAAAAGTTTCCATATTAGTTAAAAAATCGTTTCGATATTCTTCGATGTGGAATTAAAGCTGAAACTAACATAATTAGGGCAATTGTTTTATCTTGACTCCATTTTTTTCGCATAAATTAGAGCAAAATCAATCTTGATAGTTTCAGCCAAGTCATCTAATCAGTTACCTCTAATACAATTGAAGGCATCTTTCAATTATTCACTGAAGATAAACTTTAAGCCCATTAGAAAAAGCTTGTGTCAGAATGCTAACTTATCTCACCATCGAAAAGAAATGGAATTAAAAGAGCATGAATATTTCCATATGATATCGAATTCATTTTGTACCCAATGATATGCATTTCATCATATTATTTAAACCAAAGACTTAGATGAATCAATAAAAGAAATCGCAATTTAATAGAAGAAAATACCCACTTACCTTCTCATCACGCAACCTCTTCACCTGTGCGTCTATTACCCGAAAATTTAAATAGGGTCAATTTTTGTTAATTGCAAAATGACTGCGTGATTAGTCCATTGTTAAAATTTTAAGTTTTATTTATTACAATTCAAATACGTTTTTTTTTCTTAAATATGCCGTGTTTATCGTATTGTTGACACTTTTAGGTGTGGTTATATCGATTTGTTTGTAGAACATGTTCACCTAACCCAAATGACATCTTCCGGCACGTCATCAGATACCATCGACAAATTGTGAATTTGGAAGGTCAGGTTGGCGACAGTGTCTTTAAAAATGAATCACCTTAATAATGATGGAAAATCTCGAGAAGTTGTCAAAACGTTAAAATATGTTCAAAATGTTCTACGCATATTGTCAACTGTTGGAAAGAGGATGGGCCAAAATAGGGCAGCTGGTCACAACTTCAGAGCAAACAAATTCAAACATCCATAAACCTCATTTCGAGGTTATTAATCAGAAACGCTTGGTAAGGTCGTTTTTTGCTGGCTTTTGTCAGGTTTTGTAACCTGTGGCTGATATCTCAAGTGGAGTCATCGTGTGCTTAGAAAATATCTAGGCTGATAATCAGACGACCTAATGAAATAATTCGAACTAAATCTACACACTGGATACCGAATAGGATAGGATATTAAGCTCGAAAAGAAATAGCAACGATCACCCTCACATGCAACCGGAGACTTGTCTAGCTAATGGCATTAAGTAACCATTTCGAATACTAAATAAAGCAAAGTGACATGAATTCATTTCTATTAGAGAATAATTTTCAACACGATTGTGAACGATTGTACTTATTTTTTGAACGAAGGTCGGATTTCATTTATAGCTTCATCATTACATATGTCATATACCCACTCTGAGTCGCCTATTGCCCCAAAAATAATGTCCGAAATTGAGTGTTCAAAGATTAGATGGCTGCAGCACTTCCACCTTCGTGTTAGAAGAGCGTTTAATTAAGAAGAGTTCACATTTCCGATTTTAAAACAAACGTACTTAAATAAATTATTATTATGAAATATGTGAATTTCCCAAACAATTAATATCCGTGCCAATAGAAATGGTGACAACCAGCTTAATAACTCGATTTTGCAAAAATAAGTTTCTCTAGAAACTGTAAGCAACTCAAAAAACTGATTAACAAAGACAATCTAAACTGATGTTCGCTCCACAATTTTGTGCACATTTCCTGGGAAACTGTACATGCTATCATATTTAATCATCAGTGAAAGTACTCACATGAAAACTCCAATCTTTCTAAATGTACCTCTCCAAAATTCACAGATCGGATGACCATCGCCGAAATTATACAAGATCAGTGTATATGGCAAATGGCATTACCTATAAGATTAGAGGATTTCAGTTAATATTATTCAAATTGAATGACTGGCATTAATAGTGTCGAGATGATGTCGGCCTTAAAAGCTATGGACCAAAGCAGATGGACACATACAAAAATGAACTATTCTATGCAATTAAATTAAGACAGCTGTTTACTTAAAAGGCAAGAGGGGAGAGGTAAAAAAAAAAAGATACAATAGGTTTCAATTAAAAAATGCATCTATTCCAAAAATTAAAATAAACCAACTACCTACAAACCAATAAGTAGCATAATATGTTCAATGTTGTGCCCATTTTTTGGTTTTATTGCTCATAAGAAGCGCTTTGAAAAAAAATACATCTAGCCTATATGCTTCAAATACATAATAATTACTGTTCACATCCAACTCTAAGTGTTGTAAAATATTACGAAGAAAGGCAATTTGGACAGCTGGCTTCACTACAATTTGCATATTTTATTGAATAAAATATCAAAAGAATAGATCAGCACTAATATATACATTATTACAGACCGCAATGGCAACAAGAGTCTTGGACTCAATTTATCGACGAAATCCATTAAACGACGGCATTCCATATCCAAATCCAGACTTTTTCTTTTGAGCCGCCAACTTCTCCATCTCTTCTTTTTTCTTCGCCTGAGCCTCCTATGAAAAAGAAAAATAGGTTGAGAAAAAATAAAGATAAAGCTCTGAGAAGTTATTGAAATAGGGAACTAACCATGAGTTGTTCATGCTTTTCTTTGAAAGCAGCCAGAGGATCGTCAAACTGATGATAATGATCCAGCACCGGACGAACATCCTCAACACCACTCATTGCAATCACTAGCGAACGAAAATTCAATACCAACAATGGTCCAATCGATAACAAAGCTCTAACCAGGCCATTAAACTTACTACGAAGAAAGGCAGCTAAGTCGATAAGTTCTCGATCCGAGTCTTCGCCTTTCCAACGTTTGATGAGGAAGGCATTTCGAGATTGGAGGGAGGCCGCATCGGGATTCCAATCGATGAGAATAACACGAGAGAGATCTCGATTTAAGCAGGAGAGATCCTTAATGTGCTTGCCTTTGCGATAGCGAGTCGACTCGCGGAAGAGACGGTAGTGAATATATTGGCCTTTAGGGTCGATTTGGGCCATCACTGGCATACCCGTCTAAGGGGGCAAAAATAAGTTCATAAATTGATTAGAAAAAAAATTCAACAATGATAGACTAAATTTATTAGAATTTAATTGAAATCTTCTAAAAAATATTGAAATTGAAAGTGCTCTGCTATGTTTAAAACATCGAATGTTTAAGACAAGTTATTGTGAGCCTATACGATTTATACAAATGATTTATTTCTCTCAACGAAAAAGTATATCAAGTAGCGCAATAACCGTCATTTATTCGACATGAGGTAACCCTCAGCTGATAGAGATTGCTACCGTCCAGATAGCGCTTAAGAATATCAAGGGTATACGAGGTAGCAAACCTGTAAGAATTAGATTCGGATTGAATGAAGAAAATCAAAAGCTTGAGAACGAGGTGAACAAACTTAATCACCAGGTGATTTACATGTCATCGAACAATTAATATGACTGGTATTAATGATAACATTTTAAATACAATAAATTGGTAATTAACATGGCAATTGCAACAAAAGGTCTACTTGCCATTGCAGAATCCTGCGTGAAAGCAACCACTTCATAGAAGGGAGCAAGCTGCTGGAGGAACAGCTCCAAAGCTGGTCGTTTCTTAAATCGCCAACCTGATCTGAACTAAATAACGATTTGCATCAATAAATATATTTCAATTTGTTACCTTCCAATCTGGATGAACGAGAACATCATTGATTTCCAACACTAGAGTGTAAGGAGGTTGATAATATGGCGGTTCAGCAGGATCAGGAAGGAGTTTTTCACTTATAGGGTCTCGAATACTCTAGAATCGACTATAAAACTGAATTTTCAAACCGAACCTGATTAAAGTCCCACATAGCTTGCCATGCACGGAGTGTATAGCCCTTCCACGTAGGAACTGAATAATAAATACGTAAATTAAAACGCCAAACATACGAAGTGAAAATTCATCTTTAATCTAAAAAACGAACATATAATGCAATATAGACATTACCTCTATCCCATTTTCATCCTTTCCGGGTGGTCCTAAATGTAGAAATGTAAATGATTATCGCATTAGCATACCCCATTGAGCAATACCAAAGCCAATAGCAAAAGCCATTGACGCTCCTAAGCTCAAGGCACCCAATTTCCAAGCATTTTTTCCTGACCATGGGCCACTCTTCTTATCCTGGTTGTCTGAATTTCCATCACTTTTATTCATTTCGGGGAGTGAATCAATAACACCGGTGGCGAAATATCGACCGCTTTTAACGCATAGGACGTTTGCATTTGTGTAGGCAAGTTGTCGAATTGGACACTTTGTTAGAAAAGATAGCGTGTTTAACGCGGAAAACATTTAAGCAGATAGAGTGTCCGTGCCTCAAACTTTCAACCAATAAATAATTCGATTATCTTTGCAAGGTCGAACAAAAAAGTTTTCGATGAAAAATTTACAAACTTGGCATTTATCTGGCCGTCGAAATATTCATTATCAATGAATTGTTTTGTTTAATGTATAAACAGATATGAAATATTAGGAGTTAGTTTATTTGTCCAATTTGAATTAGTTATTGGTATATGATTATGTTTTTTCATTTAAATTTTCTTTTAAACATGGTTTTTACATGTACACATTTTAATGCAGAGTATTATTATGTAGCTGTGACAATGAAGAATGCAATTTAGGCTTTCAAAGTTTATAAAAATTGTTAGTTAAAAACAATGAAGTCATATAAGTTTTTCTATCGTAGGCGATTAGTTATTTCTCTCAACTATAGAATTCTAGCGGATATCGTCTAACCACCGAAATATTTACCTTAACAGAGCCATTTTCTCACAACTGACGCGTTTCACATTAATGCGTAGAGCTTACTCGTCCAACTCTCTATGGAAGTAAGTGTATGAAAGCGTCCTTAGTATTTAACCATATTCTTTATCCAGATTACACAGTCTTGTGACGATTTCTATTATTGACTAAAGGAAATAATAAGTTGAGGTATATTTCTTGACTAATAATTGCAACCTAGTTGATTTTTGTTAATGGTTAGAACATCTATTTTGTGTGAATGTTATTAATGTCTTTTCTGCAAGTATCACCTCACAAGCCTACTCCAACTCAAAAACACGTATCTATACCCAATTTTCCGTCAGCTTACAGCATTTCCACTATTTAGATTTTATGCCACTCACAGACATGACAAGCGGAATTCGCGATTTAAGTAAGCTTATTAAAATAACTCTATTCACTTGTTATTCGTGGTTTTAACGAATTGAGCTGGCAAAATTCGGTAGAAGACATACTCGCAATGGATTGCCGAAAATTTGACTAATAGAAATTAAAATAAGGTAGAAATAATAGGAAATCGATTCATTTGCTATAAAGAAAGCTTTTGAAATCTATTCATTATGTTTGCGGTGATTTCTTAAATTGACAAGCTTTTAGGCATGCTGTCTTTATTCTGGGATAAAGGACTCATTCTTTGTACTTAATCGAATAAACATGCTCAATTACTGTGATAACTTAATTTTCCCTGGAGGTCACCGTGACCGACTCTATGCTGGGATATAGTGAGGGTTATCTTAGGTAATATATTAAACAAGGAAAAAGGAATGGCTAAAGGCACAAATATATTATGCATAAAAATTCAGAGAAATCATTATTCTGTAATTTTTTAAAAGTTAACTAATAAAATAAGTTCCAACTTAAAGAAAGTTATAATCGGTTTGGCTGTCAAAGTAAAACTCGAATATGTTTCTTTCTCTTTTATTGTCTATTTCATATATAATATCATAATAATTAATTTTCAACAACAAACACTCGAAATGTAATCATTCCTATTAGTAATATTTTTTATATTCGTATGAACTTTTCGCGGCAATACGAGAAGCGTTCTTCTAGAGAGTTGTCGTCTTTAGGCTCTTGAGTCGTTGCGTCCGTCGCGGTTGTAGTATTTAGCCTTCAAATTAATCCATTTATGTGGAGCACTTTTGTAATTTGTTAATTTTTAATGATTAAGCGCGTTATTTTAGACTGGAGTGTTTTTCATCTTAAAGAGTTCGAAATAAAGATATGAGTACGTTGTCAGTTTTCAAATTCATCTAAATATGTTATTTTTAAGCACCTAAATGTTTATCCTTTATCCCTTTAGATAATTCGGTTACTACTACAATTCCTAATCCATTCAATACACAAGAGTATAAAATTGGCCCGTGGGTTGTTAAGACTAAACAGAATCACATTCTTAATTCAGTAGGACCTGATCGGGAGGTACTTAAATTTTGTGATTTAAGTCATTTCATTTTCAGTCATTTGAATCAAATCTTAAATTGCCATCTACTCCTGAGATGATATGGGCTGATAATCATGTGTTTCTTTCTTTTAATGATGGTGAACAAAAGTCGATATTTGTCTTTAATGCACTAGATGCCCTGAAGAAAGTTGACACTGAGAGGGTGCATTTCAAAATTCCAGCAGCCGAAGAATGGATGAATTCAAAGAATGGGGAGTTTTCTAGTGGCAAGCCATATGATTGGACATTTTCCACAGCTTATGATGGTACACTAATTGGTAAGCTTACAACATTTGTGGCTTCAAATAGCATTGTTACAGATTATTAAATATCTATCAAATGTGATTTTGCTTTTTCCAATTTAAATCTTGTTACGATCTTATGTGATAATTTCAGTATTTATTTCCTGCTCATTTCTAGCTTAAATTTCAGTAAACGTTTCGATTGCTTAGGTTTCGCCGATAAAGTAGTCTCTAACAGCAAACGTCGGCGCTCCTTCTCATTGCTGTCAAATCTTAATGAGAATGACGAGCATTCTCTTACGTTTACGCTTTCAACTAAATCCGTACCAGTCTTGGTTCTAGTGTCTCTTCAAGGTATTAGATTATTAAAAGGACGTTGAATAGTAGAGATGTCCAGAAATAGGAAATCTGGTGTCCTCGTTCTCTCTTTACTAAGAACGGAAGCGTGTGAATGTATTTAACTTGGGAGCGATTGTCTATGTAAGCCCGCAAATGCGGAATTTCCCCAAGTCCTTCATTTCTAACCTCGAATATTACCTAAGGCCGCTTTGTTGTTGGCGCCTTACAAATCGATATATTGATAAGTGAGTTACAACCTCGCTTGTTTATCCATAAGTTGAGCATAGCTTTCACATAAGTGATCTCTCAACCGCCAAATGAGTATTTGTTGTCATTGTATTTATTAAATGGCCTGAGTGTCTTCTCTTAAAAATAGTATAAATTTGGCTATCTCTTTCAAAAAAAACTTTATCATTTTTACTTATTTCTTTTACTAATACGCACTTGACTGTAAGAACTTTTGTTAGAGATTGAGGAACTGTCGCCTAATTGTAACTTTCTTCAATGTTTTCTAGGCAAGTGGGTTTGTGAACCAACAGACGAGGGACTCGATCAAGTTTTCATTCGTTCTCAGGATCCGATACTTCTTTACGGAAGCATTGACCTTTTTGAGGATGAGTTGGGTGATAATGGTATCTCTCTGTTGAATGTGAAGATTCGTGTCATGTCCTCGGGTATCTTTGTCCTTCAGCGGTTCTTCCTTCGAATTGATGGAAGTCTACTGAGAGTATGGGATACGCGATTACAGTGGAGACTTGGTGATAAGTAAGTCACGACAAGTAGTGACAATGCAATATTTCTTTAGTGGTCAACTTCGACAGATGAGTAACATCTTATCGTATCTCATACCGCTACCCTCTATTGATCTGATGTTATTAATATGAATAGTTATTTCTTTCTATGGTTGTCGAACTCACTACTTTACGGACTTGTATGTACGCTATACCCACTGGTACTTATTAGATGGTTAAAATGGCTGATTGCGATAGTTGAGGATTCAAGAAATCGCTTCTTTTCTTAGTGCCCATGTTAGAAGACATTTTTCTTCAAAATTGTTGCATATTATAATAAGTGCTGATGACCAGGCTGGACTCATATTCATTTTTGAAGAGACATCCAAGTATCCCAAACTATTATGTCACGCTAAACTTTAATGCTTCCTTTGGCTCTAGAAACTATGCAAGCGCTAAGATCTCTTAAGCATCCAACCACTTAGAAAATCTAATAGAGGATAGAATTACATTAGTTTCTCACGGGTTTAAAGACCGGGATATCTTAGTACCCCTACAAAACCGAGCTATTGATTGGCTTAAATGACTCATATTTTGAATAGGTAGCTTTCACTGCATCATTTAGATTCATTTCTTTTAATCAATATCGTATTCTCAAAGCAAATAGGCAAGGAAAAATTGTCATTTATCTGTGCGACATAAACTGGCAATTTCAAACAATACGTGATATAGGGTTGAACTGGAATACTAGGAAATATATTCTTCCATTGGATCGTAATAGTTGTTTTCTTTCATAGGTATATTCTTCGAGAGGTTAAAAGAATGGACAGTGAGAAATGGCTCCCTTCTATGGTTGGTGTGGATCCCAATGGAGCGTCTTCCTTCTGTACTCGCACCGTGGAGCATCGATTTGAGAAACTCTATCCAGGAACTCATCCTCATAAACCTCTCTAACCACTTTCCAATTCCATTACTTCCTCACTCCTCAATCCACATCTTAGTCTCTATTAGTGTGTACATGTAAGTGATTTTGGCTATCGTGTATATTTCGTTTAATAAAATTCATGTAACTCACAACGCTATATGTAAGACAATTTCTAAAGTGTCCTCTCGTCAAAGTTGAACTCTGGCAGAATGCCAGATTTCACCAGAGATGCTTATGAAAACGAACTTATCACGTTGGGATCAATAAGGCTTGTAAAGGTTAGTCAAGGCTGGTCCTCTCGTCTGAAAGAACTGCCTTTTCTAGCATATAGTAAGTAAAGACCGTTGCGCTGTTTATATTGAAGCATGTCGGATTTGTAGTGAGCCAACTCGTCACATTTCCTTCGAATTAAACTTTCCAGCCCTATTTTGGAAAAGTCAGCCGATCTTCGCATTCACTTCGTCACCTGGGGCTCTGTGCCACCCATAGCCTGCGATCAAGTAACCTGATCCACGCGGTATTGTTCACTGGCTAAGCGCGTATGGCCTAAGTGCCTATAATAATTGGACTACTTATTTATTTCCGACACCAAACTGTTTAAATACTCTGAAGTCACAAATCATTCCGCGCCATCTTCCACAACGGCTAGCAACATAGGCCAATCTCCGTCTTCCGGTTTACTTGCTCAGCAAACCCCATCCTTCTCCCTCCTGACAACAGCTCACGCTGTATTCACTGTCTTCTCTATCTTGTTTGTGATTGTTCAAACACCAAGAACTTCTACTATCTACTAACTACAAGAACACAAACCCATGTGTAAAAGCAAAAGACCAGATAGTCGCACATCCTAGGTTGTAAAGGATCTCTTCTCTCAATCAACTGACCAACAGTCACCTACAATCATTCAATCATGAATAACGATACAAATAAGGGGGAGGGGAGGGGGGGAAGAGGAAGTCATCTTGATACGCAGCCGGTGTTTTTAGTTAAGGACACATTATGTGAGCGACAGCACCAAAATGACGCTTCAGGTGGTGGAATAGTTCATCCCAAAAACCTGAACCAACGTGGCCAGTATATGAAGTCACAAGTCATAAAGTAATATAGACAGAATCCCAGAGCATAACCGAAGAGGATATCACCCAAATGGTGCCGACGCATAACAAGCCGAGATGCACAGACCATGACAGCCCAGATGGTGATCAGAAGACGAGATGACCATGAGAAATTGAAGAGCCATGGAAGAAGCCATTGTAACAATGCCGCCCGGCTAGAATGACCTGTCTCAAGGGAATAAAACCGTTTAAGGAATCATCAATTATGTTTGTGGTGATTTCCCTAATTCATAGAACTTTTGCATTCTGTCTTTAATATAGGACAAATAGTGTGTACAAGAAAACCAAACTTCGCTCACGACGTATCATATCACTCCCGAATTTTCTAAATTTGGGTAGATTGGAGCAACGAGATAGGTTTTTGGTTATTCCAGCTAGAAGTTTAAAAGCGTTATCGTTTACTGCTTGATGCCTTAAATCATATCTAATTTAAAATGAATAAATGATTATTTTTTTTCGATTAAATTCTCGTGACTGGCTTTCAGTCGCCAACCAACTCTTCTCTTTTCCGCCAATTTCTTTATTAGACCCCATAAAAGTACATTTTATCACTTAGTCCTTTCACACTCTTCTTACGCTTGAATTTAGTGACCCCAATACTAGTCCACAATAGCATAAATTGAGCTTTTATCCTCACCTGAGGGAAAAGACCAGTCATCAATAGATACAGTGAGTAGCATATCCTCGGAGCAGTTCGCTTCAGGTCTCGGTCGTTTGACAAGAAATTTAAGACATCCTACAATGAGAACATCAAGAATAAGAGAAAAGAGGAGGCATGCGGCTCGCCAGCCGTAGAGATTTCGAGGAGACCGCGGAGGAGCCACATAAGGGTCAACAATAAAATCGGATGGTACTTCACTAGGAGGTGGTCCAATGTTGCTAATTAGAAGTCCCAGGATCCATCCACCGGAGAATATGAACCAGGGTACTCCGTGACAGGACCACTCTAACACTAAGCCTATACATCGAGGTGAGGGGAGCATTGATTGGGGAGATCTATATCAGCGCTAAAAATGAAGGGAAGAATGATAGGTAATCCGTATCAGAAGAGAAGAATATCACCAGTAAGCAAGCAATCCGAAGTCAGAATTTACTTGAATTTTTGAAGATGGCCCTGGATTGACATACATTTACAATATATGCCTATTACTGAAACGTATTTAAGCATAACGTCAGGGGACACGAGTTAGAGGCCCAATGTAATGATTGATCTTATCGGTGTACAAGGAGTCGATGGAATACAAATTTCCAAACACTATATGGTCTTTACCTTGCCAAAGACAAGTATGTAAATGCAAATTTCATTCAATAGGCGTATAAAATGTTGAACCATTGACACGTCAAGTGACAAGGCTCAATCTAATCAAGATGAACGAACATAGAGCACTGACGTACAAATAACTATTGTAAAAAGATAGCATAGGCCAAGCATACAAAACATTAGGCATACATAAAGGAAAATGGTAAATTTGTCACCAAAAGGTCATTTATTCGATTATGTAAACTACCATCTCGATAATAAGGCATAGATAGACAAGAATATGTATATATAAAGACCATAATACGAGTGAAGGAGATATAAAAGGGCGTGCTTTCGGAGTAGAAATGTACCGCTTCTATCCAACGCGGATATAAATTCTACTTCCCAGATGGCCCAGAGGTTGGCTCCTGTTGATCAAGTCTGTTGGAGGCTTCGAAATAGTGTAGCATAGGCTCAGGGAGAGGATCTCGACCTCTGAAGGCCTTGAAAACATCGCGGCAGGATAAAGCTGTACCTGGATCGAGAACTGTTCGTCGATACTTGAGGAATAAGTCTTTCACCTATTAGGATTAAAAAGTTGACTATAATGGAATCAGCAAGTATCTTTAAAGATACCAATTGACTAGGTGCGTTAGAAACTGGGCACGTGATAAGCTACCTCTGAGGCACGATAAGTTGAGTATTACTGACTCTCCTCTGTCGTCAACCTTATCCCCAATTGTCCAACCAAACAACTGCAATTCATACAGTACAATAAGATGATTGGCAGCCAATACTTAAGTCGACTAAGTCATAAGTAATAGGTTCGATTACATCAAGCAGAAAGCACTGGTTCTCATTCGATCACTGAAATTACAGTACTTTGGGTCTGGTTGGTAATTGCGTGGGTGCTCGGCTGAAAATGCTTGGTAAATATTTTGTGCATCCGTGGCCCAGTGGTCGATATGAATGTCAAAGCGGAGGTCATTCAATCGATTTTTATGGGTCTATACCTAGTGATGTAGATGGATAATATCTTATGGGCAAAAAGAGAAACAGTCGAATACCAGTTCCCAATCAAAGAGACTCCGATGCACTTCCCATAGAGAGAAATAGTACTGTTAAGACTTTCCTCAATGCGCTTAAACACACGAGTTTTGGATAGGAAATGCGTCAGTTTGTCGACTCTATTCCAAAGACTTCACTGTGGATTCGTCTGTTCAAACCAAAACACACAGGCTAGATCCAGTCGAAAGGGAGATGAGATAATATGAAATGCGAAGACCCGAATTATTCCGAAATAATCACTGAAAGTACAGAAATGTACCGAGTACATAATTATGAAGATTTTTTCTAGTCTCACATAAGGCAAGTGTGGTGAAGTTGCTACGTGTCCCAATGTAGCTCTCAAATCTTGGTAAATAAAGTAAGTATTCAACCTACTTCGCTGGTAACTTTTAACAAATAAACAATGAAAATTGTGAGGGGCACTGAGATAAGGACTTGATGCATTAATTCAAGGTGCTGTAACTAAATAGGAACCCCTAATCACTTCATTATGGAAATATAACTGCTTATGTCCATGATATATGAAGTCAAAAGTCTACTTAACCAATAACAGCTTTGACGCGATCACATTTCCAGTCGAGAGTGAGAAACATCAATAAACCAATACAGGTAAGTTTGTTACCAAAAAGTTTATGAGTTATTAAAAAATGTGGAAAATGAGACAGTTTATTTTCTCAAAGCTTAGCCCTTTAACGCCCGAATTGTTTTTTGAACAGTACACCCAACCGCACTGATGTGATGATTTTTGGTGGTATCAGGAGAAGGCCATAGACACGTATTGAACACGTTTCAAACGGCAATAACGCCTTCTATTACGAGTCGTGTACCAATGGAGCTTAGTTTGAAAGAGGACCGTAAGGTCTTGCAGGACGTTAAAGGGTTAAATAGAAAGCTGAGTTGAAGATAATTGAAATGCTAGTATATCCAACTGCCCAATCTCGGATGCTTTAAGTCTAGTAAAAGATATGAGCGGTTGAGGCACCCAAATTCAATGCGAGTCACTTCAAGGAAACCTTTCAGAAGGCGGCAAGAATAACAGTAGGTAGTATTTTGAACAGTGAAGAAAAACCCCGAGAAAAAATTCTCTATCCAAATAATACGTAGCTGTGCATTCATCTGCTCGAATTCTAAAGTGTGCAATAATGCTATAACTAAATGAATGTTGGTATGTTCTAGATCTCACCTTTTCTGAGTTGTGATCTCGTTGAATACCAGCCTCAGTGAAAGCAGAGAAGCAGTCAAACGCAATAATCTGCCGCCAAATCTCAGAGTACCTCAAACCAGCAATTCCATTAGCTCCAAATATTCCCAAAGCTGAGCAGGCCCACTGATCATCCGGATGTTTGGGATATGGTAAATGTGTGTTCCAAATCGGTTCTGATAGTAGCTGCCACTTCTTCCAGTTGGATTTTCTACCTCCCCACATCTCCAAATCGAATCGAGACTCATAGAGGACTTTGAGAAGGGGCAAGGCCATGATTTGATTGATTCCATTCGCAGAATTGGGCATATTACATGGCACTTCATCGGTCGACAGAGCCCGACCATAAATGGCGTGTCGTAGAGGCAATGAATTCAAGAGAAGGAGTTTTAGAAGATCCTGAGTTAGGGAATCATTGTCACGGATTGGGATGCCCGATGTGGAACCAGCGAAACTGATTCCGGGGAGAGGGGTAGTTAAGCCCGCATAGGAGTATGAGGGGGTCCGACTCACTATGTGCTGAAGACAATTGCCAAATGCCGAGGCGATGTCCATAGCTTCCTGTGAGGGTGTGAAGACCAATTAATACGTGACCAATAACCACGCAATTAATAGTATGTGTTCACATTTGATTGGTCAACAACAGGCTAACACATTTTAAGGCATATATGCGGTGATGCTAAACCAACTAGCAGCACACTATAAAGACACTACAAAAGTGTCTAAGTCTAAAAAGCACCAAAGCATCTCTCTCTCTCCCTCTTCAATAATTGACATTCTATTAGCTTCAATCAGACGAGTAAAAGCTTACGTAAGTTAAAGTAGGGAATTCGAGAAGCGAAAATCGCGCAGCTAGACGTACACATAACTTGGAATACATTTTAGTCATTTAAAAGCATCTAAAGGTGCAAATCAAAGAACGAACAGCTTATAATACAGTAGGAAAAAATTCATACACAAGCACCCAACACTAGTAAGTGGTCGCGAGACAACTCATATCTTCGCTACTGAACAACGAAATACGCCATACGAGGGGAGTTGTGCAACATCATTACAACCACCACCAACACCACTCTCTCTTCTGAACAGTCATCCCCAATCATACGAATACCGATTAGTCTGCAAAACACAATGAAAAAAAATATATACATTTTGCCTCTTGAGAACCAATTACCATTACACAAGTGTTTCATGGTTGGGGCCTAACTGAGCGCGACATTGCCAAATGCACACAACAATAAGGCAATGTGGACAATTACAACTTAGCTTTTTAACCAAGACTCCTCCTGTCAAAATTGTATTCCCATGTGACACCTCTACGCTAAATGCATTTCATTTAGAGGTACGGAGATAAATGAACATTGAACGGACAGCCGCTAATGGATATAATGGCAAAGGAACCCCAACAAAATGGAAAGACTACCAATAACTTTAAAATAGCTAATGCGAAGTTCCAATGTGCGAAGAGGGTGAGAAAGTTAGTACCTTATAAGGGTAATCCATCTGGTGACACGCGGGCTAACATCCTACCACAAATAAGCGTATTTAATAGAAGAAATGACGACCATATGGTAGTCCTACCCCTCTTCTCACTTACAGTTGTACGCAAATATTTGACGCTACGTAGGTAGGAGGCTTCTGTTCTTAAAATTGTAAACTTACCGACAGGGGGTTTGGCTACACGTAAACAAAACCGTTTGGCACCGACATAACTCTAAAAGGGCATTTGTCTATCCATGATGTAAGTGATCTCAACGAGATGTCTTCTATTTCTCTCCAAATTATGATCACCAAAGCAATGCAAACTAAGATTACCGATATTGCTGACGTATATTTCTATTCAAGATGAATGCTGGAAATGCACAATCCATAACAATTTGGTGGAGAGATTAGAAAGAACTTATAGCCAATTCAGAAATATGACAGTGATGTAAATGGCCTCATTTATTCCTACCATATCTAGGACTGATGCAAAAACTAGTTTTGATTTTATTTTACCTTTTAATAATGGATATGAAGTGTACCCACACCAGCTAATACGTCTGAGCGCAGTGTTTATCCCATCTTCGAACAAAGGGCACGAAATTTGACAACACCATTATCTTACCTCAATGGACTCTCTTCCCAAAATCCAGATTTCATCCAGCACAGTGCTAACACTTCCTCTACTCCATCAGTTCCTACTCCTTTCTCGCTTTCTACTTACCACTTGGTCTTCTCATTTTGAAAATACTGCAGCATCCTTTTATAACAACAATGAATAAGAAAAACAGTTGAACACTGCTAGGCACATACTATTTCAGTGAGTCCAACCGCGGCGGCTTCAGGAGAGAGACTACCGAACATGCAGGCGATTGAACCATTGGCAGCAACAACTGATGGTGACTTAGAAGGCACGGGAAAGCGGGTTAGAATAGGAACCGAAACGACATTTTGGAATGTGGATGCAACGTAATGGTGTCTAGGCGGTGAAGGAAAGAAGCAAAGTTAAATAAAAACACAACGGAAAGAAAAATAGAGTGGTAACTATAACAGAGCGTTAGTTATGACTCGCCACAATGGAGGCGTGAAAAAACAGTTACCAACCATCTGTTCTTCTCATTACTAAAAGAGCCAACTCTGACCGGTCAATAAAATCAGGATAGTGTCGAAATGAGCCATTACTTAGTAACAAAGTTAAATAGTAAACAATGGGTCCCTTGGAAATAGTACAGTGAACAACTCAATAAAATGCAATGATTAAAAGTAGCTAAGCTCCCAAGTCACCCCCCCCCCTCACTTTTCATTGGCTAATGCTGTCGAAAGTTTCCGACATTTCAGCCTACCGTAATTTATAGAAGCGACACGAAAAGTGAGACATTTTTGGGAAGATTACAAAAAGAATACTCATACAACAAAGTCTCATTTATGGTTCAACTAGAAAGCCAAATAAATTTTTACCTTTGAAAGTCTCTTAATGAATTTAATTACCTCAATTTGGGGAATACAAATGCCACCAGTTGTTAATAGCATAGCAGCTATTGCTGTTGACATTCCAAGAGTGCCTGTTCGGTAGAAAGCGAAGTAGTATTACTTGCTCACGTCATAACTACCAATAAGATCACCAAAATTTCTACTTCAGATCAAAATAATAGCAGACAAACTATAGGTACAAATCAATTATATGGTAAAAGATTGGTGTGCAAGCTAATGGCTACTTCAATGAAGGTTAAAACGTGAGACGAATTAAAGGGCTTACCTCAATAAGCGTGCATTGCATAACGCATGGTAAACACGAGTGGCGTAAAACAAGAAAAAAACTAAAGCAAACTGAGGAAAAAATCAAATTGGTTCAGATCCAGGACCCAGAAACGCACCATCACCAAGTACCATTATTTCTACTCGTCTGCGAAGGCAACGGTAACATTTCCATATACCTACCGTTGCATACACAGAGAGCGGAATGGCCAACCACACTGGTTTAATAGGAAAATAAGTGATAGGAGATTTCATAAATGCTCCTCTAAATGGGCTCAGGATTTATCGAAATCAATATCATAACAAATACGCATTAAAGTTGAAGAGACTTAATATCGGCATGGGTCAGCAGCGCAGTGTCGACTGTGGACGTCTCATTAATCAAATGTTCTACACTCATTGCTGCAATTTCAACGAGAGCAGAGACCAAATGCATAGCTAAAATGTAGAAATAGATTCTCCAAGATTCAACTACTGTTGACAGTCGTTAAATTAAGAGAAAAGGGGAAGCAAAGACAGAAGGAATACTCACTTAGGGGTAAGATCCACCAGGACTTCACCCAGCTTGAATCCCTTCTCTTCCAGATCGTCAACCACTTCATAGACCACACTGCTAGAAATACCCAACTGGGCTGAATGTCCCTGTCCATGGGGAAGTCGCGTCACTTTCAGGGAAAAGAGCTCACCAATGCGTTTGAAAATGCCATCCACAGTGGGCTCGAAGGGCAAAACGCGTTCGTATCGAGGGTCTGTGGCAAGACTGCGTCCCGGGGCAAGTGACATGAGGAAATTGTATTGTGTAATTGCGTAGGGGATATCGTAGGCCTCTAGCCCTGCTGCAAAAGTAAAAATGAAGAAATATTAAGGATTAAGGACGAGAGTTCATGCTCCCAGTGGTTGATCAATACGAATTTGGGCTAAAAGGTTCGAACAATGTTGCTTTAGTGGGGAAAAAAGTTGGCGTTTGTAATTTGCATGAGTGTATAGTCTATTTATGACTGACTAGCCAATAGAAAATTAATAGCAGAAGCACGACTTACAAGGTATACGCAGATGCGACTCCGCCCATTCATTCAAAACGGTCCATTCAATAGTTCCTAACGGGAGAAGTCTCTTTCGAAGGGGTTCAAGATAGTCATCTACAAGCGAATCAGGATTTAAGGGGCCCCGACCAGAGTTAACAGAGCGACGCCAGACAAGCGAGAGCCAATCTTTTGCACCCATTACGCTGGCTGCTTGAGACCGCAAGCGACGGATCCGGTCGATGCGATCGTCGTTGGCAGCATGTTGACCTGAGTTAGCACCAAAAACGCGTTGGCATGCGCGTTGAACGACAGCGTACCAGACTACGCGACGAAGCTACAAGATAACAAAGGAGTAATATTCGCGGAGTACTAGCCAAAACGTGGCCAAGATACAGAAGGTCCAGTATCGTCTATATTGAACGTTTGTGTGAGGTCAAATATTTTGTTCATACCACTTTTAGAAAAAAATTTTATACTAATTTTTCCTCTCTGTATTCATGTAATCTTGGCCACCCTGTACAGTTCTTAGATCACATAAACTGACCAGTATGTAGTTAATAAAAAGAGTAGTGGTAGCATCATCGAGTACTTCAAATAGAAGTCTTCGAGTTCTTAAAACCATATAAAATGTTCAAAGCTACGATCTACGCGAGGACTGTGCTCACAAATATTTGAATCCAAGAGGTTAATTGATACTTATTTGATTTAAAGAATCATCAATTCTTTTCTATCCTTCTCAGAAAATCCGACATTTTGACAAACTCGCGTGGATGAGAATATTCTTTTGTTCGTCTACGAAATCAGAAAGCACTGAGTTGGATACCGATCACCCACACCCAGAGAGCGAAATGACCAGTGTCACTGGTTATGTCTGGCTAATAAAACGGAGACTTCGAGCAACTTACTCGAGTCACCCTTTACTCAAGGGAAGCGTTAAGACCGGTTTTCTAAAGGTCTACAGAGTTGGTGTTAGTGACTATGTATCTCGTTTTTTTCAATTTGTACTTTCGATATAATGTTTATCAGACCACTTTTGGCAATATATAATGTTGTGATTAACGCTGTCAAATTGCCTCAAAAGCGAAACAAGAGTCCCAGAAATATATAAAATCGAAAAATCGTCAATATTTCTGCTTTTATGACGCTAATCCATGACTGCACAGAAGAGCTAATCAAGAACAACGGGGTTCTTAAAATCAAGGCTGATGAGGACATGACAAGGGCTGATACTGATAAAGAAAAGTAGTGAAGTCTGTGGGTAAAATTACTGTTTGAATTGAAGAGTGCTTCTGAGATAATTAGTCCTCGTATTCATTCATATCCCAAAATTACCAGCTGTCAAAATAAGGGTTAAAATAGTCAATTTCACAAGTAACTTCGACTTCTTTCTCAAACCCTCGGGGCTAGAAGGGTTGAAAATAGCAAGGCTGATCATTAATTTACTGACAAAGAGGACATAAAGTTAATTATCTTTGTTCCCAATCAGATATGGCGGTTATAGAAGTACATTTTTAAGCAATGCTTCCGAAAATCTAGGAAACTTATTGGAATCCGCTAAGTTGAAACCATTTACTGGAACTTACTAATATATACCGACAAATATTTGTTTTCTTTGCATCACTAGTTCCCTTCAAACACGTAAACATGAAGAGACATGTCTGAAATCATATAGAGCAAATCAGCAGCAATACCAAAACACAGATCAAATTCTCACATGCATTATTTCGTACGCCGATCTCTAGAGCTCTAACGGTGACCGTATTAAACCAGCTTTTTCACTGTCTTCTTGGGAGTTTCTCAAAAATATCGCTATTATTTGTGTGTGTGTGCGCGTGTATGATTTAAGGTAAAATTGAGTGGACGCGAACCACAGGTGTCGCAGCGGCATGGCATAAAAATGCTAACGCCCCTTATATAAAGAGAGGTAAAACTGAACAAGCCGGTTGAGTAACAACTGATCCAAACGCTGAGAGGTAGATTAAAACACTGTTGTCGTAGTCAAGGCATTTTTTGATCTCGATAAGTGGCTGTAACTCTTCAGAATACGCAAATTCGTTATTAAGTCAAGACGTGTCTTCTTGGAAGTATTTTTCCACCTCCTATCACGTTCCAATAGGCTTTGAAGCCTATAGGCATGGGAGCAACTAGTTTGATAGCTGCTGATCGAACGTGCTAGCCAGTTTGCGGCTTTAGGGCAGTTAATATTACAAATAAATAAAACAGATAAAATTACACCATTATACTGGAGGGGAAACAAATTTCCGCTTACAGGAAAAAAAGATTAACGATTATGGCTTACCACGTGTTACAAATCATCATTAATAACAATTGCAAAGACAGTAACAAACTAGGGTCATCATCTTTCTTGTTAATAGAACGAAAGGGTGTGTTCTAAAATATGAATAGAATTCTAACATTGAGAAAACATTATATCTCCTAGAATCACATTAACGAAAATCTGCGGTGCTCTGTAGACAACTACAGCACTTAAACACACATAATAACTTATAAGTAATTGCGAAAATGACAAAGTAGAGGCATATAAACGAAAAGAGCAAGAAACACTAACTCACATCTCGATTACTGCAGTGACGAAGAAATTCCTGAACAGCACCATCGATACCGAGATTGACTCGCATACCCTTAATATAACCCCCTTCTTCTTTACCTCCGAGGGCATAAGTGAACCAATTCGAAGCAGATGCTGACAAATCCGATTCTGCAACTGGAATGTAGCCGGAGGAAGTGGCACTCCTGGAATTTGTAAGATAGCTCGGTATCGCAGCCCCAATCTTTGTAGCACTGTCGAAACGACCCGTAGCGGCAGATTGACTCATTGATTCAGGGGAGCTGACATAAGCGCTAGAAGTAACCATTTGTTCAAACATGCCTTCTTCCAATATAAGCTCAGAACGGATATAAACGAGTTGGCCTAAGTCCTTTTTACAAGACTCTTTGCTTCCTTCATGCGGAAAATGACAAATTGAGCAAAGTTTACAGGACTCGCGATTCCCTGATGCAGCTGCAACTAAAGCGGCACCATTTCCCCAACATTCAGAGAGCAATTGCTCGATAACACCTTTAAGATAAATAGTAACTAAAAATTATTTACAAACCTCTTTTAAGCGTTTCTGAGGGGTTAAGATGAAGGAGGATGTTATGCAAAGCACAATAAATATCTGCATTACTGTATAGATGTTCACTCTGTGCCCGTATAATCTTGGAGTAAAGACGACCGTACACCATTCGCATGCCAGGATCATTACTAATAGAAATAAGGCATTCGAGTATTTTGAAAGAATTATGGACAGGAAAGATAATTTCGTCGATTTTCGTGACAATGTTTTCATAAGTGATGGGAAAGCTATTTGATTTGATAGCTTCTGCAAGTTGCGACAATGCAACTTGATATTCGATTATCTGCTTCGATACGCCGGTAAATACTTTATCCGCTTTAAGGTCCTCAAATCTAAGGAAAGAAATACAACCAAATAAATTACCTAGGAAGAGTGTCAAGGTGTAATATGCGATTCGTTTGTGCAGTATCAGTAGGTATTTCGGGAATTACATAATAAAACTGTCCCTTTGTATCGGTGAAGGGATCGGATGCGTGCGAAGTGCGAACAAGGTGTTTTAAAACATACTGGAAGCGAGGACGAGGCAACAAGCGAAGCATTTTGTAGCAGCCACGTGATAGGCAGTGACGATCAAGAAAAGTATATCTAATAATAATAATAACTGCCCTTTTAATAAATTAAGTGTTTTTTAATTAAAAAAGATGCGGAATATAATTTTTTGATATCACTAAATCTCAATTCAATATCGTTTATTTTTACGAATAAAACTAAACCTTAATTTTGCTAAAAGATTTGTTGTAAAATTATTAATATTCTTGCTCATGTTTTAATATATTAATCCGAGTTTATTGTACACACAGTAGACACTTTGAGGTTACGCGCAGTTTTAAGATAGACTGTCAGCTGCTTTTGCTTTGAAGCTGTCTGCGGATATTTCTAAAGTGTAATTTCATTCTGGTCGAAATTTATAAATATGTGGATTTTTTTAAACTTGACGATAAAATTTTTTCATTATGAAGAAATTTATTTAATTTATACTTTCTGACATCACACTTCTTTTATTGTGAACGCTAATATATAGTTCTGTTTATATTATATGTAGTGAGAATCTTCATAATGACTACTTATAATCCCAATATCTCTGGTCATCTTCCTATTCATGCAAGTAAAATGTCCGGATTCTTTTTTCGAAAACGCGTAGAACGAATCGACTGGAAGCGTTTGGGTACGACTCTTCTGTAATTTCCATCAATTTACTTTAGCTTCTGTTGATGTTCGCAAAGTGGCTAGTCAGGTGGACATTGATGTACTACAGGAAAACCTCTTTAGTGTTGCATTTTGCGATATTGATGCCGAAATAGTCAGTCATTTTACACATTTATGCTATTTTCTTTAGGATACGCGTTACGTTGATACAAATCTTGTTAAGTTATTTCAACTCGCACAGCTTCTGATTGAATATCTCCTTGTAAGTTCACTCTGCATTGCTTGCCCTTTGATCGATGTTTTTCTAGTATTCCCAGGACTATTTAACCGGTACAGTTGACAGCTTGCGCCGTGAAAATGAAAATATCAAGAAAGAAACTGAGTTATTGAGGAAACGTCTGGATGAACAAGCTCAGAGGCTGACTACCACGCGAAAAGAATGTCATCGTCGACGACTTCTTCTTTTAGCTCAACAACGTTTGATGAACAACGGACCCCAATCGTACTTTCGTTGTCCACATTGTCCAAAAGCATTTATAAATGCCTCCTTTCTCAATGCACATCTCTTCAGACGTCATACAGAAGTTGTTGCAGCTCTACAAAATGTTGATCTCAACACACCTGGCTTACTTCATCAATCATTTGCATGTGAAGTAAGTCCGATAAAGAAAAAGGCTCCAGTTGAACAACATCAGGCTACTCTGGTAAATCGATTATTATTTACTCAAATTAATTAATACTTCTTCAAAAAATTGTTCAAATTTCGAGATCCAGTAATTAAAACAGATCTATCTGTTTTAAATATAAGCATAATGTTAATTTATCCTTTAATTATGATATGATGTGCTCCTAATTTAATCGTCTTTCCGTAATAATAAAATGCAAAACCATTAAAATTTCAAAGGCAAATTCCAGCTAATCGTTTATATAATAACTTTAATGTTTTAATTATGATATGATGTTTTATTTTAAATGCTAATCGTATCTATTACAGACATGCATATTTTTTAGAAAATATTGAATATCGTAATTTACATAATTCTAACTTTTAGTGGTCGAATAATGCGATTGATTGCACGATATTTATATGAAATTGAGAGCACTCCGCAGTTTTATGGTTCATAATTTCGATGACAATAGGCTTTCAAATGTACTAAAAAGGTTCTTTTCTGAACAATTATTGTGTTTAATAGCGATTCTTCCATTTATAGTCCACAAATTTGGAGCAGCAGATAAAAGAGGTGTTGGATCACGTCCAAACACAAATCCTTCCACCTTCACAGCTACCGCCTCCGCCAGCAGTGAGCTCTGCTTTTGTCCAGACGTCTGCCCGCTCACCAGATTCCGTATGGAAGAACCGTGCAGCAGAGTTGGAGAGACAGTTGAAAGAAGAAAGGGAACAACTGATCCAATTGGAGGAACGAAATCGAACTTGGCAGGAAGCAATCACTTCTCAACATAAGGTCAGAAGGAACTTCTATAATTCATTTATTACACCAAGGCAAAATTTTGTTTTCTTTCATTATGAAAAATCAATTGTAATCGTTTGACAATGAGTCCAATAGATGATGAAAGAATGATTAAAATATGATGAGAGCGAAGTCCCAGTTTCAGTGCTCCTCATTTCGCTTTTTTCTACTCCAATTGGATTGCGTTATAAAACTCAAATTTTGTGAATCGTCAGCAGAATTGATGCTTGAATTCTTTTTTATTCCCATTTCTGTTTGGCAGGATAATTAATTCTGGTGGTCTATCCTATAATTTCAATTCAAGTTTTCTTCCAGAGATTGAGAAATTAGAATACTCTTGTATTGTACAAAGCAGTTAATACATGAACTAAACATATCAACGCTTAGATTCACTTATTTAAAATTAGGTTCGAATACAAAATTTTGGTTTGATAAATCCCATTTATGGTAAAAAAGTGTAAGTTCATGACACTCAGAGTTAGGGTTATCTCGGTTTTAGGAAGTACCTTCAGCCTCCTGCATTGCATTTATTTCTTATTGGCGTTGAACTGTTTGCGAATCATATCTCGGTTTGGAAATTGTTTGATCATTTTTTTCCAGTTATCTGACACCACTGTTTTGAGTCTGTTCTGCCTCAATGAATAGTTCAACTACTGCCCACTCTCTACCTTACGGTAGTGGAGTTCTTCGCAGATCTACTTCAGACGTGAATCCTTTGGCACCAATTTGTGACCGCTGACTGCCTAATTGTGGTAAATTGTTTTCACACCCTCTTTATGAAAGTGGTATAATCTAATCTGCGTTTACAAGGGCACCAATTCATGGTTGGTCAAAATGAAATCAGTCAATTGTCTAATTTTCAATCAGTCTCTATGTGGCCAGAGCAGATGAGCAATTATAAATCGATGTTGTAACTGAACAAATGAACGACTATTTGCTGTTCGTATAAAAGTATCCAAGCAACATTAGTGAATAAGTGAAAGGAAATTGATTATCAATTGAAATTCATGGGAGATTTGTCCTTAGAAGATTTCAAAACTTTTATAGCACAACTAACTCCTAGACATGTGAAAACCTATGAATTAAGTAAAGGAAAGACGATATCTATTAAGTAAAATTGAAAAGGATTTAAAAGAAATATTCACTGAGATTAAGCCATTAAATGTCTTGATCTGTTTTAATTCTGCTCTCAAAGGAGGAAGCTTCACTGTATGACTTCTAAAGGTTCCAATTTTTTCGATATCCCAAATATAGTGCTCTGTGGTGATCACAAAGCCAACATGGCTGAACCAAGGAATCTTATTCGTGCTTGAACATTTTGGAGCGGGCGGTGTGCTATTGATCCCGTACCCATCAAGTGCGGCCATGTTGCTGATCGTATTAGAGACCATGTACAGCATGAGCTCAGAGACCCCTTAGCCAATCAACAATCAATAGTAACTGCATGGTCACCGTGGCCAAATAGTATTTTAATGACCAGTCTCTCTATCAGTGATACAAAACCACAATAAGCGCTATTCTCCTCAAATCCTCTGTTTCCTCGGCATTTTTGTGGTAACTTAGTTAATTTCTGTAGCAATTTCATAGTAAGGGAAATTGTCATTGAGATTGGTGGGATTTAGTCAAGGCTTATTTGTGTAGCATCCGCTACAGCTCTTATGATTTCAAGATGATTCATATTTTATCGCAAAATAGATAACTTAGACGAACCATATTAATAATACACATCGAAACTTATTTTACCTAAGTAATTTATTATCAAATTAAATCATAGGTTGATGTTGAAAGAGTTCGGGAAATGTTTGAGGTTGAACTTCGTAATCTTCGAGAAGAAAATCTAGAGAAACAAAAAGAGCTCCTGCAACTTCGAATTAAAGGAGGTAGGCAGTTAACTTAAACTAAATTAAAAAGAAATTAACACTCTATTCACTTGCTTGTTTTTTTTATAGCAATTCCACTAGGTTTTGGGGATCTGGAAGATGATGTTCCTCGTCAGGTTTGTTTAAATTGGCATTTTCCCTTTTGTTCGAGTACGTTCTAAAGTAATATTGTCTTGTTTATCTTTACCTTTAGTTAGAACGTCAAGTGAAAAGCTTGGAGGTAAGTCTATCCTAGAACAAGCAAACGCACAATATCAAAAGAATTGGATATATCCTATATGTGAGCAAGTTATAATTCCTTCCCAGAAAACAATAGATCTATTCAACATGTCCGCATGTAGATAATTTTAGGTGGCAACCAGTGGTAACCGTAGTTACCAAGCAACAGACATTTTTATGAAGCTCAAATAAAGTTCCCTCGCATAGTACCTATGACTAACGCCTTAAAATCTATTTTCACTTGTATGCTACCTAGAGAGATATATCTGTATGTCAAGTTTCGGCTACGATCATTTCAACTCCTCAATCGATGCTAAAAACTGAATCAGAAAATTCTGAGGCTTTGTCACTTACAGAAACATATACTCTTCCATCTTTCAAAATGGTTAATAATGCAAATAAAGCTGGTGTTGAAGATTCTTTAACCACTCTGGAAAGGCTCAAAATGCTTAACGAATCAAGTCTTTGTGATGAAGCCTTTACTCTCTGTTCTGAAGCATCCGAATCCTCCAAAAAGCAGCCTCAAACTCAAAAAATTAGTCGAAGAGATATATATGGAAGGTGCAAAGGTGTTTGCACACCAGTTATTCGGACCGAAAATACACCTTCGAAGGTTAAATTCGAAAGAGAAAATCAAGTGACCTTGCCTTTAGTGAGTCTCAAATGGGTAGAAAAAAAGCAGAAATTGAAAACTGAAGAAGAATCAGAGCAAACTGCTGAAAGCATCCACTTGGTACCATTTGTAATTCCAGCATCCAATAACAAAACTCAGACTTCAATGGAGGTTCATACAGTTGTGTTTGTTGGGTTCAGCGTTGAATGGCCAACGTCAGCTAGTTATGAAACTAATACCCTTCCACCTTATGATTTAGGCTTCACCGAAGAGAGGAAGATATCAACCCCGGGTGGAAAATAGAATTGTCCAAATTGTGGATGATGACGACTATAGTATAAAGCATGCCAAGGAGCGTCTCAGACAATCCAGTTCTGCCGAAAAAGTAATAAAGACTGAACCAGAAAAGGCCGAAAAATCTCTCCAAGCGAGTGGTAATTTAAAACAAAATTATTTTATATTATTGTATATTAACTTTTAATAATTATTAAACCAATCATTTTTTTGCACTTTGTGTTTCTTGACATTATAAGCATTCTTTATTCATTTATTTGTTTTATGATTAACCGGATTTTCCATACTCCCCTTTTAAAGTTCTGTTAATCTGGATGATTTTAGAACCACAAATGAGAGCTAATGCACTGGAGGGAATTCCTCATTACAAAGTTCAATTAAAAGAATTTCGAGCAAACCCAAGTGTAATGAGGCGTTTTCGCGATGAAGCAGAATCCCAATTCGAAGAACAGCTAATAGATCACAATGTTGAACCGAATGCCAAAGGTCTTTCCGGAAACAAATCCAATGAACTAACAGACATTCTTGGTCAGGAGCGACTGCATCTTGCTCGAAAGTTCCCGAATTTTTGGGAGATTCGTGAAGTAAGTTCTCACCATATTTGATTCTGCACTTGTCGACTAATATCAGGACTTATGTTTTAATAAGGCGGTGGGCAACACACATTACTTTAAGAAATGGAGTTTTTAGTCGCTTAAGTAACAAAGTGAATTTGAAATTGGAAAATAAGTCAGAAATAGACTTATTGGTGTAAATGAGTAGATCAAGCGAGTAAGGAAGGGAGTAATAGGAGAGAGTTTATTGTTCGCTGCGCTGATGGTTAACCAACAGAGAATCACCAAATGGAACTTAGATGGTACAAATGCGCTAGCCGGTTTATACACAATTCACTAACTGCGATTGACCTACCTATAAGTCTACCTTTAAAGTAGCTTGTGAAGTCAAAATATACAAGTTCATGAAAACCGAGAAGACGACCACTAAGTAAATCCACTTACTGATACTTAACGCGACCGTTAATCGCTTGTCAACTGAGTCGAGCTCTGTAAGCACATCAACACTTTCCAAATATTCTAGTGTGCACGAGGTTCTTTCTCGTTGCAGATTTTGAAATCAAACGATAGTTGAGGGGGATTCAATCCTTATTCATCTTTCATTGCATTGTAAATCAATTGAATTCTGCTGAACATTCCACATTTATTAGACGGCAAGGAATGTTCATCATTTAGTCTCTCTTAATTAGCGCTCTCAGTGACTTTACTCCACATCTACGTGGACTGTAATCAAGATTTGGTTACTGAGTTGTCCTAATTTTTTGTGCATTACTCATCTGTCTGTAAAGTTCACTCTGCTCATTCGTATGCGATGTTTACTACTAGCAAATCAACCGTCTCCCTTATGTCCTCCCTCGGTAAATCGCCTGTCAAGGGCCCTGTCTCCGTCTTAACTTGTGACAGCTGCGCTCGTGGAACTAGGATGGCCTATGCTTTTATTCATTCTCCATTGAGCCCTCTCAACTAAGGCTACCACATCGTCACTTTATCCACGAGGCTTTCGCCGCTTAAGAATTTGGGAATATTCCGTTCAATTTCAGCTGATATTGGATCGCTAATATCGGCGGTTGCCTATTTTTAAGCACCCTCTTGCTACCTTCATTTTTTTTACCAATTTCAGTCCCTCTCTAGGAAAGTCGATCACTTGGCTTTCCAAGCCTTTCATTCCAAACGCGAATATACCAGTTCGTCTCCGAATCGAGATGAGAAGAGCAGCTTCAAACGAGCTCGATCCTCCCGAGCATCCGAACGTGGGAGACCTCCAAGCGGACGTCCGTCATCTCTCACCTCCCTTGGCACTATCCTCTCACCTATCGCTGAGCATCATCATGGCGCCACAGCGCCTCCTACTGTCCTTAGACGTCCAGCTGGTGCTAATCAGGCTCAGTCGAAGCAGTCACTATTTGAAAATTCAGGAAATGAAGATGACGATGTCGTTGAAGTGAATAGAAACAAGAAAGACGAGAAGGTGACCAAGGGAGGAAGAAGTGAAAGGTGCGGTGGAAATAATTATTGCAAGTTAATAAACATAAAGGCGGCTATTGTATATTTTTTGAGTATGCTGGTAGATTACACCTCCTTAAGGTCTATAAAATTCATTCAACTTGAGCTGAAAAATTTTCAGGAAAAAAATTATTCATTTGCGTTCCGAAAGCATGCTAAAATTGAATGTAGTTGGGGCATTTCCACCCAATGTGAGGCGGTAGGTTATCGACTCTCTATTTGTAACTGCCTTCGCCTCGCAATGACCCACCTATTATCCCTGTGTTGGCACACTCACTCCCACCAGTTTTAGGCCACCCATCCACTCTCTCGCTCTCTCTCTCCCTGTTCCCTCTCTTTCCCTCTTACTTCCTTAAATTTCGAAGTAATTCTACGCAGTTTGCTATTAGCTTGTCCTAAAATATCACCATTACTGATCGTATAAACTACTGAAATTTCTGATAATTCAATTAAAATGTGAGATGCTAGGCCCCAGTGTTTCTATTAGGTTCGACAATTTGTTCATTTTTATTCATTAATTGTAAGTCACGCTTCTACCTCTCTCCAAGCTTTTCTATCCAACCCCCGTAAAAATGGAATTCGTTTGTGGAGAGTTTAAATATTGCAGGCGTCAAAGGTCAATTCCAATTTAATTGAATTATTTTACCGGCAAATATTATAATGATTTCTTACGAAATTAACAATAGCCAAAAATCCCTGAAACACTTAACGCAAAGTTGGTGTTAGCAAGAGGGGTTTTCATTATAAATTTATTACACTATAGCTAATTACAACATTTCTTTGTCAAAGAGTAACTAAAATCTGTCCAGAGTAAGTTCCACAAATGATTCTCAAAATTAATTCATGGTTTCAGGCTTGAATTCGGGTTGGGGACTAATTAATGAGGTGCTCAGTTGGCAGATTTCATTATTCGTCACCTGGTTTCCTGAAAGAATTCTTTGTCAACGACGTTAAGACCTTTTTGACAAGTTATTTAACTACGCTGATTGGTCCTTCCATTTGAATTCATTTTTTCACCAAAGATCGAAAAAAAATTGATTAATCTTGGGTGTTTGTGATAAAGGCAACCTAATTTATTTAATTTTTTCCAATGGGATTTTAGCGGATCATTTTTAAAACGATCTACCTGTAGACTTCATTTTACGTAATTGCTTCTAAGACTTACTACGAGGAATTCATTTGATCGAGATTCCTTTGGCCATAATAGTCTTCATTTCGCGTTATTAGTTGGTGGTTTGAAAGAAGTTTGAGTATTCAATAACGAAATAGGTAGTTAATAAATAGGAACCTAAAGCGTGATCTCTCCGTAACTTTAACAAAAGAATCGGCTAGACAAGCTCTTCACATGTGCTAGATCTCAGAACGGCTGGCCTCAAAATGGGCATTTTTGTATTTAATTGGCCTCAATATTCTATCTGCACTTTTAGGATATTTTGCTGTTTTACTTGGTCGATAATCTCTCTTTTTACCGCCTATTATTGTAGACCATTATTTTAAGAGCAGTTGTCCTATTGCAGAACCACAAAGAAGTCCTCGCAGCCTTTGAATGATTTCGAAGATTCAGATGATGATTTAGGAGAAGGCGAGGAAAGGGTCCACGACGAATCATCAGCTTCTCCAGGTCCCCCTGTCAATTTTTATGGCAAAAATAGGCGCAATGTGGCCGAAAATGAAGGTAACTGTCAAAAATATCAATATTTGATTGAAGGTAAATAGGTCTTGAATTATTTTATTTTATAGCGGTATTGTGGCGAATAATGGCATCAACAGTTAATATTGCAAAAAAGCGGCCATATTGAATTTAAAAATAAATTGGCACTGTTGCGAATGTGTTATTTAAATTGTTCGAAAATTATTTTGTGAAGTTTTTAATAAGCAAGTAGATTTCTAATTGTCCCAAGCCATTCTCCATGGAGCAATTTCGGCCATCTAAATCTTCCATTATAGTAATCAAGTAAAACAACGATATTCTTTTACACTTCCCTCTAGATCTTGACTACCGTTTTGTGAGACGAGCAGTTGATGACGACGACGACGACGACTATTTGGAAATCGTCAAATAACATTTCCCCCTTCATCCAAATTTCGAACGTCTTTTTACGCTAGAGTTGTCATTTGCATTTAGCCTGTTTCTTTAGTAGAGTCCTGTAATATATATTTGTTGTTCTTTGTTTAAAACTTAAAAAGTCCGCACAAAAATAGTACATGGTAACACATATCCACCATTTTTCCAATTTTCATGCAATATACAAATTATACCCAATCATTAACAATTTGAACATTTTAGACTGATTCAAATTCGGGTGCTCTAACTGGAAACAGGCAATAATGGTAGATAGGAGTGACTAAGTCGAAAATATCCAATTGTGTGATTAAGTAATTGAACGTCTTGAATTTGACTAGTCGTAGAAACTTGGAAGTTCGGGCGGTTTAGCACAAAGGAATAAGTTTCGATTGTTCTATTTTTGCTAGATAAATGAGAACGACTCGTAAGAGGAGAACAGAATATCTCAAAACTGACCTTTATGAACTGCAATCTTTTGATATTTGGGGCAATTCTCGTTCATTATTTTCAAGAAAGCGCAAATTTGAGGATATATTTACCTGCCCAAAACAGAAATTTCCATTTAATTTTATGCAGAGTGAATAATACACTTGTTAATTTATGTGGTAAAAAAATCTAAGTGCATAACTTAAACCTTTCTTAGCCTCAATATTGATAGGATTGAAGAAGCAGGAGGTTACACTAAAACGCTTATTGAGGTCAGAACTCACCCAGAGCTTTAACAGACATTGGGATTGGATTGAATAAGCATTTTTTCTCAATGGGGACTCGCATTTGGGAGAAAGGAGACCCGAAACAGGTTTATTCTGCAATCAGTAAAAGTAATTAGGGACATCACATTTACAAATTCATATATTCGACATTCTAGTTAAGTTATCAGTAACCCCTTTGGCAATATTCCAGAACCAAACGATATGACAACCAAAATGGCCGAATAAATTTAAAAAAAAACTTTATTCTATCATTCCACCGACCAAAAAATATCACTCTTACAAGTTACACATGAGTAACTTCAGGGTGATAGAAAGGGAAGAATGGGCTTCTTCTGTTCACTAGAGGAGAACGAACATTCCAGGGTGTTTTGAGAGATAACCAATCAGAATGATGGAACGTTCTGACTAGCTCTGAAGTCCTTCTCTGCCATTCCTCTTGTTTCCTCCCACCCCACCCCCTTCCCAATCTCTTTACGCTTTCACGAACAGACGCACGCTTCAGTGGAACTGCACTCATGTGAAACAGCGCGTTTCAACTACTCAATCATGCTTAAATTCTCGCATTTTTATACGCTGGGAAGATTATTTTTCTGATGTCATATTCTTCATTATCATCATTACATATGACATGACAAAATTTAAACTTATATTCATTGTAAGGCACATAATCCTGGATGTGATATATATTTGCAGGATGCCATTAAAGCCGTCTCAGTGTCTTTAAGCGATGGATTCATCATATTGACATATTATTGATTATTAAATGAAGACATAGTGCTCCATAGTTCAAATTTCAAGTTAAAATCCCTGGTAACTTGTGTTGGCAATGGCCAGATAGTTAGGTTACTTCATTTTATTGGACTCTGGTGAGCTCTGCTATGTATGAAACATCGTTACCATATGCATCTGCTTGTGTTTGGAAGTTGGAGGTTGAGGCGGCAGGACCAACAATGTAATTTTATCAACCGTTAATAAGCTCTGAATAGCGTTTGTATAATTTCACTCAGGAAACTTGAAGCCAATTGAAGAAACTTGAAAATTAGGACGCCACAAATTATACCACTTTCAATGGGAGAAAATGAACAACTCATCAACTACCCCCTTCAATCCCATCTTTAACCTGTTTACGGTGTAGCGGATTGCTGTGTTAATAATCCTTGACTTATGCTCAGTAATCTTATAGCAAGATCCCCCATTTTGGAATGGCTTCCGGGATTAGATAAGCTACCATAACACCGTAGAAAAAAAACAGGCATATGACGTCGAATAAGTTTAGTTGGACTATGTGTCACTGACATAAGGCTTAGTCATTATAGTACAAAGTACGGACTGTTGGTTAGAGGCTGATGGGTCCCTGCAATCACGACCGCACTTGCTCCCTAGATGACAAGTAGCACGGCCGCACTTTCGAGTCTGTCCAAGTGCGAATGAGATTTCCGTGTTCAGTCATGACAACGTTGTGCACTCCACAACTTTTCCAATATGTACATTTTTTCTATGCATAGAACTTATAAAGGTTATTTTGCAATAACATTCCGACAATCAAGTTACTTTTAGTAAAGTTAATATGACAAAATGGTTTTTCTTACTAAAGTACGTAGGAATGCATTCTTTTAAATACACTATCTTTCAATGACAACTTTTCCAATTTGTGGGGACACAACTTCAGCATGACTAATGCAGAATCGATGACCAACATCAACTACGATCAATCAAGGTCAATCCCAGTATATGATTTTCCGACCAATCAATGATCCAACTTACTATGAGGTCATCGTATCACTAAAGTGTATATAATCACTAAGTTCCACGTCATATACACATACTAGGTTTCCTACACACATCGCCATCTTGTCACGGCGAATAAACGTCTCTTCTCCCATCTCGTCTCTTCCTTGACTTTGCAGTAGCGTAGCTACTTTAGTGGGAACCAACAACCAGGAGATTCTGTCACTGAGGTTTCTGAGTACATTCAGGCTTAGTTAGGTAGCAAATCCGCTACAAATTGGTGACCCTGACGTGATTCAAGCCTGACTATCTACTCAGCAGCAGATCAACCTCTCGGTAAGCGCTAGGTGATCCTCTTCTTTCTCACACAACTCGTCACCTACTCAACGCTCTCCTATCACACAACTCTTACCATCTCACAATGTCTAAGGACACAGAACTGGCAACCCCTCTGCAAACTCCAGTCTTCGATCCCGAAAACTCCGAATCCTGGTTTAAGCAATTCGAAATGGTTATGCGACTAAGAGGCGTAACCAAGCGAACAATTTGGTTCCAATATCTCGTTCCAATCCTTCCGACCGCAATCGTCACTCAGTTCGCAGAACTGATCCCTATGCCGCCAGACAACGACTCTTACGATCGGCTTAAACAGGCGATCATCAGTCGTCTATCGGTGCCCCGAGAGAAGCGCCTAGACCAGCTCTTTGCTCAAGTTGAACTCGGCGACCGTTCTCCCTCTCAACTTCTACGCCACATGCGATCCTTGGCCAGTGGTTCTTCTGTGAGCGACGAAATTCTTAAAAAATTATGGATGAAGTGTCTGCCCAAATCCTTGATACCATCTCTGGTTACCAGCTCTTCGCGAGACGACCTGGATAAATTAGCGAAGGAGGCTGATCTAATATACTACCTTCAGGATGTACCAGTCGTAAACGCAGTCAAAGCCCCAACCGCTGCAGACTCCATCACACAAAGATTGAACGAACTCGCAAAGCAGCTGCAGGAACTGAAGGCATCACGATTTAGCACTTCACCACGTATCAACAGACGGCATCCCATCTCACCTATTAGCCGGAGGAACCCGGCGAGACACACTGATACAGTCTGCTACTACCACCGAATGTACGGAGACAAAGCCAAGAAATGTCAGCCAGGATGCAACTACTCCAGTATTGACAGTGCTTTCTCCAACTTAAATCCCACAGGTCCGGAAAGGAACATTATCCCTCTCTCTGCGGTAAAATCCTATCTTCAACTCACCAATCTGACCTTACGTCCGAATAATAACCACCTTTCAAACATTTGTACCTCATCCTCTTCAGTTCATACCATCAAACGCCAGAATTCGGACATGGTAGAATCTACGGAGCCTAATTGTCAACAATCCTCAGCGATAGTCAGTCCAGTGAAAGAAGTTGACACGAAGCTGCTCCAAACAGATGCACAAGAATTCTACGAAGAAATCCCTGATCACTCTGATGACTTCAACTCTATACCTGGGGATATTCATAACTTTCTGACGGAGCATCCTACCATCTCAACCAAGAAACGCAACAAACGCAAAAGAAAAAAGATAGCAAAACCAATCGCTGCAGACCATCAAAATATATCCAAATTATTCATCCAAAACAGAAGCCCTAAATACAAGCTTCTACTATGGAGACTCGCAAGCAGACGACTTCGTTTGATCCATGGATATCCGTCGCTGGATTCCAAAAATCACTTTTTTACCAAAAAGGACAGAGCGCAACCTCCAGTATTACATAAGCTGTATAGATCAACCTGTGAACATTTTCAAAAACTCCCTCGCCCTCTACCATACTGCAAACCATCGAGTATAAAAAGCAATCGTCGAGTTAATCAGAAGCAACATTCAAGAGGAAATACAAAATCTAGAAAATACTTGCAGTCAGTGTTAAGCCAAAGTTCAGCTTGGAGCCGACGAAGAAAGAAGAGACTATGGATGCATGAAAACCTCAATCCGGAAATCAAGCAGCCGAACTGCCACGAACTAATGCCATCTTTCTTCTGAGAACACTAATTTGGTGTTCCTAACTTTGGCCTCCTTAGTATCACTTATAATACTTTCAACTCTTTCATTTGCAGTCCTTGTCCTCTAATTGTTAAATTTACTGTCTCAAGAACTTTCACATCTCGATCCCAACCTTCTACACTCGTCGAAGAGTTTCCTTCCCTTTTCCGTCTAACTGATTATGTACACTCATTATCTTTCGAGCGTTTCCTTCCTCCTATTAGATACCTGCAAACGCTCTAGAGGGGGAGTATTGTGGGGACACAACTTCAGCATGACTAATGCAGAATCGATGACCAACATCAACTACGATCAATCAAGGTCAATCCCAGTATATGATTTTCCGACCAATCAATGATCCAACTTACTATGAGGTCATCGTATCACTAAAGTGTATATAATCACTAAGTTCCACGTCATATACACATACTAGGTTTCCTACACACATCGCCATCTTGTCACGGCGAATAAACGTCTCTTCTCCCATCTCGTCTCTTCCTTGACTTTGCAGTAGCGTAGCTACTTTAGTGGGAACCAACAACCAGGAGATTCTGTCACTGAGGTTTCTGAGTACATTCAGGCTTAGTTAGGTAGCAAATCCGCTACAAATTCACACACCTTAGAAAGGTGAAGATGTAAGTGAATAAATTCTATAATATTAAGTCGGACATTTCACTGGAAAAAAATATTTATGATTTGAATTGACCGAAATTTATCAATGCTTTCGAAATAAAATGAAGTTTACCTGTGCGTCAGCGATGTGGTGGTTAATGTACTCTCTCGTGAAGTGGAGAAGATTGAAAGTTCGTTACTTGTTGATGCACATCTAATGCAATGGACCAGTGGGAGAAATTGAGATCTCCATTGGTGAGGTCCAGTAATGTCGCACCGCTACCCACGTCAACTTCCAAAATGGACTTGGGATTTATTTCAAACACTATTCAACTTAAATTATCATCACCTGCATTGATGGTATAAGTCGCCCTGCTAATTATTAGAAAATTCACAAGAATAAAGTAAATTCGAAAATTAACTCTTAATGGGTATTCTTATTCTGATTTGTTGGGTAAATTGCTGCCTACAAATATTTTAGACAAGTTCTCTTAGTGAATAGATGCTTCAATACCTCAAACTGTAGACCAAGCTATTGTGCCAAATAAAACTAACCCAGGTATTAGCTATATTTTCCTCTATTTATGTCTTAATGTTTAAACTTCATAAATATAGCAGTACAAATTATCATTAGTTAATCCACTTCAAATAAATTTTGGATGAAACCAACAAAGAAATTATTCTTTTACTTTATTATAAAGCATTTTAAATATGGCCTTCGCAAGGTCATGATTGTGAATATGTACAAATGACTGGGGCCTTTGAGTATCGGTGAATTGAGGACATAGCGATTAAACGTAAATCATGATCCATTCATAAATTACTGAATAGGGTGTTGATAACGGAAATCGTAACTGGAGATTAGGATGCCAGTCTCAATATATCTGTATCTCTTAAGGAAGCATGCATAAATAAGACCATATTCTGTGTAGGTAATTATTGTACTTTGATATAAAGACTCAAATTTTGATTTCTGTAAGGTGGTATCCTTTCAATAAAATTGAGCTTCTAACAAAAGTGAATTCTGAAAACGATTGATTGTCTGGTCATTTTTTCATCAAATTCGCGTATGATGATGCAGAACATGCGATTTAGTATGATAAACTAATGCGAATTCTATTCCATTCGCTGCCATAAAATATCAATCAAATGCTATATACTTCAAATAATTATGTAATTGATAATTATGTTTATGCTCTATTAGATCTGGAGAAGCGATTAATTCCACCTACGAAAAAGAACAATTTCACTGACGTACTACTTAAAGCTGCCCAAATCAATTTTATGGGCTGTTTGCACGTCTGGATAAGAATAATTTTCCATAATTATGTGCAGCAGTTAAGATAACTTTTACAATTTGGCTTTCTGAAAACCAAGTTCAATAATTGATTTGAGAAATAGCAAAAAATGCCTAATTAAAATAGTACAATGCCTTCTTCTTTCAAAGTTTAGACGTGATGTGTCAAATTCTGAGTCACTCTTTAACAATAATTGAAATATTACGGCATATTTAATTAAAATATTGCACATATTCAACTTATTATTGGTAGATTTTAACCATTAAAAAACCTTTGTGTTTTTTGTGAAACATAATTTCTTGACCTTGAGTCAACGATGTTTGGCTTCACTAAACTCCAGCGCCTTATGAAAAGGACGCGTAGGACAGTCGGGGTTGCATATTTTAAAAAGTAAAGCATCGTGAAATCGATGGACGACCCAGAAGCTACGTCAAAGTCTGCATTGGTCGAAGCAAAACTTTTAACTAAAAAGCATATTGACGTTTTTTCTAATATTTGATCAGAATTAGGCTTCTACATAGGGATCTATTACCTGAAAACGCATTCAAAGATATTGACCTCAAAAATGAGATGAAGAGCGTTCAGGAATATTTTTCCAATTTATGTACCCAATTTTTGACCGATGGTATTTTCACAATAATTTTCATACTTTTAGGTCAAGGTTTATATAAAAGGTTAATTGATATCAAGTTGAAGGTTAAAGATACTCAGTATTCCATTAATAAATGGAGAAAAAATAGTAATTATATGTGTAATTTTCAAAAATTCAGATTTCCAGAATGTTAAAAGGGCTTCGATTGCGGCTGAAAAAGCCTTTACGGACTACAATCTATATGAAAAGCAAATGTATTCACTCTATTTCAGTTTAATATTTATCTAAAAGTTGTATTACTTTTAATTTATTCATGTTTTACTTTACTTGTAACAGTATGGAAGATTTAATTAAAACTGAGTCGAAACTCTATGAGGACTTATCAATTTTTTCTGAAACGATTGGTCTTTGGGATAAGGATTCCGCTTATGTTGCAAATAAAGCTTATGCTAAGACGTTATCAAAGCATTTTGTTTCCTCACATTCAAGTAATATTCTTCCTGAAGTTCTTGAGTTCCAAGTAAGAATTTAATCATATTATTCAAGTGAATTCCAAAGAGTTTCTTATTGAATAACGGCGGACGAACTGGTGGATGGACAGATTGCAATCACCAAACTTTTCTCAAAATCCGTCGTCGGTACTTACCTTCAAATTTTAAAAAAATCAGCTCAGTTCCTGAAAACTTAAGGGATCAGTTCTTACAGGAGGTCACGTCAGCACTTTACTTGAGTTCGATTGAACAAGCTCTCGATCATGATGTCTGGTTTGTAAAGCTTAACAAACTGGAATTGTTAAGCAAGAATGCAATTAAGAAATACAAAACTAGCCAAGTCGGTTTGGTGGTTTATAAAGTTCTTTCTACTTACAAATTATAAGTATAACCATTTGCGTTCTAGAAAAGAGAGCCTTCTGTGGAAGAAGCAGAAACCCTAAAAAGACCTGAGTTAAAGAATGAAAAATCTTTAGATCGTACACAGAGGAGGGCTCAAATCATTGCTTGGCGTGAGGCAAAACAGCGCGAGCTTGATCAAAAGTTGGAGAAAGAAAGACGGAAACTGGAGGAACAACAACGAAATGATGAACTGAAGCGACAGAAGCGTATTGTGAGGAAGTTACGACAATAATTTGATTGAAATTTTAGAGGGAATTGGAAGCCCAAATAGAGGAATACCGATTAAGAAGGGAAAGTTTGAGCGAAGTTAAAGCTGAGAGTCATGAAATCCACGAAAGAATCATGAACTCCTCGAAGAGAACCCTTACAGAGTTAGATAAGAAGAGGATAAATGAAAGGGTATTTTAATTCTCTACCCCAAATAGTAGGATATGCTTTTTACGATACTAGTTTGAGCATAGTCTAGAGACAAAGTTTGATCAAGTAAAATGTTTCATGTGCTTTTTTTGTTAGTGTGACTAAAGGTTCAAGGTCTATTGGGTTTGGCAATTATACAGGACTCTAATGGAATTGATTGCACAGTATCTTACTTGCAGAATGTCCACCTTATCCAACTCCAAACTAGAAGGAGGCTCGCAAGATCGCGGGAACAGAAGGAGCGCGAAGATCGAATAAATCGTGCAACTTTCAAGGTCAGTACAATTTAGTGCATTTTTTAGCAAAGAAATTTTACTAGAATAGTTAACTCGCCATTCTATATAAAATTGTCAAAATGTAGGCAATTTCAAATGTTACGAACCACAATTTCATTGAGGTCCATTTTCATTTAAAGCCATTGTAATGTGCTATGGCAAGTGTGACCACGGCTGCTTCACTCTAAAGCAAATGTCAATTTAACATTAGAAGTGTTCTTCAGTTAAACGGTAAAACTCTCCTATAGTCGTAGCTCCAAAAAAACTTAAAATTCGAAAGTTTCGAACTTGTTAAATCCATGATGTTCGCGAAGAATTTAGCAGTCCCATCGTATAAAACAAGAAGTGTTTGGTGAATTCAAAATTTAATAGATTTAAAGGGACTTCAGTAGACAAGGAAATTACGCTATTGTTAAGGAGTCGTACTCGAAATAACATCCCTTATCGTCCATTACAACCTCACTGAGGCCTAGGTCCTATCCTCGAAACTTGGCGCAAGCTGATTTCACGCTCACCCTGGAAGGTTTTCAAAAATGTTTAATTTTTGTTCATTAACTGTGATTGTGAAAGACTGGCACTGGGATCAGTATATTCCACGATAGCGCAAATACATGCATAATAGTCCATTGGGTTAGGATCTTGGGGAGGGGAGGAATTCGGAAGGTGAACATACACTTGCACTGGTGTAGTCGTAGAAATTGGCTGACAGCCACATTTCACTTTTCCCTGAGATGTGGTAGGGGCCCAAATTTTGATGGCATCCCACATATGGCCTATTATTGGTGATCCTACTTATCCGGGGCTAAACCACTTCACTACCCAGTAATTCCACGTTGACATCTAAATTCAACCCAACATCCTAAAAGTTTCGAAAGAATTACCTTACCCTCGACGGAGGAGGCCACATAAACAAAAAACATGACAGTTTGGACTAATTTAGTCCACATGATTCGAGGAGTATCTATTGCACTGCAAGCAAGCTTGTTGTGCATTTGATCCTGAAAAAGGTTTTTCTCATCGGAAAAGAACCAGATTATGCTTCAGCAGGATGTTTCATCTTGATCAGGAATTTCTTCCTCTTTGTCAGGTCATTTTCGATGACCTTTTGTATGAGAAATTAACCTCTGAGGTATTCGTGTGACTGATAGTAGTGATGGTCTTCATTGAGTACAAACTTCATGACAAAGTCGATTAACTATGACAGCAAAGCCTGCCATGGTGCTCCAACACCTCGTTCTCACAAATCTTGTGAGCGAGCCCAACCAGATCGTCAGATCGCCTCATAATCACCATTGCAACTCTTCAGACGTGTCAGATTTTTTTCGGTGTTGAGGGAGTATTGAGCAGTGAAAATCTTCTTGATAATAGTCATCATCTTCCATGATTCAGTGGTGTTCCGGTCCTCCGCTCTCGTATTCGTCACATTTATGATTGAACAAGGGTTTAACATTTTAAAAGGAGAGTATTTTGCGTGAGCACCTTTATCTCGTCTGGAAGAAACAATCAAATATTATTCCGTAAACGTTATGCCAATCACCCTGAAGGGCCTACCATGAATTTTACATTTAAAATAGGGTGTACTTAGGCATTAGGTTAGACTGCATTAAAAATTTGCTGAGTGACACCTTGACCTCTTCCTTCTACCCATCGATAATATACTTACTCTTCTTGTCGACGACAGTGTCACATTGCAGTGTACATTATTGCATTGTACATAATTAGCGTAACCTCTTCGGCTGCTTAGACGAGACATTGGAATAGTGGTGTGCTTAAGAGCATGGATGCTTCCAGAATATTGCAACGGTTTTGAAGGGTTTTATTCATCATTCGCAATCTTCAATCAATGAGTGATCGTGATCTGAATACTGTGAAAGCAACCTCCTCCAATTAATGTAGTGCAGATAGTTAACGAATTTGTTATTAATTTCGAAACAGTTTTGCTACTCCCAGTTCGTTGAATACCTAATTTCCTCTACAAGACCTTGAATATCAATTAAATTTCCTTGGAATTACTTGCAATATACACAAACCGTAACTTTACCCACTAGTAAATAACGAATAAAAGCAGGAGGTGTATTCAAAATCGAAAAGCCAAATTTAAATTTATTGAGGATGCAAAATTTAATTTATGCTAAGGAGCCTACTCCAGGCATGTCTTAGCCCCGCCCAGTTAATTCAATTCATTGAAAGAAATTTGCTTGCAGACAACGCAATATGTGATTAAAATAAGTGCATCTTGTGACCACTCAACCATTCGTTTAAATTATCACTGAAATATTCATTAGATTGAGTAGTTATGCAAGTAGTTAGCCTGATACAATTTACTGTAACAATTATTGATGCAAATCTACGCTTACACTAGTTAACTGACACATTGCTTGGACAGTAGTTTTGAAGGTTATACTTCAATACAGCGTTACATTCTGGGAAGTTCTAAAGCCAAGGGCGACACCAGTCGCTAGTCGAAACTTGTTATCTGGTGAGACGCAATTTTAAATGCTAAACATGCTTCTGTCGAGTTATAAATTAATAACTTGGCGTATATGCTTACTAATATTCTATCCGCATTTAGTCCCACATTCAAGTCAGACGCGATCCCGATCGAGCAATGGGCTACACACAGCTGTGGAAGCTTCGAATCCAAGCTCAGAAAGAGGAGAGAGAACAGACGTCTCAAAGTCAGCCAGCAGGAATGCGAATTTTGTCTGATCGACCGCAGAAAGCTGTACCCGAATGGAGACGACGAATATCTACTAGCTAACTGAATTCTACCTTGGCTTTTATCTGTCTTTCAAGGATTTTTTTCATCCCCCAGTTTTTACTTTCCTAGTAATCGTAGCTGCAGCAGCGTCATGGCTATTAGTATTGAAAAAGTTGAATTCACAAATAGAAGTGGTTAAAATCAGTTGCATTGGTGAGGAAAAACAGGGATACTTAGTAGGTTGATTGGACTTTTGATCCAGATTGACCGTGACATTATTTATATGTGCGCTTTTCTTGCACGGTGATTGGCTAAATTGCTAAGGAGCAACACGCATATATGTGCATGAGTCACTCTTGGCGCAACGAAAATGGTTAATTCTGCATTTTTACGAAGCAGTATTTAAGCATCAGGTGGCAGCCAATTTTCCATACTACTGGCCATTACAAGCCGTTCTTGAATCGTAACATTTGTGAAGAGAGTGAATTATACTAATGCCAATTAGAAATTGTGTAGGAAAAAGTCTACCGTGACTTTACGATTGAGTACAAACTAAGGCTCCACTCCATTAAAGGACATAGATTTGATCTCTACAAAGGCATATCTATCAAATAAACTAAACATATTCAAAGTGGAAAATTCTAAGATTTACCCCTCTTTATCTTTCTAGATGTAATAAGATATTGATTTGGAGAAAAAATCAAGTCCCTCCAAAGCCCGAGAGGAAATCCAAGTACTTCTGCAAACTAAATTCAGTAATTAAACGATAGACTTTTCAGTTACTGTGCCTGTGGGCTCAAATTTGCGAATGTTTTATCCGGAGTATTGGTTGACTTCTGAGGTTCCAGTTTCGATTAACTTAAACTGTGCACCAGGTATTGTAAAGTGCCTTGAAGGTTAAACAAGTTTACGGGGCTTTGGAAGATTAGCTAGCTAAGCGGCTGACATAACACCTCTGCACTACTGTTAATTACTGAAAATGAGCATGTGAAATTTTTCCACGAAAATCACCCTTTTATGACTGCTCTATATCGGCGAATTACCAAGGTTAAACATTACCTGACCTCTATATCACAATGAGCTATTAAGCACATGAAGCATTTATGTGAAGTGGTTTGAACTACCATTTAAAGTATTCGACTAATAGCATGAATTCACCAAGGAAATAATCAATATAGCCTCAATTTCAGTCTTGATGCTAGAATACCACCTGCATAAGGAGAACAAATATCATAAGTGTTCCATTACTTGAATGGATTATCCATGTTCTCCTAACCTTCAGAATCAATTATTTACTGTCCGAATTTGCTGATGATCATGGCTACGATATTCAGTGCAATTTAACTTATTGATTTAGTTCCTCAGTGGAGCATTTCACATCGACAAAGTAACCTCATCTTCCAGACAGGAGTAGAGTGCTCAATGTAGCGGAGCCGAATAGAAAACATTTGCTTAGTATTTGGAGTCTTTTGCTTTAATTTACACTTAATGGTCATTTATAGTTGATGAATCCACACGATCTGCTGTCGATAAATGTATGCATTTGTGCAATTACCTGGTGAATCTGTGAGGTTGGTAATTGCCAGCAAAAACACGAAAAATTAACGGGTCTAATTAGACTGTGAGAATATATTACTACCACAATTTTAACTCCATTAGAAGAACATTTTGAAGAATTTCAATTAGGTAGGTGAGAGCGTTATTGGGCACCCACATCACTAGGCCTGGATTTGGGCGATGAACACAAGTCACGTGATGTTCAACTTGTCAGACATGTGCGTTAACCTCTGCCCCATCGGTGCATATCCTGCCAAGTAGACACTTGTGTTTTCATGTCTAACAACGCACCTCGTTACCATTGCAGCAACAGTTGTTGAGTTAATACCTTTCAGCAAGGAACAGCAGTTATATTAGAGAGGTAAAAGATCGGGTGAAGCGTTCAAGTCGTGCTGACTCATTATTTGATAAATGTCTACAAGATTTGGTAAGTAACGGCACAAAATGTCTACTTAATTATCACCACTGACTGCTGTGTTTGACATGCATAGGCTGATAATATTATTTGCTAAAATATCATTTTAAGATCCTCTTCAGGGGAACAAAGATTAGGCCTTACACATGTAAACAAAATTTTAAAATCTTTTATTATTTTTCTTCTGGAATAGTTTCCTTCAAATATTCTTTTCTAAATGAAATTACTTGTAATTTATATGCCGTGTAGCAGATTGTTACACCAACAAGCAGTAAGAGGACAGACGAATGACGTGAGGGCATTTATTTTGGGCCGTGTCTGTCACAGAGCGTAGTCTCATTAAAATACAATTAATGATTTGTTAAACGATTGGTGGCTGGTCTCTGCACTCACGACCGCACTTGTTTCCTACGCGACAAGTAGCACGGCCGCACCTCCGAGTCTGTCTGAGTGAACACAAGATTTTTTGGTTCTTCCATGATAGCGCAGTGCACCCTACAGTTGCACCAATCAGCACAGTTTGGGGATTTTAAAATAAATTTGACATTTTATTCTGTACTTATACTCTATAATGTTTCTTTTTATGCAACAACGCCTATTCATGATTCAATTAATTTTATAAGCAATGATTTTTGCCCACGGGAACGAGGTAACAAACTCCCCAATCCAGTATCAATCGCTTCGAAGCGGATTTCACGAGTCACTTTTACGATATCCCTTTGAATAGAATAGTTGAACTGCAGACGTCATAATGTGCGGTTAGGTCGTTGTTATAGGACACGCCGCAGTTGCTCAGACCCTAAAGAGAGGGAGAAAGCCAAGACCAATCACGCAAGAACAATCCACAATTCAGGTTAGACCAGATTTGCTGATGTAATTTGGACGCTATTTTAACAACAGAAATCCGGTTTTGGTTGGATTGTGATTGGGCAGGAAATTTTGAACCAATCATGCCGTGTCCTAACATGTTTTTGACGTGGAAAAGGCACAGTGATACAGTAACATCGATATTTTATTTCTGGTTTCTATTTTTCACGCGTGTTCCAAGATAGTGAATTTCGCTCTCCTGATGCAAGTATTGATTAATCAGAGAGTCGGTTAATTCCTTCCGATTGTATTAACTTAATAAATAAACCATTTTTGAGTTGATAGTCATCTCCCGTTTTAGTTTTGAGTATGATAACTCTGGTTTTATAGTGGTCTTAAGTAGTGCCTAGCTCGTCAGGATCAGACTATTGACCCCCTAAGCGTACATTATTTGTAAAACAAAGTCATATATGTGCTTAACACAATTCGTTGGGTAAGCAAGCAAAACATATTTCTCAGGGAAAGAAAAAAAATGGTTTCCTAAATCATCAAAAGAGCCAAAATTTAGACAAATCACAAAGATAATAAAAAGCGAATGTAAATGAACACCGTAAAAGATATAACGCCACTGTCAAATTCGACGTATGGGACAATTTGGAATCTCCTTAAGGGAAATTATTCAAGTGATTCCTCCACTTGGAACAAGGAGATGAACCACTTCCAATCAATCTTATTGGAAAATATCGCCTCTGATTTACTATGAACATCTTGAAATTCTCTAACTTCGTCACACACAGGTTTGCCAGATGACTAACGCACAGTTTTATGTGCATTGATGGATCGCGGTTTTGAGAAACCAAATTCGGCTGCAAGTAGAGTCACCTTGAGTTAACTCTTTCTTTCGTTTCTAAGGTGAAACAACATTACTAATATCACCACATGACTCTCAGTGATTAGAAATAGTAAGTACTTACTTAAATGGGTTGGCCGCGAAGCTCTAAAGGACACAAAAATAGGAACTTATTCAAAGGGTCTACTGACCCCCTAGCTATATGAGAATTATGTTTATTCAAAATTGCATAATCGTTAAAATGATCGAAAATCATGGGGCATCGTTTGGTAAAATTTCGAGTATCGGTTTGAGATCGTGGGGCTAATTTGGAGGCTAATTAGACAATAACAGACACAGACTATGAAAGTAAGACCGTGGAACACCGGGATACGGTTTGGTCTAACGAAGCTATATTTAAAAAAATGAATAGGCCAGTCTATTTAAAAAAAACTCCAATAAATTTCGATTCTTAATTTCATTTCTGCTTCCTCTGAACCCGCTCTCTATTCCGTTTCATTCCATAATAAACCACTTTATCGTCTCCAAGTTCAGATGGGAAAGGATCTTGTGAAGCGATGGATTATAGTAGCGCAACTTTACTGTAGCTTGAAAATGAACTCAAACTTACTCTAACGTGTAAAAAACATTCTCAATGTTTGCAAATTTCAAGTTCAAAGTTAGCAAAATTTGTTCTTCATATCCTCAAGAATGGGAAAATTGACTAAATAATTCGTATTTTGACAGTGATTCGACGCATTAATTGATTAATTGGCAATGCCTAAGCCAACGAACAAACACGCGAGTTATGTATAATTTAATAAAGAACTTATTGTATTCTCATCCACCTTTATGGCTTCTAATTACTTATATTCGTAATTTTATAATTAAGTCAGTCGAATGGGTTATTGAAACAACGTGCTGGTATTATCGGTAAAAAAGCACAAAGTTCGTTGCCAATTAAACATGGATTAACCATGCCTGAAAATAAGTCGCTTAATTAAGTTCTTGTTAAAAATAAATTAGATTTAACGTTTATATTCATAGATAAATCTACACCATTGTGGAGTGCACAACGCTATCATAGCTGAACAAAAAAATCTCGTGCTCACTCAGGCAGACGCAAAGGTGCAGCCGTACTACTTGTCGCGTAAGTAGTAAGTGCAGTCTTGAGTGCAGAGACCTCTCAGACAGCCACTAATCGATAATCCTTGTATTGTTGAATAAACCCTTCATCGTACTTTAATGACTAAGCTCTTTGATAGACACTTGCCAATTCCAAATAAACCTGTTCCATACTGTGCGTCTGATACTTCTACATTGTTGAGGCGATCCTGCCATAGAGATTACTGAGCATAAGTCAAGGCTTGCTAATGTAACAATCCGATACAGGGGTACTCAAAGTAATTGTTTAAAATTTTGTTGAAAAATTTTGTTGTAGAAAATTCTATTTATGGCTCTGGATCTATCAATTTGTCAGAATGCTGAAATACCAATGGGACAGTTGAAATTTCAATAAATTAAGTATATTTTGCTATCACTGGGGGTACCAGGGATGCTAGTGACAAATCACAAGACAAATCTTTTGGATAGTGTAGCGGATGCCTCTCAAATAAGCCTTGACTAATCCCCTCCCCACTAACCTCTGTGACAACTTCCCGTGTTTTGAAATTGCTCCCGAAATTAGCTAAGTTACCTCAACAATATCGGGGAAACAGAGGGTGTGGTGTGAATAGTGTTTATTGTGGCTAAACATTTAAATGCTCCGTTGGCTACGGTGACCATGCAGTGACTATTGATTGTTGATTGGCTGAGAGGTCCCTGAGCTCATGCTGCACATGGTCGCACATGATGGTTACTGAATCAATAGGACATCGCCCGCTCCAAAATGTTCAAGCGCAAATGAGATTCTTTGGTTCAGCCATGTTGGCTTTGTGCTCCCCACAGCAGGATTCACTTCGCCTGTCCTCAAGTATGCTTAGTTCGTTCTCCCCCTCAAACCAGTTGTAATTGGTAGAATATAAAAGTATGCGAACTAGACCAGATGTGTTCACTCCAGAAGCTCCCTCGGCTTTGTGCATGGTTCCAATTACGTTACAATAAACGCACAAAATTGTCAGGTAGTAAACCACCCAAGTGCCCCAAAATCACTCCTTCCGTTTATTAGGCAACCCTAGTTCTATGTAAGAATAGAATCGCTCGATGAAATGCAACGAACTTGGAAATTATTCATGGTTGCTTATTAATGTGGGCTACGTTTTAATTAAGCCTTTTGCCATGTTGCAGGACTCGTCACTTTAATGGAAGCAAAGCTTGGTGAATTATTTGTGTTCTGATCAATTTCCTATTTATTGCTTCCAATTTTTACGTAAATCAATTAATATTTTTACATCCTACCAAATTTCACTTCCTTATAGATGAATTATCCATTCTAATTACGCTTGACTAGTCTCACGCCCTCATCGAGTTTGGACTCACACACACCTTATATACTGATTCGTAAGCCTAGGAGTATCGACATCCAGCCATCTTACTGTGCACATCTGACACCACCGTTTAACTGTCGCTGTTCATTCCCCTATTGCCCTGTCATGCCCCAAGGGGCCCCGTTATTGTTAGTGTCAAGTACAAGTGAAGTGAATCGTCACTAATTTTCCTCCAAGGTGAAAAGTATAAACAGCTCTGTTTTGGCCTGGAGGCGTCAGGCCCCTGTAAAATTTAGACAACCTTTCGTGTTCCAAATGAAAATATGACATTGAGATATCTTGGAGCCAGTTTTAAAGTATTGTCGAATTTAACATCACGTTGAGTATTTCACTAATTCAAGTTACTTTGGTAGATCCTTAAACCTTATGATAAGCACTGTTTTATTTGATACATTTATCACATTTGCTTTCATCTGACATAGCACAGATGGTTGAAACTGCCTGGATGAGAAGTGATTGATCTATATGCCATAGCTACTGGCGTAAGCTAACCTATCACAATCAATAGATTTCCAATGTTGCTCAGACCCAATCAGAAGTTCTGTTACTCAAGGAAATTATACTATTAAGTTATAAAAATTTCCCATTGAGAGTGGGATAGGTTAAGAGTGATTAGCTTTCTGATTATAAAACAACCTCTTCACTGGTGTTCTTACTTAACCATTTAGCCAATAATCGACGTTCCATTGCTCAAGGGACGAAGCCATGAACTTCTCTTTGGATTCTGTTATGGACAGCTGAAATTAATCTACACCATATAATTATAAATGACTGACAAATAATAAGACCTCGACACAGTATCCATAGTCGGTCAAGCAGACTGTATGTGGGTGTAATAGGGCCCAGATAGCAAAACAGATGCCCATCATCATCACGACGAGATATGAGTGATGTTTTAACAAAGAAATGTCCAATATGTAAACGTTATTTATTTATGAGTAAATTATGGTGACTTCCCGGTCACCTCAGTACTGATCTGGTGGCATGAGAGGCTTCATTTACTCCTCTTACTTGGCACCCGGGTCCACATCGATTTATTTTAATTTCCAAACACTGTTATTATCAATAAAGGCAGCAAATTATTGTGTGAGTTCAAGATAAGTGCGTTTAAAAATGGAATGAATTGTTGAAAGACAGAAAAAGGCGTGTTAATATGTTAAGAAAGTGTAAAAAATTCCTAAATTCAGTGTTTCCTTTAATTTGGAAATATTTATTTAAACAAATATTGGGAGGAGATTTAGACATGAGCAACGCTTCTTTCGACACAATATTTACGAAAGGAGGAAGGCGAGTGGAAGGTCTCACTTAGTGCCTCTTCATTCTTAAAACATCCATCACTAAGATTCTGAGAACGTTTGGCTTAAATTTATCCGTCAAGGTTAAGTGCACGAAACCTTTTCATAGATAACGATTTTCAAGAGTGAAAGTTGGCGTCTAATCAAGCTCGAATTTGACTGATTGTAGAAGAAAGAATCGGACATCTGGAAATGACAAAATTTGAAAGATCGTATGATGGTAACGCTTCCATCATTAGAGCAATAAAATCACTTGTGCTAAGAATGATTGGTTCCACATTGCGCCTACTAAAACCATTGTAAACATCACCTTTGGGTTTTCTGGATCATTGGGTATATGTCCCAATATGTTACATTACTATTACCACCAAACAGATTGAGGTCTTATCAAATTCGACATACAAACATCGATTTCACTTATGTTTCGCCTACAAACGATATTTTTGTTTACAATTTGGCTGCCTGTACAGCTGTGGCATTGCCTCGAAATGAAAATTGCATCGGCTAAATAAAATCAAGGCTAAAAAACGAGATTTACAGAGCAATTGTCATAATCAAAAAGCTGGAATAACCGTTAAAATGTCACAGCCCAAGGTAAATTACAAATTTTTATAAAAATTATTTTTGCAACTTGCGGTTTTAGATGGGTAGAAATTGAATTTTAATTGCATTTGACAATGGAAAATAATTCTCGCATTTCCACTTCACATGTGAAAATCAATAAAGCTCTACTTTGAAGGAAAAGTATAGACCTAATATACCCCTTCATTTAATTTAAAGCCCCTGTGACTTCATATTTTATTTTATGGGGTGTGCGACAGACTTACCTCCACATGGTGCACCCTGGGCAACGTATACTCATACTGCAAAAAAAGTATATAAATCGGCAGTTGACTTCAAACTACCATGATCCCACTGTAGGTCATATTCGACCACTACCACAGTACTTACCTCACCTTGTGTCTGTCTCTTTTACATCGATGACTTACTCTTCTGCTCCACCTTCTCGACTTTTTGTGACTTTGATGTTCCGCTCCTCTATGAAGCCGGAAGTCAACTAAAGGGTTATTGATATAAGTAAGTATTTTATGTTATAGTCAAGTTGGGTTGCACTTGATCGGTCTTCTTTCAATACGAGGATTTATTAAGCCATGCTGACAAGATTTGGGCAGGATTGCGCATTTTTTCATGACATTGGTTCATCGCGTGCACCACGAGTCCACAGTAGATGCGCTATCTCCTCTGCAAACGCTGTGATTACATTTTCGTGTTCCAGTGTTCCCAGTTCACCCATTTGACTCATGTCACTGTCATCTACGCTTATCTGAGCTTAAGGATACATGAAGATGGAAATGAGTATTTTTACTTAAATCTCTCGGTAGAATTCGATTTTCTCGATAAGGAAGCTCAATGGTGTCACTCACTAACCCAGGATGTGCGTTTGAAAACGCTACTTTGTATGTACAAAAGAATTATTAGCCATTGCTGGGCAAATTAATTTATCACCTGTAGTCGTCGGTCAAGACGTTAACTGGAGAAACAGTAAAATAGCTCGACAGGAGGTGACGTAGGAGAGAGAATAAAGGCAGGACGCCAAAGTATCCTCATTTCATTTGAATTATAGAATTAGTTTCCCAGGGTTACTAATTAACTAATTCCTCCGTGTTATAATATTGGCCAGTTGACCAATTGGGATAACTGATGACACCATCCCCATAATTACGAAAAATTAATTGTGAAATAGCCCCCGAAATGGAGAAGGGATCAGAAGGATGTCGAAATCAACCACAAAGTGTTCACCAGTCACCTGGTTCAACTTCCATTACCTTGTCATGTCAGGCTTACCACCCGAAGCAATTACTCTTTCTCAAAATACCAAAGAGTTGAAAACTAAGCATCCCAATCAATTTTTATCCTTGAAAAACTACTAGGCAAGCATGCACCAACAAACTCCGTTTGAGTATGACCCTTAATGTCAACACTTCTGATGCCTCTGGGTTAATCCCTATAAATCACAAGGATTAAATCTTTGTGAGAAATTAGAAATGAACGTTAGTTACATCTTTTTAGGGGAATTCTAGCAGCTCTATCTTGGCTACAAGACGCAATATCAATGGGTATAGAAAAAAGCCAAGAAATGCAGAGAGATCATCATAACGCTAAACGGAACCCGCAGTCTAATTTTGGAGCTGATAGCTTGTCGTATATGCGGGAGTAAACCCCCAAATAGAGCGAACTTTTTGAGTATCATGAATTTTTATTATAATCCCCTGAAAAAGGAGTACAATGAAGTAGGAGGGGGGAGAGGAGGAAAGAGGTAGGGGAATAGAGTGGCGAAGTCAAATTTCACGGCAGGCATACAGGCAGTTGGGGTAGACAAAATGTAGTATGCGAGTTGCATTTTCTAAAAAAGGCTGACGTGCTAGTGGAGTATAGAGTATGAGTGAAAAACGGCAGTAAAGGCGAAAGGGTGGAAAAGAGGCCACGAATGGGAGATGAGGAAATAGGATCCTCCTCAGACACGCGAACAGTATCACCAAAACAGGCAGAAATTCGGGGAAAACGGGAAATCATGTACACAGAGGGTTCGGTTCTTCTTCTGCTGTAGAGCAACAAAATCAGCTCACAAAGAAGTGTAGACCTTGCAAATAGCGTCGGCCCCTGCAGAGGCAGCAAAAGGCATGGTAGGATGCATTGCCACGGCATGGACAGACTCATTGTTCTTCACTCGATGACATGTCATCTCCTGAACGCAAGCTCGACTCTCAAGATCCCACAAACGGATAGATGAATCGTGACCTTGAGAAATTAAAGAGAACAATGAGATATCAGGTACATGCTCAGAGAACTTTCGTGGGAAAATTACGACATACGATTCAACAAAGAAGATCACAACCGTCAAAAGGTTGAAACTAGGAGACTATAGATAAAATTTTAAAAGATGGAAAAGGAATAGATGTTACATATAAACTGGTGACTACGGCTTATTTTAAAGAGCTCACAATTTTTAATTAAGGACCAAAGTAGTGAAACTGTTCGTGAAACCAACAACTATAAAGACAGCAGACTTGAAGACCTAGAGGAGCTCATCTTTCCCAAAACTATGATATTCAAAAAATTCTTTTGGGAAATTCAACGATCAAGCTACTAGGACGGCAGTGATCCTCCATGAAACATCTCCAAAGTTATCAAGAATTAGTGGCCTATAAATTGTTGGCAAGGCATTGCATTGGATTCTTATTGCATACAAAAGTCCACAGGAAGACTAATGTACTCCTCCACTGCAAAAGCAACAAACCACCGCTAGTTCAAGCGATGATCCAATTAAGAAATCATTTCAAGTAATGGTAAGAATATGATAGCAGGGCTTTTAATAATAATTTTTAGGTCAGGCTTGTTATTCTACGGCCTATTGTCATCCATAAAAGGAGAGAGGAATGAATCAGCAAGTGTGTGTGTTGAATGTTGCCGGTTTTCTCTTCTCGACAAAGTAGGGCGCACGCGAACACACGCAGGCACTGTCGTGTATGTGATTTAGTGTGCGGGCGCGTATAGACCTCTTGGCGTCTTGCCAGTTAGCTAAGGCAAGGCTAGCTAACTGACCTGACGTAAGGCCCTTGGAGGCAAGCACAAAATACACACACAACTTACTGCAAACGTAATAATACCCAAGAGTCAAACGTTGAAATGGAAGCCACTGTAGTTCAATACATCAAAAGTTTCTTCCGATAGCAGTATATCTGCTTCAATGAAAATATCGAAGGATGCTTCAGGGTAGATAAATTAAAATCTAATACCTCCTCACTGCATGGTGTAGTTCATGCAAATATTAAAAACGTGAAAAGAACGTGTTTCCAAACATTCCGGTAAAAAACGAATTATTTATAAATACGATTGGTAACTCGAATTAGATGATATTATTTTAAGCATGTGATGCCAGACTTAGCACTAATTAAGTATACCCCCCCCCCCTCCGATTCCCCTTCGGCTACTCGTGACGAGATTTAAAAATATACTAGGCAATCTCACTGGCTGAGAAGCTCACCAATACTAACTAGCGTGACAAGTAATTTCCGTAATAAGTCCTCTTGTGAAATTCAATTATCAATTTCGTTCAGATACTTACTTCCTGTGAGAACGTAAAGATCATGAGGATCAACAGTGAGACAGGTGACAGCCTCTAAGTGAGTGACAACAGTGGCAACACAAGCTTTGTCCGCATTCCCGCCTTGTCTGGTGAGATCATAGAAACGAATACAACGATCCTCGTGACCGGTGATGGCCAGTGAAAAGGTCTGATACATTGCAACGGAGTAGATACCGCGTGGACCCCAACTGGCTTTCGGATAAGTTATTGCATCTGAAGAGAAAAGAAGCACCGGTAAGATTTCCGCAAACAAAGCTCTTCCAAAGTTATTAGATGACGCTCCAAAAATATCTGTCTATTTGGTCATTACTAATACAGAGTAAAGAAACTCATAATAGCAAATCAGAAGATCTAAGATTGATTTAGCCCAAATGGTGGAGTTTCTAAATAGGCAACAACTCCTATCACATTAAAATACGCCCTCCCCCGTTACGAGTGCATCCTTGTAGCTCGAAGTAGTTGAAGTACCCGAATGAAAGTCCCTAAAATATATTAATGAGTAGGACCATGGAAGATGCGCGTTTCCTTAACTAGCACGATTACTACCCTCAACACTTCGTAATAAGAGCATCTCAACTCGATTAAAAGTAGAACACACAAACTTTAAAACATAGTGATTTGGGAAGACGAGAGAACTAAATAAACGTATATCTTAATCAATGATTATTGACACATTCTTTGCAAGCTGATATCTTCGAGCAAATTACTTTTCCAGACTTGTGATTAGGACCAATTTAATTACCTAAGCTACATTTAAAGCAGTGGTGAGCCGAAAAATTGCTCTATTTAATTAAAGTTGTAAATCATTGCAGCCTATAGTTTGTTGGCATTATGTCTAAACTAAGTTGATCACTGTCACACCATATTGTTAAAACTAGAGAAGAATTATCAGATAGAAGTTGTCATCTCACTTGTATCAATAGGGGCGGCTTGGGTGGTAAAGGGATCACTTCCGAACTCAGAGTCAGTAGCAGGTCCTCCAGTTGGCGATTCTGTTGGCGGGGGGGCCTTGTTCACAACTTTACCCGTCTCCATATCTATCAGAGCAAGCCAACCGGTACTGGTGCTCACAAGACATTGGGTCGAGTTGGTTGGATCAGGGCGACTGTTGAAAAATGTTATGCAAGTTGGTCGACCGACCGCTGCTTCACTTCCTACAATGGTGGAAAAGGAGAGCTAAATGGGTTCGAATAACACTAATGAGAGAAACGACACACACAATGCAAACACGCTCGAGTCACACTCTTTTCCCCGTTCACCGTTTTCGCTTCTCTTCCTCCTGATATTCATTTTGCCCCTTCACTCTCCCTCTCTACTTCCCATTGCTGTTGTACAATATACCTTGGCCTATTCGCAAATCCTAGAATATTGATGTCAGATGGCCGATGGCTTAGCCATACACACTAGTAACAACAAGAGGGATTGTCCTTTTACCCCTACAATGTATGCCGAAGCACACAAAGTCAACGTGACACTAGATAAGTCTAACTAATAAAGGAGAAAGCAAATTTAGAGTTTTATCGGGGAGGCGGCATAGCTCCTACCTACCCAATAAGAGCATTGGAAAATGCTTTTTAAAGTGAGCCGACACCATGGGAATCATTAGTGCATGCTATTTGGATTGCATAAACCGTGAGAATAAGTTGGGGTTTCCTCAGCACACAGATATTTGATGGTCAAATGTTGCTTCACATAGATCACTCTCTCATAGGCACAGTCCGTGCAAGTCAATGTGAAGTAACGAGTCCAAATATGGCCCAGGCTGCTTTTTTTAAGGTTTGGTTAATACTTCAAAACAGTAGGCGATTAAGAGGTGTTTGAAACACTTTCCATTTCTTAAGTACCCAGTTACCAAACCAACAATCCGGTAACTAAACTCCAATAGATGATATTTTTTCTTTCTAATTTCTAAAACCCAAGTATTAGGAAAAAAGAAGGTTATTCAACACTCAGGATTAGGAAAATGTTTGTCTTAACTACTTGAAATCATAATTTCACTTAACTTACCCTGCAAAATGAAGTGTAAAGTACGAGACGATCATTATTACAATTAGTAAACAACTCAATGATATTTTTGAGTCCCCCAAAGGCCATGTAAAGTTGTAAACATTATATTCAGATCAACACACCAAATTTACTTGAGATAACTGCGAAACACAGATGAGTGTTTGAAACGAAACTTTTAACTCTACATATTGGCAATTCAACGCCTTATTAGTGAAATGTTATTACTCACTATTGAAACGGTGATACAAATTACCATCATTACACCGTCTCCCAAACTGCTTAATAATTAATAGAAATCTTCCCCCCCTCCCTTTTGACATAAGAGTCAAAGAATGTGTGTATTGGGAAATCGGAGACATCTTACTAAATACCATATTGAAGATTTAACCTCCTCTATGTACATCATCTCCAAAGCCTAAGGCTACATTAAGTGAAAAAGTAAGGGACAGTAAAGCAAATTTCCTCAAAAATCAGTTACCATTTAAAATGGTAGAATAAGGTCATGTAATTGCATTCATTTGGTTAGAATCAACTTCAAACAAAAGAAGAGCACTTACCAGACGGTAAGATAAGCTCATTAAGAAAGATGGTGCGAGAGGGAGTGATGGGATCGATGGGAAGGGCAACCGCTGCGGTATCATCTCCAATGGGCACGTCGGACTCAAGAGACCAGAAGGAGACTGCTGAGGAAGTATCCACTGACGCTAACAGTGGGAGACTCGGGTGCACTGAAATTGACCACACTGCATCGCCTGTTGAGTCTGGACCTGCAAGAGGAAAAAGCCCATAAAACAATTTTCGAGACAAACGGCTGCTAATCACTCAGTTGATGGGACGTATTTACAGAAATCTATAATGACTAGGAAAGGAGTGTGCGATAAACTTACCTCACGTGGTGCACCCTGAGCAACGTATACCCATACGGTAAAAAAATATGCAAATCGGCAGTTGACTTCAAACTACCATGATCCCACTGTGTGCCATTTTCGACCACTTCTACAGTACTCAACTTACCTATTTTTCTCCACCTTTGTCTGTCTCTTTTTCATCCGTGAATCACTCTTCTGCTCACCCTCTCGACTTTGTGAATTTGACGTTTCTCCCCTCTGTGGAGCCCGAAGTCAACTAAAGGGCTAATGATAACTATCATAAAGCCTGCCATTTGATATAAATAAATAAATATTAACTAGGAAATAAGGGCTTAAAATTTGTCAAAATAGAAAATTACATACTGTTGACACTCGATTGGCCAGCTTTAATTAGAAGGATTAGTTGTAAGTACTAAATTTGCGATTTCAAGTAAGGAAAGTGCATATTAACTGCTGCAATGCAAGCGTACATCTATTGCTGATAAGCAAGAGAAGGTAGAATGAGTTGGTGAAAAGGCCTTTTAAGGCTGAAAAGCAGCACACAAACGAAAATCAAGATATTTTCAGATGAGCAGGAAAATAATGCTATGCTTTTCGTGTGGTAACGCTTACAGCATTCTACCTAACGCACATGTTGACTCATTTACCTGTTCCGCCCTGGTTTGTCGATAATTCTGTTTAGGTTACCCCGTCAGAAAAAAGTCTATTCCATTTACCGTACCATAACTATCTTCTTATAAGGTAGGTTCGCTGTCGAGGTTTAATGCGCCTATATGCTCAACATCACATCGCAAAAAGACAATGGCTAGAAAAATATCATTCTAGATTCTACCACGTCAGGCGAGTTAAGAGCAAACAGAGTGAAATTCACAGAAAATCACTCAGAAAATGTTAAGGAAAATTTTCTTCTGTTATACGAGCAGACAAACTATTTAGAGACATACGACAGACCAATCGATCACTTGCAAAAGCGCATTCCCACATGTAGCTTAGTAAATTGCATTTTACTTTTCTAAGTACACGTTCAAGTCAAATTGTGTAGTTAATCACGAGTGGAAAACAGCCAAGTGCTTTCACTTTCTTGCTATCATTATCATCATCATCACAAAATATGCTAATTCAATGTGATTCAACCACCAAACATGTAAAAACAGCTAGTCAATTACCTGATTAACAATTCAATTAAAATAGTCAATCTACACAACAGAACGCCGTCATCAGTTTTGTACCCGCAAAAAAACAGTAATTTTACCCACCGTTGTGTTGTATTACGCCATGAATTTTTTTCCTTATTCACTATCAACACTGGCGATTTTTGATTCCTTTTACTTATGGTGTAATGCACTAATACACAACTACTTTGTGGATATATGGCAATTGCAACCTTGAGCTGACTATTCGAAATAAATGAGAAAATATGTCTTTAAATTGTACAGAAACTTAAGTCACTTCAGTCATCAACCGTCAGTCTCGTTTTCCTTTTAATAGTCTCTTGACTGAAGAAGTCATAAGAATCAAAGCGATGACAAGTCCAGGGATAAAAGACAATGCAGTGTAAAGGCTTTTCATAGACCTCACTAATATATGGCAGCCAACAAGTTTATTTCCTCTAACTTTTCAATTAGCTTTACCGCTACATGTTGGAATCAAAATATCTACAACTCAAAAGCCCGTGTGATAGTCATTAATAATGAAAGGAAAACTTACGTCTGAGCAAAGGACCACATTCATTAATGGTCTGGGTGAGGGAGTAGAGGTCAAGGACACCTGTGAAAGGGTCAGGAGAGGGTAAACGCCAACCCCGAATAAAACCGTCCATTCCGGAGGAGTAAACAGCACTTCCACATTGTCCCACAGCCGGCACAGACACTGAAAGAACGGGTCCATTATGTCCACGATAAATGTGAACCGGGTCTAGATCCGGCGGAGCATTTGCTACAAGAGCAGCAGCCAACTGATTTCCGTTCTTTACATTACTTACGCTCTACAAGTTAGAGAGAAAGGAGACCCCATTAAAAACCCCACAAATCATTACAAGTAGGTGAAAGAGCGAGACCCAAACTAGGGCGCAACTTACGAATCTCCCTATCGTAATCGATCCCATAGGCTATTTTAAGGTGAAATTAGAAAAAGAAAGAGAAATTCCAAATAAGCATACTTAATGAACACTTACCGGTTTAGGTGATCCTGGTTTTCGTAGTGCCCAGAGCATAACTAGACCGTCTTCACCCGAAGAGAAGAGATAGGGTTCACTGGGGTGAAAGGCAATAGAGCGAACACCGTCGAAGTGGCCTCTCAGTCCGAACTTCTTTGTCCATGGACGCCTAGCACCAGTAGTAGCTGATTGTGCTGTAGAGGGCTTTTGACCGAATCCCGAGTTACTTGAAGGAAAGCCCCCGGTTTCAGAGTGATCACTGTCCACAGCTACAGAGGTGAAAGCATATGAGGTAAGATGTATGAATTTAATGAATATAAGAATGGTATGTGCGCTGGTCTCAACAAAATTTCGTTGGGAGCCTTTACTTTATAGCTTTCGTTTGCTTTACCTGGTGAGATACTCTCTTTGAAGACTACCAATCTGAGAACACCTGATACAAACATTCACATTATATCTATCCCACTTTCATTATGATAGTATAGCAAGTTCCCTCCTTGTATGAGTCTCAGTTGCTTTGCCTCTTTATAAATTTATCAGCAAGGTCACTCTAGAATAGCCAATAAAAAGTACTTGTTAAGAATTAATCAAGTTTCAGGTCTATACGAAGGGAAGTTCAAAACCACTTCACATTGCAGTGAGATTTCTACTCCCATTTTCACATATATTTCAAAACACCAAAACGGTTATAAAAACAAAGAGAATAATGCGAATTGCTAGAACTGATCCTTTTTGTGCACTGGTGGAGCAATGATGAATGGAGTCATGAATTCATAAGTGATAAGGCGAACGGACTGTCCGGCCACAAATTAAGTATAGCCAATAGAAAGTGAAGAAGACTTCGATTTTCTCCTTGAAGCCACCCCTGTACAAAAGACAACCGTTAGGACGTGTTTGCTTAGAAAAGCTTGGGAGTTAATATTATCGTTATCAAACAGACTCGTTTTGCCAAAATGTCACCCTCATATTTTCAGCTTGGAAGCTACAAGCGTTCACGCCACATCTAACTCAATCATCCATTATGTACAAGATTACCAGCATAGTTAGATATCCAATAAACACGTACCGGTAAAGCATGCTTCTTCCTCAAAGCCTATACGTAGAAAAAAAACTGTTAAAAACGGAATAAATCACAGCATAGAATAAGTAATAACCGAAAACATTACTTAAATTAACTCTTTACTCTTCCTGAGAGAAAACTGAAATTTTCTAATGAGAATGTCAGACATACCACCATTATCCGAATCATTTGAGACAGTAAGACCGGCAAGGTCCCCTAAACCCGCAACAGCAGAAAGCTCCTCTCCTTCACTCTGACTGACTGAGTTAAAAGGCGTCATACCGGGAGCTACACCAGGAGCCACCGACTCACCGTCAACAGTTGAGTTACGCCCAGCCCCACCAGTAGGTGGCCAAACCGCTTCATTCAATTTCGGCAGGCCTTCACCATTACTAGCCTCCTTGTCCGAGAGAGAATTCAAGAAGTCCTAGAAAATTATTTAAAACTAGTCAAAAAAAGATTAGAAGACTGAAAGGGGAGTTTCTGATTTTTACCATTATATGACTGTCCATACCAGCCTTTCGTCCAAATCGTTTCGATTGTCCAGTGCGAGAGTCAAACCCCGGAAGCATAGACGCGAGCCCCTGAAAAGAAAAAATCATGGTAAATTAGAGAAGACTAGAATTTTCGTCCAATTCTTTAACGGTTAAAAATGGTAAAGGGAAAACATCTAGAACTAAAGTTAACTATCAGCAAAACTACATTTCAGTTTATCTCCAAGATTATTAAATTTGAGCATAAACTGAGAACATTAAGAAATCGCAACATTTTGGATGAATTCAATGTGAATTAAAGTGCATAATAGTGAGAAACCTCAGAGTGTTTATACATTACAGCAGAGAAAAGAGCAATTAAACAGTGACTAGGAAACTGCTTATTAAAGGAGAATAAAAACAAGAGCACAAAAGTAACTCAATGCTCAATCTTAAACGAAAATGCGCAATGACTATACGTTGCCGAATTCAAAATGAACAATGATCAACAGTAACTATTCCATCAAAGAGCCTTGTAAATAAACAGACTTCAGTTGACTTACGCCAGGAGTTGGTTTATCATCATTCCATGGGGCTTCTGCGTCAGCTCCTACAGTAGGATTTGTCTTATCAATAGGCTTTGGGGCAGTGTCCAAGAAATCGAAATTGCGTAAAACAGCTTCCTCGTTTTCTGGCAAGACCATAGAGTTTCGATTTGAGCTAAAATGTTAAAAAGCGTTAAAACCATAATATAAATGCTAAAGTAACTTATAGAAAAGAAAGGAACACCTCTTTTTTAAGCTATCATTTGAATGATCCGTTTCCATCAGATCACCATTAGTAGAGCATAGCAACTGACGAACGCGACTCTGCCGAACGGCCAAAACAGAATCTGTATACCCGACCTCTTGTAGAAAACTAAAATTACAACGCATACCAAGTATGCATGGTTTAAATAAGCCGTTTAGATAAATAAATGAACAAAGAACTCACTGTTTTAACTTCAGGCGACTTTCTCTCCATTTAGCATTACTTTGAAGTGCCTGCTCTGTGCTAAGTGCTAACTGTCGACCTGGATCCATGATATTTTTTAAATCTGTTTTGCTTTCCATAGAACTATCCGGTCCAGGCTTTGAGTTCTCATCAACCGGTTTCTCTGAATAAGAGTCGATGGATAACTTTAGCTGGTGATACCGAACGCGCTCTTGTTTTAGAGCATGTTCAAGCATTTTGATTCGACGAACAAGATCTTGCTTAATGTTTTCTTGGCCACGGCGTTCACCCTGAAGGAAAGCTATCCTTGCCTGAAGTTCCGCTCTTTCCATTTCCCATTGAGAACGTTGAAGTTCTAAGCGTGTCCATTCTGACTGAATGAAATGTAGGACACTCTGAATGGTGTACTGTGTTTGATTGTCCTTTTGATCCATACTATTATTAGCTTCCCCGCGATCATACCCTTGCGAAGCGTAAACTCCGGCCTCATCCATTTTACTCGTTTAGGGCGGTATAGAAAACCGGCAAAATGAAGCTGAGTTAATATATTATAACAACATTTAAAAATGACTTTAAGCTATATTTTTTCATTCTCTTCAAATTCATAAGGTTGTTTGAATTAATATATTGTCAAATTTTATTTTCTTTTACCAAATATGGCACACTGAATACTTTATTGACATGTAATTAAATCAATCATTTATATTTTAAACCTTGACCGCTTTTCATAAGCTGATAAATTCAATTTTTAATTAGTGCAGTTAGCGGAAGTTTGTGGTTATTAAGAGTGTGCTTCTCCTAATTCAATAAAATATTTTATATCTTAATAACTGCAGTGTAAGAATCAAGAGGATGGTGATATTTAAGCTAATGGGCACAAAAATAACAATTTTTTTCGACTATAGTGGTATTCGTTAATCTAGTGCTTCAAGTAATATGAACAATTAATTAAAGAATTGCACTGATGCCCCAATGTAAATATTCTTGTACATTACATCGATTACAGAAAGACTTGTGAATGTAAATTTTACTGATGGCAATATTTTTCTCATAGGGTGCTAAACCCTGTTTGATTAGGATCGTAAATCAACTTTGTTGACCGGATTAAAGCTGATACATGCTCTCAATAAATCAACTATTGTAAATAAGGTGGGAAATCTAAAACAAAAATATTTAAATAATTGTAAATTGTTGAATTCATTGTTAAACAACATTGAATTAGTTGACTTATTGGACACATTAGAAAGAAGGTAAAAAGCTACCTTTGACAATACAGAGACGGCGCGAATACAGAAAGGAGGGATTCAGAAAAGTGGGCAGGTTTGGAAATATGGCCGAATTCATGAAAAGGATCCATGCTGCACCGCAATTGCATCTTAATCAGATATGTTATATGTTAATTTATAAGCATTCTGGAGAATTACAGGTTGCTGAATTGCTGAAGAGAATTTTGAAATTTAAAACTCTATATCAAGGAGTAATGATAAACATGGGATTCAAAAAATTTAATTGCTTTTAGCCTTGTTTGGGAACTTTTGGAACACACTCTTAGTACTGTTCGGCCATATTTTGGTCTACATCTATCTCCGTTTCAATGACATTTACTCTACGTTTTCGTTTCTAGTAAGTACTGATTACCCAAAATGAGGTCATGGGATATGAATAGCAGAGTCATTTTACAATGAACCTTTTCAAATATATTTCAGTTTAAAAATGCAATTTAAGCATTTTTAGTATTTTTGCTATCTGAATCTTCACAAATGTTATACTGATCTCATCTTTCGTCTGGTAGACCACTAAAAACCAGTGGTAAACCATTAAAAACAGTTTGAATATAATGAAATTCATAAAACTCTAAATAAAACGTTATCTGGTTTGAAATGGTATAAAAACGTTTTCGGATACGTTTTAGATTCCTAGAAGCATGGTAATACCTTATAAAGTAGCCACGTTTTACTAAAATTTAATCAACAACATTAAAATTTTTTATGTGAAATCCACCTTTTACTTTACAAAAGTGGACATGTAATATTTTAAGTCTACCCATAACCTCTAACACATTCAAAGTATGTCTGTTTGTGGTGTTGTTCTGATGCCTTCTGGCCACTGCACACAAGTAGATATTAATGTTCAGGAGCTAAGTCCCCTAGAACGTGAATTCAGTCATTTAGATGAATCCCGTTCATGGAACTTATTCTATGAGGTATGCTATTTTGCCTTGAATTACACTCTTAGCAAATACAAAACTCGGCTACTATTGAAAGCTCAAAGCTAGGCTTGTCTGCTGCAACTGAATCCGAAAACAGATGGAAAAATAGATACAGAGATATTATCCCCTGTAAGTTGGGGTCTTGATTTGACCTTTTTAGATGATGAAACCCGCGTTCTATTACAGAGTGAATCAACTGGAGATTATATTAACGCAAATTATGTCAAAGTTAACGAAGTCCCCTCCCGCCGTTACATTCTCACACAGGGTCCCCTTCCTCAAACTGTCGGTCACTTTTGGCAGATGGTTTTAGAACAGAAATCTCGTGTAATAATTATGCTTAACCGTTTTACCGAGAAAGGCACACTCAAATGCTTTAATTACTTCCCTCTAAATTCCCAACAAACCCTCACCTTTCCCGAATCAACTTTTTCAGTAACTTGTATTTCTGAGGAGAACAAGGGACTCTATGCTATTCGAACTCTGGAAGCTGTCAATTCTGATGTAATTTTGCCTTCTTTTAGAAGAATTTCAACTCGGTGATTGATCTAAATGGCTTCCTTTTTCTCATCATATAGACTAATGAAGCTCATAGAATTCAGCATTTCCACTACACCCGTTGGCCAGATTTTGGCGTTCCTGACTATTCGGGCAGCATGTTGAATCTCTTATGGGATGTTCGACGGACTGGTGCACTGGATGATCCTGACCGTCCAGCTATTATTCATTGTAGTGCTGGAGTTGGGCGTTCTGGAACCTTCATATTAATTGACCTCGCATTAACCATGGTCCGTTCTATTTTGTTTGCTCTCATATATGTTTTAAGTCTATTTCGACTTCGATGTTCTTTTTAAATTTAAAATCACATTGTGTTGCTTATTAATCTTGCGGGCAAATCAGCGCTTAACTTGTCAACTACTTGGCATGTCTCTAAATTTTTATGCTTTACCCTCCGTTGTGCAATTCATTTTAGATCGATTTTGACATTGCCTATGGGTTTTGCGTCCATTTAGGCTTCTTAATTCAACCAAACCTTAAAACAGATTTAAGCAATGTAAAGCCAGTAATAATTTGTTACAATAAGTCGATTTCCAGAGAGAAATAAAATCTAATAGAGTTTATGTTACGTTGCATTCATTTTGTACTCTCCTGTATAAATATTGTTTTGTTTAAAACTTGCTTTCAATATTTAGTAAACTCATGTTCTCTTATGGTCAATCACTTAATTCCTTTACCTTAGCACATTTCATTGCAAAGCCTATTTCGATGGGATATATGCCTAGTTCATCAATTTTGGCCATGAGAGCCAAGCTTGTCGTCTGTCAATTCTGGCTTCTTCAAACCTTTCCATAACAGAGAAATCGTGCACCACATACCAGTCAAGTTAGGTTTCATTCTTAACTCATGCGCACAGCCGTTTAGAAATTGGCTCTAGTTGACATTCCACGACAAGTCAAAGTTATGAGATTTCGAGTCTTTTCTCCTTTTTTACGCGTCAATCTTCTAATAGTTCTGCCTCCGTTATCATACAGACATTCACTACTAATCTACTTTTTATTCGTTAATTGGCACTAAGGTAGGCCTGTTGTTGTTGTTTTATTTTTGGAGGGGGACGTATGAGAATACCAGAAGTTACGATCATCGTAGGTTTTGTTTCCTCTTAACGGATATTAATTACTGTTTTGATATTTACCGGCTTTATTTCACAGTGTTTTATTATTCCCAGTATTAGTCATTAAATAATTTTGCCAAAGGAGTTTAGCATTTGGATGCCATAACCTTCGCCAATAATATTATTGCTAATTTGTGTTCGAATACTCTAGTTGTTGAAGGTTTTTCCTAGATCCAATGAGTATTTCATTTTATTTCTTCCATATATGTATATGTATAGGCTTACTCACAAATGTACTTTAAACAAGGAAATCTTTCTCTCTATCGTCTCGTATGTATCTTATCCAACACTTGCTAAATAATTCATACTTGTCATAAAGTGAGCTTGTTATTTATAGAATGTGTTTATGCTAATTTGCCATGCATTATCATATCCACTTGCCATGAAATTTATATACATCATACTCGAGCAACAAAAAATTACTCCTTTACGCACACCCACAAGTCATTGTCAATATTCCTTAAATGACCTTACCCGATTTTCATAGTCTCAATAACTGGAAGAAGTCATTTCATGTTCTCGTCGCCCATCGTTGTGAATGAGAAATTTTCAACTGTTTGCTGAATCATCTCAAGTTATAGAGGCTACCGACGTCCGGTTTTTCTCCTATATTTCTTGCTTAAAATTATTCTAGCAGGCATATCGATTGTTCAGTTGCGGTTTGTGGCTGTTCGATGACCTCTTGTGTTTTTGATAAATTGTGGATTTGGGGCTCTGATTGGATTTATGAAGTGTCGACCTAAGTGTCTCCTCTTCTAAGGAACTGTCAGTGAGTATTTATCTATTTTTATTACTGTGTTCCAGCACTCGTCTTATAGAGAGCCTCTTTAATAGGTATTTTTTATTTTTATTTACGAATTTTAATCAGCACGATTGATTATGTTCACTGTGGATAGGAGTTGACGATTACCATATTCGTGACCTCTATACGGACGGCTACGTAGGTCGCGTAGCTTAAGACGCACTGTGGCAATGTTGTTTTGTGTATTCGACAAAACTCACTTCTCGCCTAATTAATTGCTCGGAGCTAAAATAGCCGCTTTTTCCCTGGCCTTAGCAATAAACGATGTCTCTTCGTACACTATTCCAGTAGTAGTGTCCTTTTGCGCAAGCACGACAGCGTTTCCTACCTATTCCTAAATTGTCCCTTCAGTGAAGATTTCTTTTCTTTGCTTTCTTTTTCGTAAAGCACAGCATCCCGCTTTTTGGCCTGTACTTTAGTTTTTTTTGCCTTGCAAACCTATTATCTTTATAGTTTTATCAAGTCGTTTCCTACTTTTTTAGAGGTGCTTTAGAAGCACTGTTTGTTCTTGGTGTGTTCAGTTTTATTAATAGGAGAAAATGAGGCATTGTTTGTTGGTATTTTCTGCACTGCCATATTGTGGAATATCCTAATTTAGTTAGTTTCATGCATATAAGCCAGTGTACTCGACGCCATTGAATGTCGTCTAGAGTTTCCTATTCTCTAACCTAAATGCCTACAGTACACTTGATAGCGCCTATACATTTATTAATTAGCTTCAATCACCACTATTACTACTACTACTACCTTTGATGCACTTTTGTTTGCAATTGTGCGATCTCTACTGAGCCTCTGAATAAACTGCTCTTTTTATACCTATGTGGTGGTAGGTGCCCTGAAAATCACTTAATGCCAAATCACTAATAGCGAATCTAAGGCACAAGCATATTTTGTTCTTGAATGCTATTTAACTAACGTCGTCATTATTTCTTCTACTCCTTTTTTCCACGCAGACTGTCTGACTGTATTGTCTATTCTTTGCCTTTCCGTGGTTTATTTTATCCATCTTGGTGGCTTGACTATTGCTACCTCAAAAAAAGCAACTTAACAATGCTTCATGCTGTGAATATGTCGTCTGGTAACTTTTGTTTACTGTAAAGGCTTGCTATGAAACTACAGATAAGTATTTGGGAACCTCTTTCGATTAATTGCTAATTATCAACTAGTCCCAGTCTCTAGGTGTGTGCACTGATGAAGTTCGAACTTATAACAACCGCCTAACTCGCAAACTTGCACATTCAGTGCTAAGTCACTGGTGTGTTGTGCATACACGTCACTCCTATACACCTGGATGTTAGCAAACTATCTATTAATAGTCGCTACTATTAAGAAGTGGTTGTTTTTTATTGTCTTTGTGGTTTATCTGCCCGCATTACTGGCGGTGGCTGCTGTTGCTGCTGCTTGTGTGGCCATGAAATTCTCTCTTGAACGCGCAATTTTCCTCCACATAAGGGAATTTTCGACCAACATCATCCTCTGAACTCCTCCTGAATGTGGGTGTCTTTAGAAGTTGGCTTGCCATATTATATGCTAAGGAACAACAATTTATCCAAATTTATTTCCTCTTGGATTCCTTTTCGCTTTTTGTGGAATAAGTGTAAAACAAGCGAGGTCTTAGGAGCAGCTTATTGTGAGTAAAGTGTAGGCAGATTTTGAGGGAGACATCCGCAAACTGGAAAAGTGAATTTGTATTCGAATATTTTGTCAGTGAAAATTTAAACGAGGGGGGAGTAAATGTCATCGAGGAGGATAAAATTGGAATTTATTAATTAATTAAATAACACAGAGGGGATAATTTACATTGCCAATACAATTCGTTTCGTCTATTATAGCAGTGCTGATGGAAGCAGTAGGTACATCTGAGTTTGGCGAGTTCAGGAGCGCGCACAAACGAGAATATGACAGAATCGATCGAGAATCTACATCACAAAATACGCAGTTATTGCCATTAATCTGTGTACACTTAATCAATGCGGTTGGTCATTCCGCTTGATGGATGTGCGCATGTGATCGTCGAACCCGTAATCTCTCACTTCTCAAACAATCACGCTGACTTCTGAGCTATTAATATTGTGCTTATTCGATGGGTTAAACATGTTTCTCTTCCTAATATATGCTTAGTTTTTTTCGGCTTGCTTTTGACTCACTTGCATTCTCTGATTTTCAAACTGATATGTCCATTCTCTTTCTCAACCTGGGTGGTCTGGCAAAAGTTTTCGCCAGTAATTTTGTGTTCATTGTCTCTATTTTTCTCTGTACCTATCCAGGCTGCATAATTTCAGCTTCCCAGGCTCCAGATTAGGTTGGAGTTATCATAACCCAAAAATGACTCTCGCCTTTTTATTATCATTACCTCTCTAAGTTAACTAACACACGCACACAGACACACCCATTTCTGCGGTCAGAACTAGGGTTCTCTCTTTTTTATTCATCCGAATATTTCTAGAGAACGTTCGGTGGTGGGTGCAGCACAACACACACTTTCGCAGACGTCCGGCATCCGGGCTTGTGTCGACCTAGAGCAAAAAAAGGTGTTCATTGTGTTCTCAATTCTAGACCCCTCCACGTCCAGCATTTGCTTGGGTCTGTCATGTCTTGCTGTAGGCGCGAGATTCGCTACAAAAATCGGCATTTTTGTGCGTGTCTTCTCTCACCTTCAAAATTTACCCAGTCGGTGAGATTCCGAGCAGATTAAATAACTTGCTTGGGAAGTAAACTATCACCAAGTGGCAAATTAGAACTCTGGAGGAAGCAGTTTCATCCAACTAAAATAAAGAATCAATAACCAATACGAACACGAGATACCATATTTGATGTTCCAAAGCATTTACTATACGGTTTTATTAGCCTCAATAAGGCGAATTTTTAACGCTAATCTGCAATCTACTCTTACAATTATTTTCGCCATATTTCACAAATTATCTATTTGATTTCTCGGAAAATCTTTCAGTCTATAACTATTTCATTTTTTAAAGCTTTTAGAATTCATCCTAAGCAATAACTTCATTGCCAATTAAATATTTAAAACCACTATATGGAATAGTTAATGCATCTTTTTCTGTGTTTAACACTTCTAAATTGCACGAACAATTGACTTCGGGTTAATGAAGGCAGACCATTTTCCCGACCCAAATTCACTCAGAGAGATACTCCCAGATAAAGCAAATTTCAGAAGCTCTGTTTTTTTGGCTTTTCTGCTTTAGTACTTATTTTCCTAATAATCACTTGATTTAACTATGGAAATTGGTACTTTCAAAATTTTTGGGTGTTATCTACAATTTCCTATACTGATTAGACTTTGGTTATTTCAAACCTAATACCAGTGTCACATTAACGTTGTAGATTGAAAAGCAGAACAGTATGGAGGGGGTGAATCTACCGTCCCTGCTTATTCAACTTCGTCAGTGTCGAATGGGCATCATTCAGACGGCCCAACAACTCCGCTACTCCTACGCAGCTGTTGTTGAGGGTGGAAGGCTACTACTAGCCACGCCTCCCGAGGAAAGACTTGATCTTGTGGTGAGTTTTCCACCATTTCAGGGACTCTACTGTCTTTCCTTAGTACTATTAATATTTTGTTGTGGCCTGGTTGTTGCATGCTTGTGTTGCAGTGATTAGGGTTCAGATCTATTAAACCAAGGATCTCGGTCAATTATGAAAGTGATAGCTAGTACTACTAGACAAGTATGTCGGCCAAATCTCATTTTCTCATCGTCGGATAGATTCTAGCCTATCTTTAAGTTCCAAGTGAGAGTGGGAAAGTGCTTCCTTTAAATTCAACTTTTTCCTCTTACTCTACTTACAAAAATCAAAGCAGTTTAAATCTGCCATGTTTTATCAACTCAAAATCCCCAATGCAATAGCCATGAGGAAATCGCACACGCAATGCAATTGGTTGTTTCAATTGTCAGCTAAAATTTGAAGGATTTGATTTTATTAACTCAATTCTATGAGTCCCACAGGTTTTAGCTTTCTCTACCATCTGTGCTTACTGAAAATATTGTACGGCCATTTATTGGCGTCTGATTATACTGAATGACTGGAGGAGTCAACTATAAATTGACATTGCGCTTATGAGTCTTTAATATGCACTAGTCTGTTACCACAATGTATTTTGAGGCCTATTATAGCATGCATTTTGGCTGCAAGTGCTTAGGCTAAGTAGATTAAGTGGTGGGACAAAAAAAAAACTAGGAAAATAGCCCGCTTATTTAGCTTATGGGGTCGAGGTATAAAGGCATTAATTAGCGAACTAATTAGCGGCGGCGAGATCCCATTCCCATTGGCAATCGATGGTGAATCATAAACCAGTGCAGCTGAAATTAAGTCTCTCTGTGTATTTCGTTCAGGTTTCTATCACAAATCTACATTATTTCCTCTTTTCTGGATGTATTTCAATTATCCAATCGGGCTGTGGAAATTTTTTGCCGAAAACTATTTACTGGATTTATTCAAATAAGCACCTCCTGAATTTTCTACAACAAAAGCATAAACTGGTTGTTCTTCTGTGCCCTTTATAATTACGATGGTGATCGGGGTGGAGTTATAAGGTAATCTAATTTTCAAGATTGGGCGCATCAAATGTGAATCTATAGTGATTTTAGCCCCCCCCCCCCCCCCCCTCCCCCAATGAAAATCGTGAATCACAAGGAAATTTAATTTCCAAGGTTTGGGTCATTAGAGGGAGAAGGCGCCATGGTCGAATGATTTTTAAATAAGCTCACACTCAAATTTCCACTCAGATAAATGACAATATTGGACGTTAGTGGACAATTGGTCTATTTTGCCAAGCGTTATGGGTTCGAAACTTATCAGACTCACACTCTCTTATCACGAAGGCATCATGATTTCACTCTCAACCCAAAAATGAGAATTAGAAAACTTTAGGGCTCTATGCTCTCATAGCAAATTAACATTAGTCCGTAGTAGTTACGTTTTTTCTATTTCTTTTGAACTGAAAAGTACTATGATTGTCCATGGAGTTAAAAGTACGATTTCGCGTGTTTATCTAAAAATGCGAAAATTGAAAAATTTCTCAATGGAACAACACAGTTTCGTCAATTTTGTGAGCTGAGAATGTGTGCTCAAGTCCCATGGAACACTTCCACTTTCGTACTTAGGTTTGACTTGATTGGCTATTCCCTTTTAAATAATATTTGTAAATTTCGCAAATAAGCGAATTCGTATACTTTTCCAAACTGCTTTAAACGAATAAAGACATTCAGATAAAAAAATTTTCTGTTCAAGTGTAAGACAACGACACTCCCCTCACGAGTAAGAATGTTGTCAGGAGAACAAATGAATTCACTTATTTCTCTTCTTGTTTTTGTTATACGAGGGTGAGTTAAAAATTTCTCAGACAAATGCCATAACTTTACAACCTCAAACACGTTTTCAGAGCTTCCTTAATAACACACGACTGTCCGATCATTCCATGTAAGGTCGAGATCCAGGACAGGTCGCATCTCAAAATAGCTACCATTTTCCAACCCTCCAAATGGCAAATTTTTTGATCAGAACTAAAAAAATTTTTAACCAAACTAAATTTGAAACCTGTTAAGATTATAGAAGCCTTACAACAGGTTTGTGGAGATTCTGCGCCATGTAGAGCAGTCATTTAAACGCTTTAAAGATGAAAGAGTGCAACTTGATGATGACCCACGAGGTGGGGATTGAGACCCACCACAGCAAGAAATCAAGAAAATATCTCTCTTGTCCAGAAACTAGTGCATGAACAAGTTCGATGAGTTATCATTTAAGGAAATTGCCAATGAAGTAGGAAACGCACTTCCAATTCTCGCCGAAATCTTGGCTTGAACAAGCTCTCAGTGAGGACCTTGGGTTCCAAAAAGAGTCGAACTTTCTTTGGGAGCTTTGACAAAGATGGAGACAAATGAGGATAACTTTTTAAGCCTTGTGTTACCGGAGATGAAACCTGAATTTGATGCAGAAAACAAATGGAACGTCTAGGCCTTTCAAATTCAAAACTGAAAGGTCCGTTAAGAAGGTCATGGACACTATTTTTGGTATTCAAAAGGAGTGTTGATAGGCCTTCTATAAGTACAGAAAACGGTTACTTCAAGTTATTACGAATGCGTTTTGATGAAGTCGAAGACTTCTCTTGCTAAAAAACGGCGCGGTAAACTTCAGTCAATTTCTGTTTCTTCATGAAAGTGTCTCTACACATTCTTCAAAAGTTGTCAGGGCCTTGTTTGCGCGAATTTCTATGGGAAACACTTCCACATTCTCCTTATAGTCCAGACCTAGCTCCCTCAAACTTTCTTTTCTTTAAAAACTGAAAGAACACCTTTAAGCCATTTACTTCCTTAGATGAAGCGAAAAAGCATGTAATGTCATGGTGCCACTGACAGCCCCCAACTTTCTACCACGAAGCAATTTACGGGTAGAAATGTAGATTTCAAAAGCGTGTAGATAACAATGGAGCCCATAAATAAATTATGAAATTTTCCTGTGAAATTTTTGACTCACTCTCGTATAAAAAATTAAACATATGGCATAACAGTAGAGTAGGTGAGGTGGGGGTGGGGGTGAGGGCGGGGGGGGGCGAATATGGCAGTTGCCACTCGATGACTGAATGAGAAAAAAATTCAGCAGAAATCACCCATATATGCTCAAATACATCTGTGCTTAAAGACAATGCATCCAGAGCCGAATCAGTGAATCAGGAAAATCAATAAAGCCTTTAGGTCCCTAATTGTATGAGAAAATTTACTAACTATTAACTTTTTGTTCAATGTGCAACAAATGCAAGGTGAAGAGAATCCACGTGTCGTACAGCCTTACGTGAACTCGATTCTTAGGCCATTCAGGACTTCATTGTATAGAGCCTGTAACCCTGAGATTCGAAGTTTATCGGCAGTCTTTGCATCTATCTAAGTATGCACTTTCGTAATGGTCCACTTCCTTCTGAACTCCATGGTATGGCGATGAAAAAAGGTACTTTCGTAAAATTTAAACAACCTGAGATCCTCGAAGAAGTAACTTTTCCTTTAATCCTAGGTCTTATTCATAATTGAATCAACTAATTAATTTTACTTAAAGTAATTTGCAGGCTTATTTAATTCCAAATATTGTTCAACCGCTCTCTTCTTATCACATTCTCTCCACAAATTACTCTCATTAGGGCTATTTCGTGTAATTGAGTTTATCTATTTTTCCATTTTAATTGGTCTGCCACGTCCCACAGTAGTAATGCGATTTATAAATATGCTGTGGTTGTGGATCGATTGCACCCCTTCCTTCACTTTAATTTATTTAAGTAATATTTTGAATAAAAAAAGGGTAAACTCGATGAAAGGCTCTGCTATCGTATGTGGGGAAGAGTAAAGCGGAAGTTGATGGAAATTTTTAAATTGCAGATTAGAATTGAATATTGTTGTGTCTATTTCATAGACCAATTGATTTTCAACTTGGTTTCCCAATTAAAATAATTGTTTCAGGCTTGATAAAACGGTCAATTCCGACTACCAAGCGAAATAGAGGTTTTAAAACTATCTCAAACTGATTGAGCTTTCGCCTCAAGGCGATCATTGCAAGATGCGCTCTGAAATGCATTCAGCAGCATGTCTTAAAATAATCTTAAATTCTCATAGATCTAGAGCTGAATTGGAATGCCTTGGAATTTTCGGAATTATTTTACTAAAAGTAAATGAGATAACTTGTAATTTGGAATAATCAATTCATTCAATTTCCAATGCATAAGAACATCGGTTTGTGAACCAGTGGTGTAACGTTAAGCATTCACGTAAGAAGCATTGAAATTGAAACTCATCTATAAAAATCTAATGATTAAATGGTCTGTTCAGCTTCACTTCTTAATTAAAGCTAGTAGTATATTTGGGGATGCGTTTTTTCTATCAGAGGTTCCACTGTACTTTTCTATAGTCCAAGATGAACACTTGGCTAATACATGCCTTCAGTGGGGGTTTGGTAATTACTAAGCGTTGTGGAGAAGAGGAGAAGTGATAGCTCGAGTAGCTAGTTTTTGCTTGATTTTTCACTCAGATCTTTTCTCCTCATTCTCGATTTAAGTAATTACTTTATGGAAAATATGAAATACTTGGATCGCTTATCACTCGGGTATTAAACTCATTAGCTGATTGGTATTTTAGCATGTTGATAGGCCAATTTTCGTTTCTGCTTCAATTGTTTAATTTAGAACTGTAAACTGTTTTGATTTTCAATAGTTGTTTGTTTCTAGTTCAACTGTGTTGTCATTTTCTATCACGGTTATGAAGTTCGTATTTAATACAGTAGATACGGAAGCATTTCTTGCGTTAATAAGCCACATCCAGCTACGATGACTCACTGCTGATGGTCAAGAAAATCCATCTCTCCTCCTTCCCCTCCCTTATTTAATTCGTCTTTCAAAATCTAGGATCATGGTCAATAAGGTCATGGGGCATGATTAATAGCCTTAAATAGTTCACATCTAAAAGTAAATGTTCATGCTATCTTATGATCTCTACGTTGACTAGTTCTCTCTTCTATTCCACTTGTTTATGGCATCGAATTTATTTTCTCTCACCACTCCCTCTCTCTCCTAAACTCTTCCGTCTTCCTGTTTGAAATAGCTTCTCTCATGGCATTTTACAATGCGTTTCCGAGGCGACTGCAGTGCCAAGGCTTTTCCACTATTGTATTTTAATTTTACATTCATTCGTGACGAAATTTATGCAACAATCCATTAAAGCCCCCCATGGGCCCTTGCTAACAAATCACCAAACTAGGCTTGAACAAAAAAATTAACTAAGCTCCTTGTTCTTTCCGGCTTTATGAAAATCACTAACTTAAGGAAGGATGGAGACAGTCATATTAGAGGGCATTAGGCAAAAAGACAACGAATAAATGACACGAATTAGATGGCTAAAGAAGATCGATGAACAGCTTAGAAACCAAGGTGTTTATTGTACATAGAATGCAGTAATTAAGACAGAAGTCTTCCAATTGTTAAGCCATTATTGAAACCCCTTCTCATTGCAAACTGTATAATTCCAGTTTCATAGGAATAGGCTGTCTTATTTCGCATGCATTTCTTACATCCTTGCGATATTCATTCGAGGCTCTTTAATGAGGCAGGCGCGTTCTAGTTACGTGATGTTGTGCGATTTCGATGACCTGCTTATTGGCAAATCAAGTTGTTTTTTTGCGCATAAACACAAGCGTCTCATCGTGAAACGCGCGCTTATTTTTGAAAGTGCATAGGAGACGAAACTGGCTTTTGGGTACATACAAAAGGAGACCTCAAACAAAACTTGGTCCGGTGCTTATGTTCTCAGTATCCGCTCTGTTTTGCAATTTTTCATCTACATTAGCGAATAGAAACCAAGTCATGAGCATATGTTAAAATTTCAAACTATATCTAATGCCCATGCATCAAGAGTTCTATTTGGATCCTATCATTCTCTTTTCAGCCTCTCCTATTACCCAAAGCTACGAATCTTTGGGGAAGTGAAAACAACTTTTATTGACTTAGAAGATATCGTTATTCCGCTGTCGTATTATTAGCTACCCGCAAGAGTCATGAGCAGTTTGTTTTACTTTTAGTTAGCTACGAAAAGCGCCACTTCCTATTTACGTCTGTTGTACAAATTTCTCGCCCATTGTTCTGTGTCATGGGAGGATGCTAGACAAATATTTGTTGTCGATGGGCTTGGTAAAGATTGCCTTCTTACAAGTATACAGTTTGCGTTCTTTAAAATCTTTCCGTTAGTGTGTAGGCGAAGTCAACCATCATAATGCAACCTTATCGATTATGCTAGTAGTAGTGGCGTCGCTCTCTACAACTCTCTCCCTCATTTCCACCAAAACGAGTCATTTTGCATCTTGTAGTAGACTTGATCGCTATTCCCATAACTGGTTCTTCAATCACTATTGCCCACGATCTGAAACGACTTGTTTCATCCTAAGCACCTTTAATTTATCTTTGTCTTATGACCCACACCTACTTTTTTTAAAGTCAAATGCGTTATTACTCACGCTGTTCTCCTAAAAAGTGTCCCCCAGCATCATCTCCAGCTGCTTCGCATTTTTTGTGCCAAATCCACTTTGCTTCTTTTTTTTAAAGAAAATGCCACAATTATTCTCCTCCTCGTGTAGACCTTCAAATTGGGTAGGTAAATGTGAAATTCTTATGTGTTATTGGTATTTGGGTCTGACTCACAAGATAAGACTCGATGTCTACAATCTACGTCTATTTTGCCTTTCTACCTTCTGCGAAAGGTATTTCGACCTAATCTATGGCAGATAGAATGAATGATAAATCCACGCCAACACAGCTAATTCGCTATCCATCGACCTATGGAAACTATGCTTTGGTTCATCTTGACACCACATAGCCGAATTCAAATCGAAATCTGATTGCTCATAATTTGTTTTCTGCGTCCCAAAACCCTTTTCAGGCTTTTGTCTAAATTATTCTATTTTCACATTTTGTGTCACATTTCCAACCTCACAGTTCTGCAGTTAATGCAGAGGCAATTTCCTTTTCTAGGCCTCTTAGTTCGAGGAATGCCCGACCATTTTTGTGGAATCATAGGCATAGCAAAGAGAGCTTTATAATGAGTGTTGAAATCAGATGTCTATCCTGGACAATTTTCTCGACAAGGTCGTCTATCACCTCTGATCTCTAACTCACCAGGCGTACACAGCCAGTATTCATCGTTCTATAAAATGGCGGAGAATTAAAATAATCATTTCATCTCAACGGGCTTTTCATGACAGCTCTTGAATTTAATGATACAATTTTTTATGGCTTTAATTTTTCCTCTAGTTCCCCGAGCATGACAGACATGCAGCTGACACTGACGATGATGACATTGGAAGTGATTCCACAACATCGGAAGACATTTCCTCAGATAGTGACGACAGCAGTGCAGATTCAGACGTAATTAATGAAATTGTTGACTTCCCCTCTGAAGTTCATCTCCCCCAGAACTTTAACAACGAACCCGAACTTCTTCGACATCTCTGGATGCGCAGTGGTGGGGATTGTGTAATGGAGGATGATTTCTCTTCCTCTGGATCCTCGAATGAAGAGAATGAGATTGAGATTATGGAGCTGTTTGATCGTCGGAAATCCTATCATCAGAATCATGCTTTCCAATCACCCTGCCCGCCCGTAAAATTTGAAGAGGTTCTTGATAATGGAGATGTCATTAAAGAGACGCAAGTTTATTTCCTTCTTCATCATCTATTCCATTCTTTAATCGCTTATAAGTAAATAGGGATCATTCGATTACTTAATGTCTGATTTAGATCGTTATTAGTCTAATGGTAATAAGTAGAGATGGTTAATCTTTCTTTAATTCAAGACCTTCCTATCTTATGCTGGTGATGCTTTCATACCTTAAAGCTCATTTTATCCTGTCAAATCCTATTATCACGAGCATAGCAGTCAGCTTCCACGCTTGTCAGGATCGTTGCCCATGGCTTTGTGTATCAGTGGTCCAATGATAAACGTGCTCCTTTGCCAACTCCAAGACGTCGATTTTAATGCCCATCGATGTGCTCCCAGTGTATAGAACGGTTAAGTCTGGCTTAATTGAAGGAATGGGGCAGTAGACTTCCAGTTTCCTACCAGGAGGCTCCACGATGTTGCTTTTTTATTCAAGATGAGTGCCGTAAAAATTTTCCTTTCAAGTTACCTTGGAATTATAAAAGATCGAACGTATCTGCGTAATTTACTAGTTCATTTAACGGGAGTGCTCATTATTTCAATTAAGTCCTCATGTTGTGTGTAACAATTTCATACATCTCTCTCATTTAACGTCTTATGATCAGCTCTCATAATCCTTAATCGTAAAACGTTAAATCCGTTTCTCTTTTTCATGCACTTCAGTGATTGGTATCGGCAGACTTCGCCGGCCTGCCAAGACCACTCGTTAGCGAGTTCTCATTAATAACCCACTGTTGTTAATTATCTTTTAATATAGCAAATTTAATAACAGAATCCCTTAGGAGGGAAAGAGGTCTATACCGACTTGCTAAAGTTGTCCTTAAGCAGAGTATATATTTGGGGCAAAAAGGCGACCTCTTGTGCATGTCTGATTGATTGATGGGGTCTTTTTTGAGGACATAGGACGGGCAGACAAGACGGTTGGAATCTTAGTCACCATTAGTCTCTCTCTTGTCATGGTTGAAGAATGTGTGTGCGTGACTTATACCTGGGCTTGAAATGTCGTCCTGACGGATGTTTTTTTCATGCAAATTGTAAGAAGATTGGTATCTTAGTATCTCAATTTAATTGCCATCAATGGGTCAAGCTATCAACACTGGAATGTTGAATTAGGGGATTGTCAAAGTGCTTGGCGTGGTGGTGATGCAAATCCCCTTTTTTGTGCTCCCTGTTTATGTATGCTGATTAGTTTTATTTAACGGGCGTATTATTTGTACGCTTTTTTATAAAATAAGACCTCTCTACAATGCTATGTTACTATGACGTCGGGTTTACGCCACTTAGGTCTACCCTCTTCGCTAAATATCGCTGAGTGTTTCAGAGCCGAAAAGGTTTACAGAGCAGAAGGCCAGTTACTCCAAGGTGCTATTTTTTCAACAAATTGTCCTGATGGCCGACATGTAGACACCTTACCTCTTCGATGTCGTAGCGACTATTCGAATAGTCTGACTCACAGTACACCCCATTGTGGACGTGTGGATATAATAAAGGAGTACTTTTTTTAGAATGTGTGTACCTCTTATTTGGTACCCTAGATTATCAATAGTGACTGCTTTTTTAGTGGATGAATTAAGATAAAAGTACGATCTAATCAATTTCGAATTTTTACACTTGAACAGGCTCGGAGGCTCTATCCGTTTCGTCTTTGTTGACTTTTTTCCAGCTGTATTCGAATCAATGACACGTAGACTATGGGGTCTGAAATACCAACGCAGTCAATTCATTGAATTTGTTTAATTAGATGCATTTGCCTAAAATAGCTCTATTTTCTGTTAACAGTTATCATTTGTGTTTGCTTATTACAAAATGGGTTTTTGATTTATGATATGACTTGCAACCAGGCTTGACAAGTCTTTCTTGTGAATGATGGGCATTATTTTCGCAGAAGGTGTCAAGGGATGTCGTTTATCCCATTGACGATACATTTTCTAGAATTGGTGACCCGACCCTATTTGGCGCTTGATTGATTTTGTTGATTTACTTCGCAGTTAATCCTGAGTCTTCATACTTGAACATACTCAGAGTTTGTCTGCATTATCTCATCCAAATTTTTGTTTAGTAGATGCACGCCTCACTTCTAATGACGTAGAGTAAATTCGTCAGGGTTTCGTCTTTTTTGTTCTTTGTATATCTCTCTAGAATTCACAGCTCTCTCTCTCTCCCAAATTTAATATCGTGATATTCCAAAAGCGTTCCGTTCGGTTTGAAGGAGATTGAGCGTTAGAGTCCTCAAGACCGAAAAAGTTTATTGCCGTCTGCATTTCATAAGTCTGATTATTAACATCCAGTTGAAGTGATTAGAATTGATCGTTAGCTTTAGATTTGGAGGTCTTTTTTCTATCTTTGGTCTTTAGCCACGTTTTCTGTGTGTGTGTGTTTGTGCCGTGTTTCTATTTTACTTCTTCGTAGGAGTTGGAAAAGTTGGCCTGAGAGAATTTGTTGTCGCTTTTTTCAAATTTCACATATATACTGCATGTTTGGCTGTGTTCAACTTCGCATTGAAAACAGCCTGGTGGTGGTAGATTACTGTTAACGAGTGTTCCTGTCAATTCTTTTTTGGCCATAAATCATCTTTAAGAGTAAATTTAAACAATGTCTGTCTGGGTCTCGATCTCTCTAACGCGCTCAATGGTCTCATTGACATGGAATTCAATGCTGGGATTATGGCCGAAAATCTGGGGGAGTTAAACCTCGGTGGTGAAATGTACCTTCCTTAATCTGCTTAAGCCATTAACTAAATGTAAAACACAGTCTTAGTTCTCCTCTTCCAACCAGTGTTTTCCTCCTCATTTTCTCATCCTAAATTGCATTGCTGCGAATGTTGCCCATTCATTTCCCCTTATCCGTTAGTCAGTGATGAAACTGCGTTGGGGTTGATATGATGTGCATGCTACAATTTGTGCAAAATCCGCATTGCTATGGAATATTAACCATGGATTTTACGCCAATTTTTAACAGATAATGGATTTGAAATCCTCAAATTCCTACACCAACCTATCTTTATTCATTACTTCGCCGTTGTTTGACTTTAAGCCTGAAGTCCTTCCGCTACAATCCTCACCTCAACTATCCAGCCAAGTGTATGCCATGCCATCATGAGTAATCGCGTAAGATCAGATTACAAAATTTGCCTGATGCCAAGTGGGTAATTCCCAAATCCGACAGCCAGATATTAGTCTCGGATTTTGTCGAGAGGAACTTTGGATAAAGAAAACCTGCCTTTACAAGACCTCTTCAGATTATTACGACACGATCGGAGGGGTATGAAAACTATTAATGGGTATTTATATTGGAAAAGAAGGCGACACAGCCTCTTAGGTAGTAAAATGAAAATGTAGTAGAAAACAGGATAGAGCTCAACCTCTAGGCATTAGATCAACAACAACCTTAAAAGAGGGATATGTTGGGAGTGAAATTCCAATCTTCCGCTCTTAGCAAACTTGGCTAAATGGACAATCGGATTTTAAGGCAATGGTAGATCACGAGGTTGCTACTTCAATTCCAATTTCCTGCCAAACTTCAGTTCACTGAGGCAATAACCAAACAAAGCCTCTCTTCCTGGGCATGACGTTTGCTTATGACTTCTGCTTTTTCCCTAGCATCAGTGATTAGACTGAAGCTGTTTATCATTTGATAATTATATCACATTCAAATTTTCCAATGTTCTATTGTGTCTTTTATTCAATATCGGATTTATCTATGGCTTCACCTTATCCTAAATGGAAATGAGTATTATTTATCTGGCTCTCAGAATGGGCCAGCTAGTTTGGGTGATGTGTAATTCAATTGAATTTGATCACTGGGCTTCTTCAATGTCATGCCTACTCAGGTTAAGTATTAGAACAAATTTTCCTTCAATGGGGGTTGGGACTGGGGGGGATGGGGTGGGAATATGTTTATCCTCCAATTTCAGCTCATTTTTTTGTAATTATTTGTGATGAATTCGCTTAACTGAAGATTTCCTTTGTAAGGTACCTTAATAAATAATTTAAGTACGCCCTTTTTTTCACAGATCTTATCTTCCAGTCCAGTACTAAAATTTGCTCAGCCATTCCCCCCTTCTCCTCCCCCCCCCCATATATGGTACTGGAAATCGGGTCTAGTATTGCTTTCGGTGGCCGACCTTGAACTTGAGAAGCCACACTTTATTATTTTCCTTTTGAATTTGAGTAGTCACTCAAATTATTATGACTTGAGAGATCATATTACAAAACATGTCTGCATGTGGAAGCAGTGTCACGTGGACAGGTTTCAAAATACCCAAAGCGGAGGTATAAACTCCAGTTCTATTTTGCATTGTTTTGCTTTGTATTGTGGGAAAGATTGGCTATCTGCTTTTTCGGGGCCTGATTTCCTCAACAAAAGTGCGCTAGTTTGTCAATTTAGTGGTAGTGGGGTTCTACTACCTTGTTCGGTTCTCTTGACTTTATATTCACGTCAAAGTTCTCGAGTCAGTCGATTCCAGCTGTCACTTTGTTCTTAAGTCATGCACACTGTTGGCACGTGCTCGTCTTCGAAGTCACAAAAATCACGAGTTCGATATCCATAGGTGCACAGAATGAACAATCGCACACTGTTTAAGTCTAGCTGAATTCGAGACTCCTACCAGCAAGACCTATTAATACTAGTCTAATGCTCAATCTGAGCACTGAGAACCGCTTTTCTAAATGTGTTTGGGCGCTATACAAATCGAATATGCACTCATAATACCTGATTTTTATTTATCTCCTTCGCTTTACTTTACTGCTTTAGATGTTTAATTTAAATGTATACAACTCAATTTTGAGTATGTATGTCTTCTCCCCTATCTGGCTGGGTTAGTTCTCTCTCTTCTCTTAGCTCCTTCAGTTTAATGGTAATCACAACCGTCGAGACTCCGAGAGGAGGAGGAATAGGTTGATTGGCAAGCCCAGTGCGTGTACGCATTTTCGCTTGTGAATATACTGTGCCCTGATGACCGGAGAGAGTCATCTTCGAGTCACAGATTAGACTGACTCATCGACCTCGGGAGCAGATGAAGAGAGTGGAAAGAGAAAAGGGAAAATTGGCATGCACGATTTGTGAGAAAAATGTTCTTCATGTTACGCTCTTCTTACCCCCCTTTCAGTATCATGGCACTGCTCTCTCGCTTCCAGGTCACATACTGTGGAAGGAAGAAGCGACTTAAGCTTTGCAGACATTAAGAGGCATCAAAGAATTCAAATCACTCATTATGTGACTTCTGACTCAATGAAAAGACCAGTTTTTGCTGATTGATTTTCAAGTTCGAATGAGGTTCAACTATGTTAACACTAGTTGCAAGTTTCTTAATTAGTTATACTGCTGACATTAAGGATTGAATTTGAAACTTATTTCATTGGTTCTTCATATGAGTAGTAAATAGTTTACTTAATTCATTTTTCCAGGGTGAACTGTGTTTGGGTAGTTAGTCAGCTCCAAATCGTGATAGTTCAACGAGGCACGTTATGATCCCGTTCGGAAACTACATTCTCCGGTGTAAATCTAGTCATATACTACAACAGAAGTTATTTAGAATTTTCATATGCAGCTCTAGATTCGACTAATGAGGTCCCGGGTCTTGGTATGGTAAACTGCAAGCGAGGCTTTAAGCAAGTTGGTTTTACCACTCAAAATGCCTGATTTTTAAAATGGTAAATCAACTCTCATGCATTGTGTTCTTGATTGAAATAATTGTTCTTTTTGCCAACTGACCTCACTTGGTTTTTGTGATTTTTGCGTTTTTTGTGCGGCACTGACAGGTTTAAGTGTCTTTCTAGCTCTCTCACTTCCCACTTTTTCGTGTGTGTGTATGTGAACGATCGGAATCAAGATCAACCGGTTCACATGCTTGCTCTGGTGATATATGCACATTCTGTAGATTAGCTGCAGCATTTAGGAAGGTAAATATACCTGCAGCCATGCCCAATTTAGGGTGGTTTGTGAGAGTAAGAAGGGGAGAAGACGTGGTGAGAAGCAGTGTCTACGATCGGGATCAGTCGTAGATAGAATATTTCCATCCGAATCTACGGAACACTTTTCTGCTTATCTAATTCCGGTTCCTCAAGTGAATTCGGGTCAGGGCAAATAATTGATGCAGTATTTGATCTTTCATCTACTGATTGAGTGAAGAGTAACTCCCTTTATCGAATTAAGTTATTTAATTGTTTAGATTTTTTTAAAAATCTAAAAGACCACATATAACACGCAATTTTATTCGAAATTGGTCTCCATTTTCCGAAACCAATTGGAACTCTTCCAAAGAAACTGTGGCCTTAATTTTAGCACAGAAGTTCCTGATGTTCTTCGCCTTATCATTTCGATCCACCAAAATCTTTCCATTTGAACAAGCCGGTCTCATTGTGTGTGTGTGTGTGTGTGTATGTCGATAGTTTCGCATATACAGGGTGTCCAAAAAAATGTATACACTTTAAAATCGATTGCAGATTTATGTTCATGGGGAGTTCATTTTTAATCTCCCTACCGTAGTTGACGTTTGTGCTGTCATATTCTGACCTTCCAAAGTCCCATTTTTAAGCTTTTTGCCCCTTCGATCCTGACTGAACTTACGCTGCGATGTTTTGGAGGCAATCCAATAGCTGAATACCTACCACCTCCAGACATTTGTCTCTTGTCCCAAAAAAATATTCGCTAAGTAGGCCAGTGGAAAAGAAGAGAGCAGGAATTTTATTATAGATTTTCGAGCTCTATCCACCTGGCGCAGGAAAATTGGGCGATCTAGAGGGAGCTATCCACTAGTTTGAGTGAGAACAGCTTGGTAATTGAAACCTCTTTTTCAACATAAAATGAGAGAAAAAAGTATTTAACAATTCCCATACTTTCAGTTTCTCGTTACCAGATCGGAATCAAAATCATTCAAGTGTGCTAGTATATTACGCAGCTGACATCAAATGTACCTACTTTTTATTAAATTAATGCCGATTTGGCAGTCCTTTTTCATACGTGAAATTAGTTTAAATATTGAATGTAAAGCTGGTTTGCGCCACTGGTCTCTCATTGCTCACACCAACCGGATATTCTCTCTTCTCCCCTAATTCGAGAGTTACGGAATCCGCCTGTCCTCAAGGTAGGATTTAAATCCTATTGGTTGAAACAATGCTGTCGTACTTTCTAGTTATTAATAAAGAAATAAAACGCGATGTTGGACGGAAATATAGTACCTTGGTAACCGTGTACCTTAACCAGCTTGTTGAGGTAGTAAAACTGCCAATACCACTTGACCGAGTTGTAGAGTTGGAAACCACCCAATTTTACATCAAAGGAATGTTATCTCTCTCTCTCGTCTTGGGTCACCTCCTTAGTTAATGGGAATACTATGGACGAAAAATTCAAATGCTTGCCACTGGGTAATTAGAGCGAGTGTGTTAAAGTGCAAGGCTAATTGGTAGGCGAACGATGAATATTTTTGGCCCTTTAGATTGACAATCTTTGTGAAAATGAACTGGTTAAATATTTCTCCCCTCTGGGACTAGACCCCAGCTGGTTATGAATTGCAATTTTGTGGGAATCGTGATAATGAAATGATAAGCTTCAGTTTATTTTATACCATCTTCGACTGTCCATTTTACAGATCTACAAACGCTCAGTCTCAAAGGACTCGCAGCTCAAAATTCGGTTCACTAATGAGAAAATAGATGCGCTTCTATTGAATTGGATCTGGAATACATGATTGGCTGGCGACTGGTTGATCAATATTGGTAACAATGTCTATTCATCACAAGTGGTCTTACTTATCAAAGTTCGCTCGTAGATGCGAGTGCGAATGCATCAATAAAATTCGATTTAGCTTCCTAGGCATTTATAACCATCCATCTGGTCTAAAGACCCAAACTAAGATGGTGGGAGAATGGATCAAAATTAGGGAACGTTCCATTCAACAATCAGCATATTAAATGGGAGCTGGTGATTAATGACCGGTCTCTGTTTTTCCTGTTGCTCTATTCAAAATGCGCGTTAACGTACATTTAGTTTTCGAATTTTTCACAATTCTATTGGACCGAAAAGTCAGCCGTTCTCCCCGGGAAGATAAGTTCCATTCCAATTGACTTCAGTCATTGGATGTCTCTACAGATGTCTTCTCTCATCTACTCCTCTTTTGCGGTTTCAGTTTTTCACGCTAGCATACGAGTTTTAGGCCTACCAACACGAACGTTCTTTTGATTTTTCAGTGGTCAAACCTGTACCTTTAGGGGGAGCAAATACTGTCTGTTATGCCAGAAAGCTATATTACGCATCTGTATAAGTTTGGCAATATAAAGGAAAGAGTTTATCTCAGGAATTAGGTTGCTATGACAGACACGTCATGCTATGGTTTGTTTTATTGTGTCCATCCACAGAGGTGGGGGTAGCTGTGTAGTTATCATCTATCTATTCTTGCAAATCACATTTTTGTAACGGCTTATCTCTTCGTCTTGTCCAATCTGCCTACCTCTCTTTTACGAATTATTTTCTCTTAGTTGGAACATTTTTTTCCTGCCCTCTGGTGTGGCGCGTATCTTCATGCCACCTTCAATAGGTTAGTTTTTGCAGGAATGCAGAAAGGTCAGGGGTTTGGACATCCTCAATTTGAGCATGCTTTTTGTGCTCACTGTCCGATTAGGTAGATTTGTATTTTTTCTGAGAGTGTTCTTGCGCGCATATTAAATGTGCCAAACAAGTCGACCAATTGCGTGAATCAATTTCAGTATAAGCACGGTGTATTACAATTTCGGTTTCTCGAATTTTGCACCAAATCTGTCGCCTGCCAAAATGAAATCTGGTTTAAGGTCATGAAATGTGACCCCTTGGTATTCTTGGTCGGCTTGTAGTCTATCCGCATTTTAAAGCCTCCCAAGTCCATTAATACTAATGGGCAACAACGCTGGGCGAGGATAAAGGGCAGGCGCTCTGGAGTCGCTCTTACAAGAAACGCACTCTCTGCCCTCCTCTCTCTTGTTGACCCGAATTAATGTAAGCCGTTCACACCCCCCAGCATCACTGAATGTGCATTGGTGAGCTTATTTTATCTCATCTCACCGTGTGTGTAGTCGTGATCGCAAAGTGCATTAGGCCAGTTATTGAACTTAAAATAGCTTTTTTTCATCCAAGCCACCAGTTGTGAGGTGTGCTAGCTACCTAAGCCGTACTAGCGTAGAACAAGTCGTTGGTCAGAATTATTCTCGGGTGTATCCAAGTGTTTGAACGCATACCTAGCGATAGAACTACCTCTGGAATCAATTTTTTTTCCTGTGAATTGAGTAAGTGCCTTTGTGGATAAAATTTGAATTTATTTGAACTTTCAGCGTGTAATTGCAGCCTATTGTCTCTCTATTACCAAAGATTGTCATATATTAATGCTTTACTGAGAATTCTATCGAATCTCCTGCGTCACCTTTATTTAACGAGTAAAATGTTCCGTTTTCATCATATATTTCTCATTTTCGGCCTTTCAGTCCCATTGATCTCGTCAAATTCCACATTTCACTTCTTTTAATTCATTTCCCGCTCTCCTTTCCTCTTTGACATTCGTCTTGCCTCCCACACTTTGAGAGGCCGAGTGACAACATCTTTCTCTCTTTAACTGACATCAATTTGATTGGTTGTGATTGGCTATCCTTTATAATCATTACTTCCTATTCTAGAGATAGATCGTCTATCCTGGGGCTTAGGATCTCGGATTGTCTTAAATTTGATTAGCTATCGATTGTTTGAAAATTTCCTTGCTTAGCCCTTCCCTATACCATTAGCGAGACAATTCTTCACAATGTATTTGGGAACTTCCAAACGGTTAGGGACACTGCAGAGTACGACGAAGTAGGATTTTATTTATAATCTAGTTAGATACTTTTCGTTTTATTGATTTTTACATCGCCTTTACGTTCGCTCTCTCTCTATATATTTCAGAATCACATTCTCAAATCCCCCCGATTTCTGTCCTGCATTTTCTTTAATAAAATCGGCTCAACCAACCTCTGCTCTCTTTTAATCGTATCACGCTATGTTCTTAAACTTACCCTGACGTCGCTTTAACGCTCATATAACCGAGTTGCCAGAACTGGTTAACGCTTTAAAAACCCCATTTTGAGTGGCCACAGACAAGAGGGAGACCCCTTTAACAAGCTCGGCAGCGACTTGTAGCCAAGGTGAAATGGTGTGCCGGTGATTCATTTAAAAAGCATGTTTACTTTTTAATCCTACTCTGACTAATCCTAATGACTATATACACCTTGGGTTAAGTAACTCGTATTTGGCTCTGAGCTTATTTTAAGAGATAATGAAATAATGTCTCCTTTCATTTTACGATTTCGGTCATCTAAAGTGGGCTTTGTCTCTCTCCTAGTGTCGTCATGTCTCAATCATCAGAACCGAGTGAACAACAACCTTCTAACAACAACAACACCAGCAACAACAACAACAACGACGGGCAACAGCCTCCAAATGAAAATGTCCAGAAGGAAGGAGGACAAGGAGAAGACATCCAAGAGAAGCATTCAAATGAGGAGGAGAAGGAACAGGGGAATGATGAGCAATCTGATTCTCAAGAGGAAGGGGAGGAAGAAGAACTGAGTCCAGAAGAATTGAAAATCAAGGAAGAGGAAGCACTGGAATTGATTCGAGAACGTCATGAAGCCCGGTTGGCCCGTCAGGAAAGAACTCGAGCCAAAATCGCAGAGCTCACTCAACGAATGGCTGAAAAGGACATGCTTCGGAAAAGGTGGTTACCGCCTATTGTCGCAGAACCCCTTCGTACATTCTACACTGGTTATGGACTCTTTAATAACCTCACAGAAGCTGCTTTATTCACAATGGGACTTGTTTCTCTCTTTGTCGCTGTAACTGTGGGTCTCTGGTATCACCACACCTCCTAATAATAGAAAAATCGCGATTGATCCTTTATTTCTGTGATCCACCTCACTGAGACCTCCCTTTCTTCCTTGCCTGTATGTGTAGATATGACATCAAAATTTCCTCGCGTTACTTCCGTTTCTCTCTCATCCCTTAATGTCTGTATAAAACGCAATAATGTCAGCGAAGGTAGTGCTTCACTGATGTGTTTATCTATAAGCTTGTGCCTTTATTCCTTACGCGCTCATTCACTATGACCATCTCTCTATCTTCTCTGGCTAAATTACGCGTCTCCTCTCACTATCTGTGTGCGTTATTTTACATGTTGGTTTATCCAGTTTCATCGATAATTTTATTATGACTGATAGTACACAGCTTATATACAAGTTCGTTCGTAACTCTCAAGTGTTGTTTTAATAGTGACTCTCGCTAAGTAGGGTTCTTCTATATGTTGCAGGAAGTCATTAAATCGGAATGCACTTGGTTAGCTAAACAGACTTTATACACGAATACAAGATGTCTTTGGGGTAATGAGCATTGGAGGTCGAGACGCCGGTAGACTTGTAGCAGGAGCGATGTGCAACTCATTTATTGGTATGGATAATCGGCTAATTGGAGATAAATGCAGTGGGAATTTTTAATCCCGAGACGAAACGTCAACTCTTGGCTTTGTCGAATTTCCATCAAGGACATACTAGTGGGATGTGGAAGTTGGCTTTTATTTTGGGACTGATGAAGATGAATTTAAACAGTTGGCTAGGCGCCTTATAGGGTTATATAAGATAGTATAGAATGCTCAAATTTTCGATCTAAAACGTTGGGGAATGAAATGAACATAAACAGAAATTAGATGAAGGTGGATGTCATCCCATCAGTAAATAACGGCGCGCCTTAAAGAAATCGATACTGATCTGTGATTAGCGTATGCGGAGCTAGTCACAACGGTTTAGGCAATTAATTAGCCAGATAGGATGGAGTTATTAATTTGGGAAATGAGGTACTACCATAACAGCTGGAATGGCAAGGTAGTTTAGTTCACGCACACCCTCTCGAGGTAAGCATTTACAGATATGCAGTTTGCTATTGCAGTCGCAAGACATGCATTGAAGAACCTCGGACCGGCATTTTCTGTGATGGCAGATTCAATCACGAAGTGGGGATATTAGCAGTAGTTATTTCCCAAGCTCGGCTGCGTCATCATTTTCAACAATCACTCTTTCAGCCTTCTTGGTGAAAACTAGCATTCAGATGCTCCCGTTAATAGTCCGACTTAAGCAGTATGTATGGCCATTTCACCCACTCCATTTGCATTGGTGAGCATCGAGCTCGTGACCTTTGCCTTTTTCCCAATTGGAGGGTGTTCAGCGAACGAAATAATATTCAAGTATTTGAAAAAAGGACAGAAAGAAGGAAAGAATTGAGGTGAAGTTTTTTCATCAACTGAAGTAAAGGCAGTTGATCCCCAGTTATAAGGTGATACCGTACAAGTTCGAAAAGTGTCGGTAAGATTGGTAAAATTGGCATTTAATTGATAAAAAGGGGCTTCACTACTGCTGGAGACTGTCGTTAGCATAAGTTAATATCCCTTACTAACGCCCAAAAATTCTTATAATTCGTGTTGGTGTCTCTTTAGGGCATCTGTCTACCAAAATAGTTGTAATTTCTTGGGACGTAATTGGATTTGCTCCAAATAAGCACGCTATCCTTGGGTCCTATTTGGTTATTTCCAATACGTTACACCCCTAATTCTTTGACGGAACACCGGTCTGGGCAATCTTAAACATGGAATAAGGCTGTTCTGATCTTCAAAGGAAGAAGCGATGGCTAGGAAAATGAGAACAGTTCTTATGTGTTTGGCTGAGATGAGCACTCCCTTGAGCATAAGTCAAGGCTTATTTCTATAGCAATCAACTACACATTATTGTAACGCCTCATTTTACCAAAAAAAATATTAGATTCCTTGAGATGGTACAGTTTTTCCTTGAAAATGGGAGTTTTGGTCCTTTCCTGCAAAAAAAGTCCTTAAAAGTCGGAACTCTAAACACTCGTATCACATTGTTTATCCATATTATTTTACATCCTATCGACTACTACTCAAATAGGCCATGACTAAACATCAGCAGTCCTCTCTGAATTAAGAAAACAGAACGTATGGCCGCTCTCAAAACACGATCAGTAAATGAGTACTTTTTACGAAAAGTTGCATGAATACTAATCGTTAACTAATCGAGAAGGCAGCATTTGGTTTGCGGTGTGAATTCCACAGCATTCCTTTTTTTGTCCCGTCTGTAGTATTTTCTGCTTACATTTTATTTTACCAGCCGGGATCACATTTGGAGATAAAAGACGTGCCAAATGACTTTTATCTCCAGAGCCAAATACATCTCAGTGATGCTTTCCAGGTTTTTAATGCAATATTCTAATTTTAGAAAATTCGAATTTTTCCGACATCCTAGATCAGATTTCAACCTCAAAAATCCCTCTCCCCACTCCCACAGAGTGTCTTAATTTTCAGAGAAGGTAGAATTAATGTCGGAATTTACAAAAAATTGGAGTTTTACAGACGTTAAGACCACTACTCAAGCTTGATAAGGGTTTATTAATAAATAAAAATGTCAACTCAGAAATTGTCGATGATTTCATCCTTGATAAAGGGAAACCTTTTGGAGTGACTTATTTGAAAATATTCTTATATAGTTCGATCGATTATTTAACAGTAGATCAGTGACAGCAATTCTTGTTTTCTCGATTAACAAGACTCGTTTTTTTCTGATACAATCTCTTGCATATTTTGAACCATGCGTAGAATTCCAATGAGAGCAGACATTGTCTAGCCCACATCTTGGTAAAGCCTTCTAAGTTCCAATAGTGGTTGAGACCATGAGTGGATTATCTGGAAATGGAGACTTAAGCACACCTACCAGGCCAGAACCGTTTGCTCAGAACATAACCCGGGTGTCTGGATGTCACACGTACTCCAATAATCATCAAGACTTGGTAGGATAGCTTCCTGATCAGTTTGGCCGTCCATTCCAATTACTGCATGAGCATTTGTTTATTATGATCTTATGATCTCTGCGGAGCAATGCATCACCTCTTCATTGAGATTGGAAATGGGCTTTAAAGACTGATGGGGAAGCCGTGGATTAATTACCGTAGAAATACTCTCGATATGAGCACTGACGAATCTCTAGATTCTCAGTAATTTCAACTGCTGAGTGGGAGAAACTTATCTCTTAGACTGGTTTGGCAAACATTCATCCTGGAAACTCCCTAATGTGTAACTTGCATTATGTCACCTCTCTCATGGCTTTTTAAACCGACATGGTTGTTCCTGCAGTTGATAGAATATGCAGCAAAGAGAAACAAACTCGTGACCTTTGACCTGGCAGGGGTATATATCGACCACTATGCCATATAGTATAATTAGCATATTTGCCGAAACAGGTGTACTATAACGCAGTTTGTGACCGATTTTATCCCTCTATGACGGCAGTACCTATCCAATACCCTAATTAAGACTGACGGATATTCGATAAAACAAATACCATGGTTGCAGAGTTTGTTTGAGATAATTGACTCCCTAAAGTGGTCGCAAATTTGCTCATCATTCTTAATCATACGGGCGTACATCGCTTTGGCCAGTCTGATGATCATTTAGGGTGGTGGTGTTTAGATCACTTTGTCAGTGTTGGGATGGCGTGGCGGAGGGGGAACTAAACACCGCCATCATAAATGATCTTCAGACTGTCTAAATCGATGTACGCCCGAGTATGGTTAAGAGCAAAGTAAAGACATTTCATAGTCCAATATGATGTCTTTGTTTGATTAAAAAAAGGACTCGAGTTATATGTTGACGATACACTTAATGCAGGGCATTAATGGTCATGACTTGAACATGGTATCTCCTTATCCGTGAATAATTTAGCTGCTATGGGCGGGATCATTCTGCCTCCCTGGAAAAAATATATCACGAATTCAATAATTTACATTGAATCTAATATAGGCAGTTGAAAAATCAGATAGGGATCTGTTCGGTCTGAAAATATTTCATAATAAATATTAGTTAAAGAAGAACATTCACTTCAATTTTCCATAATAAGGCTGCTTTATTTATATTTGCGACTCTTTTAACTCAAATCAGTAAAACTATCTGTTTTTAAAGGTATATATTTTTAAAGAGCGTGACAAGAAAATAAGATATTAATTTACTACAATTAAAGAAAAAGACTGATTATGATGGTGACTTACGCCTTGCGCATACCTACAAAATCGCAAATAATAACAAATTTGGAAAAATTATTGCCAATTAGCTTAGCTTCGCTTATAGAACATCTGCAGCGGATTGCTACACGAATAAGCTTTGAATTATCCTCAGTAATCTTTACAACTAGGTCCTCCTGTATGAAATGGCTCTGAAAATTAGCTAAGCTACCTCAACGACATAGGAGGAAACAGAACGTAGGACCTGGGAGAAGTTTATTGGGGGGTTGTGTGAGAATTCTGTGGTATGTCTCCCCTACTGGAAACTGGCACAGAGGTTAATCATCGAATACTGTTTTGGACACGTTGAGCCTGTAATAAATATTGATTGTTGATGGTCTGAGAGGTCTCTGCGCTCGCGACCTAATTTTCCCCCTAACGCGATCAGCAGCACATCCGCACGTTTCAGAATGTTTTAGCGCGCATGAGATTGCTTAATTAAATCCTAAATCCTGTTTGAGCCATGTCCTCCACACGTCTATCCTTGTCCTTTTCGATGACCAACAATCATAGTTATACTATCAAAATTTCACCTGTAAATGGATGAAAAGGTGGGAAAATGAATTGGAACACATTTTTGCATAGTAAGATGGTGGCCAAAATAAATATTAAACTTTTTCAAGCCTCTTGACATTTAACTTCAGGATTTCAAATTATAAATATACTAAAAAGTCATCTTGCGCTGTTGCAGAAACCAAGGACGGTAAGTAATTCATTTCTACACACCAGGCTTCCATTATGGATACGACAGCTCCAATCCAGAAGAAGAAGAATGGAGAAGATTTGCTACTCAACGGAAACTTATTCCCATGCCCTAGATACTGGGAAAGTACTCTGTTTGTGAGTAAATAGGATATATGGTTTTGAGGGCGAGAATCAGTAGAAATTAAGCATGTTCTCTGCGCAAGGGTGGATCCATTCAACTTATTGTGAATAAAACTTGTTCACGGGGCGCCGGAGTAAGTCTGTCCCAAATTTCCCTTCTTCAATGAGGACGAAGAAAAGTATTCGTTGGATTTGCAGGTCTTCTCTCTTCTTCCTCCTGAGTCTAATTGGTAATAGTCATTCTATTCCATAGTGGGTGCTCTCGAACATATATGTAGTAACTTCGCTTCATATCAGGTGTGTTGTTTGAAATCCGGAAACAAAAAAGTCATGAGCTAAAAGTGACATCAGTGACGTTTGGTTCTCATCTACAAATTGTTAAAGCCTAAAATGGACCAAATTTTGGCACTTCAAAAAGTATGCCTTATACAAATTTTAAACCACGTGTTCAAACATAGGTCCCACCTTTTAACGTGGCGCCCACGTGGAACTTCCAAAGCAGTTCCATCCTAGAGGAAATAAAGAATGCATTCCCCCCCAAATGACTCCCCAAACCGGTAAGCCCTTATTCTCAATATGTCTAACATCTTACTATTTCGCTTTTATAATGATAAATTACTGTTTATTTGATTAATTAATATATGGTTAAAACAGAGAGGAGATAAATTTGCCATTTGTACCGATATGATACCCTGAATAATCACTTTAACAAAATTTGATATTGAAGAACAGTAGGACATTTTTAATCAGCTAAGAATGTAATTCTGAACAAATTCAATGATTGATTTATTGATCGATTCGCCTTTATTGCTGTTTTGTAAAACTGTGCTTAATCTGCTCATCTTAGCAGCACTCTTTTGAGCTAGGAGTTAATCGTGTATACGTTTTCAGCAAGAGAAAGCTTGTATCACCACCGATTTAACGGTATGAGGTCGCTTACATATTCCAAATTGTCCGCTGAAATATACTATGCTTTGGAAGAGGGGAGATCTGTAGTTCAAATGACTGTTTGATAAGATAGTTCCCTATCTATTTTGCAGCCTAGGTTATCGGATTGATTGGCTAACTGTCTAAAGCGGGCAAACTTTGGTCTCAGAACGTTGTTGGCAGAACATTAGAGAACTTTATTTGAGTTTATTCCTTCCTCAAAAAAATCAGAGCCCCAAATTTCCTGAAGTTCAACAACTGGCAATTTTTGTGGGAAGGAAACCGTTAATACATAACTCCCATTGCACATTCTCAGTGTTTTCCTGCTTAAGGGAGTTTATTGAGCTAAATTCAGATGGAATCAATCAAGCATGACCATTCATTCATTCATTTTGAAGAGATTACCACTTAAAATTCTCAATCGTAAGACTAGGAAGGCATGCTGAATTACTACCCTTCTCAACTTAACGTACCTACTTATCACAAGATCGGAAGAATTAATTGACCATCTTTGAAGGCTTGTTTAAAACTAAGGGTATTGAATTGTCCTCAGTAAATTCGGGTCATATAAAAATCAATAAACAGCTTACTGACAAAGAATAGAATCCTATGCAAATTGAAGTAGGTAAGTGAACAGATGAACTGAAATAGCGGCCTAACGCTGGTTGGGTTTGATTATTACTTTTACCAATCAACATGTAATTGAATCACTAAGTTATTTCAAAAAATAGACCAATAAACTAACTATAGGAAATTTGTGACGACGTTGATTTTTGGCGTGTTTGGTGCTAAGGCTTTGGCGAAACAGGCTTCGAAGCTGAGTCGAGGTTTTTGTGTTTAAATTAGTTGGGAATCAAATCAACCCTGCGAGGTGAAGAAGTGTTTCTGTCTGCAACTCTAAACGACCTTTGCATTTGACCAGAATCGTTTAAGCCAACCAAATATGAATCCGCGTAGATACTATAGTGCTCCACACAAATATTATTACCCACAACGAAGCTGTGATTCAGTTAATTGGAAGGCATTGAAGATGTAGTGATCATGTGGAATATGCAACGAGAGAAGAGACGGTTAGAAGTAGGAAACAAATGATACATCATTTTACTTCACATGAATTTCGAATTCATCAATTGTATACTTTGTGCTTTGTAATTAGAATTTGCTAGATTCTGTTGCGAAGTTCCTTGGCTCCTGTTTACTTTTATGCCCTCTAATTTTGGAATGACCCTTAATTGTCTTCAACCAGTCTAATCCAGTAAGCCCTTTAAACCTCCTATATTAAGTCGATATAAATAAATATACATATATATATATATATATATATATATATATAATCGAATTGGTAAACTTAAAAATATTAGTATTTATAGTAAATAGTGAACAAAATTATTATAAATTCATCTATACCTTTGAAGAAGGAATTTCCAAGGTGATAACACCGAGTTCAGCCAGAAACAGTCTGAATTTTCTGAAGGAAAATCTGATCACAAACAGCATGGTTACAATATTCGATACGTAGAATTAACTCGACGAATGTTTGAACTGAAAATTCAAGATGCCACGAAATCAAAGCACCCCATAGTTAGAAAACGAATTCCATCCGAAGCCATTCAGGTTATTAAATCAAATATTCCCAACAGTGTTTCCACTCCGGCACCATCATGCCGTTTAGTAAAACGCACCCCGAAATTGAAACACGGCGAAAATCCCGTGGTTGTGTCCACAAACTACAATTCGTCTTATCATCAACCGGGTAAACTGCATTTTAAAATTATGCTCAAATTTCGTTAAATGTGGAGTTCTTTTCATATTGAAACCACTTGGTACCATGAGCCCATCTCAAGTTTCCTTCAATAGGATTGGTGATGACAAAAGACGCGTTTTTAGTATTTAAGTAATTTAAAACGATATTATTAAATTAGTATTTTAGTAAGATATCGGCGACTTTGTCATGAGTTTATCTCCAGTTCACAATTTTTTTCAAAATGTGTTTTTAGTATGCACTTTATTGAATAAAAATAGCTTCACACTCCTCAACAAACGTGTTGAATTTCGGTGAAAATATATGCTTATTAAACTGTTTTTAGTTAAATTTAAGTCTAAAATGAGTTCGTTTAGCTGGTGGACGGTAAAGTGTACCTATCGGGAGCCTTTTTGGTGTTGTGTGTCAGAAAACTACGTCTTTAACTCTATAGAATGTATGTGTGCGTGTGAAACACAAAGATTCAGAGGACCCATTTGATCTTGATCACATTATTTGCATTTGGGTGAGCATTAGGTCGGAATATGTAGGTAACTGAGTGTGGCTAGGAATATTGCTAATACCAATAAACTGAATATTCCATACTCCACAGTCAGTGTGGAAAGTGTTGACCATGAACTTCGATGGGAAACTCACTATGTTAGTGGGAAGGTCATGATGAATTCGGGTATCCAGATGTCAAAGAATATCTCATTCTGCCTATCTTATTACTGACTGCTGAGCCTGAGTACTAAGAAGGCAATTAAAAGACCGTTAAAAGGCAAGTTTGGAACACAATTAATGCGGAAGTTGGGGGAGAGGGGAGGAGTCGATGCTTCTACTCTTGAAAGGTCTGACCGATGTGAGCTAGGATATATTTTTAGATGTGAATCACACCTGGTTCTATAATCTCTGCACTGTTTATATTCAACGCACCAAGTCCACAGCTGACGGATTAGTCATAGGGGTAGTGAGTGGCTGTGACTACGAACAGATGACAGTTGTCAATCCATTCAACAGGTTGGCAAAAAACGACCCCTCTTAAATATTAATCTAACAGTGTGTTAGCACGACCCTGCGCAAAAACCACGTCTTAGTGCAAAGTAGAAAATTTAAATCATGTAAATGGAAGGCGAAATGAGGACATGGACTTGACCCCACCTGTCATTAAGTGACCTTAGTTCCTGCGATCTCTGCAGGCCGAGAGGAAGAAGACAAATCGTTTTAAATTTAACGATAACTTTCTTCTCGCTTTTAATTTATAAACTATGCGGCAATAACGCGATTGCATCTCAGCCAGGAGTATGGAAAATGGAAGATTCGATTATGCAGTGAAGGAGGGATAAAATCGATGGCCTATATAATCTATGAATTTTGAGGCTAGGCCCTCGAATCTCTTAAAAGCATAATTAAGTAACCTTTGAAATGAGGAGTCAATAATAATGCTCATATGCCTGCGTCTCAAATGAACTTTCCATATGTCCGGACTACAGGCTGCTCCGAATAAACACATTCCTATGATAAAAGTGCTTTAGTTATTACTGAATGTTTCTTTTTTGGTAATTTATTTGCTACAAAATGGACTGGTTGTCTGATTAAAATACATCGGTAAAATTTCTGGAGTCGCGTAAATTAACGTTGGATAAAATATGATTTGAAACGTGCATATGTAAATGATTGCATTATTGCACCATACTTTCTGTTTTACAGCATTCTTCTTGAAAATCACTTCTGAGTTATTATAATTATTGAAATAGCTTATTAATTGGTTTACGAGTAGATGGTGAAAATTAAAATCCACCCCTCTGCATACGACTGAAAATATGCTTACATCAATCAAGCTTTTCAAAGTCAACTATTACCTTCATTTGGGAATTAATCCAATTTTCCAAACATGCTTTCGGGCAAAAGTCAAAGATGTTGGAAATTTAAGAGGAAAACTTTCCCTTGGCACCCAGCCAAATTTCCGCTAATTGACAGAACTCCCTAAAAATGGCTTTCCTCGATGACTCATTCGAAAATTAATCAATCTCAGTTTCACACCTAGAGTTTACGTGTTGCTAACCCTAATTTTAAACCTAATTATTCCACGTTGCTTTGAAATGCAACATCTTTATGAATAACAGTTTTGTAGACATTTGGACCTGCGTATAACAATTTCGAATTTCAATTAATTACTGATTTAATTGCTAAATTCAAGTCATTCATTTGTCAGCCGAATTTCCTGACTGCCTTTGATTGGGTTCGAATTTTAATGTACCTTTACTGATGAATGTCTTTTTTCCTAATTCGCGGGAAAACTCTCTCAGCCTCTGCCAACTTCCACGTCTCTTTGAGTGGTTGACTTTTCATGATTACTCATAGGAGATTGGCGAAAATTAAGCTGAAACAAATAAATAATTAAATCAATAAATACAATTTCCTTAAATTTGAGTGCTCGCGTTAATCCTTTTACTTTCTCTTCACCTACGTTATTGTTACCACAGTTGTTGGAATTTGAACTGCCATATTTGTGCTATTAGTAGGCATTGAAGATCATTCACAGGGGTGGCTTATGCTACTTAATTCCTGTTTTGTACTACTTACAATATTGTAACAATTGATTGGCTGAAAACACCTGTTAGCGGGTACACACAACAAAAACTTGTCCCAGCAATATGAGCTCTTGAATGGTAGAAGATAAGATTCAAACAGTAATTTACCTTTTTACTAAACAGCTGTTTTCAATTCAGAGAACTAGTAACCAGCAGTGCAGAAAGTTGGCAAGATCTTATGATCGAAGTAAAGAATTCTCAAAGGAGGAGCCAATGCTTTTTTGTTATTCTTGCATATTAATGTAAAACTACGATTAAACGAGACCGAGATTTGATTTTTTCATGATGATTTAGGCATAGATATGAGGTTTATGATTGTAATGGATATGCTGTTAGCTTTAACGTCCGTTGGATGGTTGACAATACTAATGGGGGTGTCTTGTAGTTGCATCCCCTTTTTACTGATTTAGACAGGTTGATTAATGTTAATTTCAATTTTGCTTTCAGCTACTCGCCAACCACGATATGTGATACGTTCAAAAGAAGAACCACAAATTAAGGTATTAATTTTATCAATTTAAACAAAATTGGAATGTCTAATGTAAACATGCAGAACACATAGAGTGCTTAATCGTGGAGAGATTTGCTGAATTCATTTTCACATCTAAGTTCGCATTGACTACCTTTAAAATAATTTAGGCTTTCTTTAACTCTTCTATTTGTTTATGCGCATTAACTATGTAAAATAATTCATCTTTGCGGTCTATTTATCATCACCAGTCGTATTAAGTCTTTTGATTTCAGGCCAAGACCAACCAAGGAAATAAACTAACTCGAACAAATTTTCAGGCACTTTCTGCTCCACAATCGCTACACAAAGTGCCAGGGAAAAGCGTATCCACTCAGCGTATTACTATTGATTCAAAACGGGCGAAAGTGCGTCTTCATCACAAAGGATATGACATTGAAATCAATCCCAAAAATGTAGATAGTTCTCTATCTTTGTGAGTTTTTTTTACTGGGTACAGATCAAAGTTTATTTTGTTCTTTTAATTCTTGTTTAGCATAGAAATTATCAGTTGCGAAGTCAGTCAAATTCACCTATGTCTTTAACGACATTCACGCAATCTTCCATAACTCGAACCCCGAAAATTCAAATAGACCCTCCATCTTCTACTCAATCTCTGAGTATTCCAAATGTGGAACCCGCCCATCCAGTTTCCGATGACCTCTCATCCGCATTTGAAGACAGTGATACCATGACACCGATCGATGACAATGACAAAACAATAACCAGCCCCTCAATGTCAGTTAATACTTCGCAGAGAGGGATGAATTTGTTAGAAGTACCCTATTTCAAAATTGAATCAGAAATTTCAACACCCAGGAGGAGTGCTTATGTAAAGCCGGGTGATACTAGAGTTCATAAAAAGGTAACTTTGTCTTTGCGTTACGTCACGTGATCCTATCGATTTTGCTACTAATTATTTTCCTATTTTTAGGCTCGCCTTTCAATTATAATCCCTTCAGAGGTAATGTCTACTAGCAATAAGGACTCCCTTCCCCAAAATCTGAACATATCAATAGATAGTTTATCTGACGAACCCCCTAGCAGCATAAGTAGCAGTAGCATACCCACCCCTGCTTTGAATGATGAAGATTTGTTTTCGGATCTGGGCTCCAGTGCCTGTGACGATCAACTAACTGATGTCTTTGATGTCTCTGATGGTTTCAATTCGCCATGCCCTGAAAATATTGAAAAATTAATCCAAGTCTGCGCCCAAAACACAGTAGCCTTGGTACCATCTTGCCTCTCACCAATTTCTGAGCGTAGTTTACTTTCGCACGACTCAAACCAGAGGCACGCTGATACTGCTAATTTGAATGCGAATACTCAGATAGGTAGTCTATTATCTAACTCTAGAAGGGCTACACCAGCAGGTGTAGGAGTTGGAAGTGGTGTTCGTAATGAAGTGCCAGCAAATGGTTCAGTTATGGAAAATTCACGACATTCAAATCCTCCAACTACTGTGTCCGAAAAATTCCAGAAAGAATCGAATCGGTCGAGGCCGAATTCAGGACACAGTCTTCCCACAAATCCTTTAAGCATAAGTGATGCGAATTTAGATCATCCGTCTCCTAATTCAAGCAGGAGTAAATCACGACATTCAACACTGACACCAATATCTAATGCAGATCTGAATGTTTCAATACATTCAAAACTCAGAACCCCAAATGTAGCCGATCAAAATGAGAATCCTTTACCAGATTATTTTATTGAGTCTCCACGAATCGATAGCCCTGTTCTAGACTCTAGATGTGATACACCAGAACCACCCGAAGACGAAAATATTTCCTGCGAGTCTCCAATTAGCGTTTTGACGGAGAGAAATTCAAGTCTTTCAGCGCATTCTTTCATGTCTGAGGCAAAACGGAAATTGTCATTTCATTCTAGAACGTATGTTTTTGTACTAAGCAATGATTATTCTGATAGGCTTTCCTTCAAATTTTTTGCATTTTGACGCTCTACTGTAGATCAAACCGCGAGTCTACCAAATCCACCTCATATAAAGTGAGCAAATCGAGTAGTTCGAAAACACCAAGTCAATCTCATCGTTCCCTCGACGGTGATGAGGATAGGATTTGCTCCATACCTTCGCCTCAAATCCATGTTAATTCATTTCATGGGGACAACAGAACGCCTTCAGAATCCCGATACTCATCTTCAATTGGCATTAGAAATAATTCAATTCTACATTGAAATGGTGATTACTTTTAATTTGAAAAATTGCGTAAATATACTGTATTAATGTGACAGTTTATCGCTCCTTTATAGGGTCATAAGAGAAACGGCAACGGAACGCACATTACTTTTCTTCTACCTTTAATTTATTTTGGAAATGATTCTCCAATTTCTTCAGGTCCTCTCGTTTGAGAGCAAATGAAAGAAATTTTAAATATGAAAAAAAATATCGACTTTACATTCCTTTTTTCGCATTCTTTCATCCATTTTCGAACCTAGATGTCAATTCGATTATTGGACGCCAGGATCCATTTTGTGGACTTTGTTTTATAGATTTGATGTCAGAATTTGACTTAACAACTCCTATCAATGCATTCAGAATTAAAATACATAGAACTTCTTTTTGAGAGAAAGGGGATTAAGCAAGAATATGCAATTATCAGATAACTAATTCATGCTCGAATTCTGACGCACTCTACGGTAGCCAGACTTAACCAGTGAAATTAGCCATTTCGCTCGCTGGTTGCGTACCGATGTGGAGCTACCTCGTGACCTCTGACATGGCAGACGCGAACGGTGAACATTGCGCCACTGACGCTACGAGGTCAAAACAGATAGATCTAAATAGCGGGTACTCGTTGGTATTAGAAACAATGTGGATTTCCATTACATCCTATGACTAGAATACCTTGATTTTAATAGCTTTCATTACTAAATTAACTATAAAAGAATACATCAATCCTTTACCGATTGAATTTAAATTTGATGCCCCACGCTAAAAAAGTCAGCTACAACATTTGGGAGAGTAAAGGTGTTGTGAGCGCCAATTATTGTTAAGAGTGATGAGATTTTGAGCAAAAAAATTCTAGGGGCGGCGGTGGATGAGCTCTATTTTAAAAAAGGTGCTACTTTATAAAAATTAGTAGAAAATGTAATTTTCTTTTGGCCTTGTCATATAGCTCGAGGGCATGGCTTATTTTTATTACTCCTGTAACACAAAAGGAATTCGCAATTTGCAATTGCAGAAAGCAACTGAAATCGGCTTACTTCATTTGATTTTTGGATTCTGGTTGCATAGTTACCACTTACTAGGTAAACACTCTCCAAAATTGAAACCTCATTAGTGGTTCCTTTGGTTATAGTAAATGTTTTTCCTTTTGTGCAATGCTAAAGGGTCTATTTTTTAATCAGGAATGGTCGGTCTTACCACCATAACCCATTTCTAATGACGGAGAGATGGCGAAATGATCCGACAAAATTATCAATAACGTACAGTCTTAGCATAACAGAGATAAGGAAAGTCAGATTCAAGGCAGTAAGAAGACATCTTACATTTTTCATATGGAAAGTGAAATGAGTCTTTGTAACTGTGGAAAGAGCCTTAGATTTTGCATAGTAAACGGGTTTAATAACTTTAAAACAACTGATTAACCGGTTTGGTCGACTTTATAATAGAAAATGGGTACATCAGTGATCGTTGTTAGTGTGTTCACGTAATTCTAGTATTTTTAGAAAAATTTTTATTCGCAAAATATCGATGAATGAATTATGACCTTTATTGATGCTTGGTTAATCGATGCGTTTAATATTGGATGGGACAAAGCGGTGGGTAGCTGATACGCTGTGGTTAATTAGTCTGAACTGGAAAAACATCTCACGTAATACAATTTGATTTGGATCTCGATGAAACCAAAGTAACGAACTTAATTGAATCGCCACCCTGAAGGGGGTGGGGGGTGAAAGTCTGCAGTCATGTCGTCAGTTATACGCGGGTGACGTGTAGACGTCCTAGCAACCAACACGAGTTGTAGATTATGTAGAACAACATGTATTCGTTCAGCAAAAAGTGTAAATCTGTGATTGGCATATACACCTGCTTTTACTAATTCTGTGATTAATACAACCGCATCGTCAATTCTACACATTTAGATTTACAGCTTTCAGAATATATATGACCTATGTCAAGAGTTTACTAAATTGAATTTCCTTGAATCTGTTTCAATTTTCTCAAACTCCGAGGTACATCGCGTCTAAGATAGATTATACAAATTAAGATTGATTATTATTGAAAGATTGGTACTTCAATAATCCGAGCATATGACACTATAACCGAACTTTGGATAATATTTTAATGATTAAATAAATTAATCAATTAATAAAAGTTATATTCCTTTTCTAATATTTGCCTTTTATTGTTGTTTCGTTCTTGTTTATTTTTTAAATTAACAAAGATAAACTGGAAATCAGATGAGGAAGGGTTCATCCGATTTCTTGCCCCACAATTCAAGGGCCCCACTTGCTCGTTTTGTCAAACCTTAAACCTGGGTTTAACGATTCTCTTGCAACTATTTTAATGGTAGTAATAATTATAATAATCATTTTAGCCCTGATGGTAATAATATTAAGGATTGAAACTGATCAAACCTGGAACTAAGCATTTTGATGGCTTTCAATGCTGTAAATTCCTGGTTAAATTTTGCATAGAAATAAGGTTGGGAATACTACAACCGTACTATTCCCATAAATTGTGCAACTGAAAGTGTCAGTCTTCCTCTACCACCAAACAAACAGGAACCAGATTTTGAAATAAACCTCCATTAAATTTTAGGCAAAGTTAAACAACATGAAGCTTACTTTCTTTAAACTAGACTAAACGGAGGTGTAACCTCTTTATATATTTTACCTTGAGAAAATGAGACTTGTTCATCTTATCTGTTGTTCAAATACGAACATGGTAATGAAATTAAATGTCACCTTTGCCTGCAGATGTCCAGATTTGGGTCATGGTAACAGTGTGAGACCCCCACCGGCATCTCAGTAACTGACTTGATTCACAAATCCCTTCTCAACCTCCTTATTTCTATGCTCCATTTATCAAACCCCAACCTCTCACCTGTCGACACCCATTGGAAGAAGTAGTAAACGGAACCGGATAGCGTGCTTACTGTTGAGCGGATTGATTATCATATGGCCTTGATTTTCGCGCATTCCACTTTTAGTGAATTAATAAATACCCCAGCATTTAGTGATATTGAGCACCACGTTGAGAACCAGGGTATAATCACTCATTCTCCCAACTTAAGACTTAATTTTGTAAGCGAAGTTTCGATCTTCTAAATGATCTCCAGGGGGAATCGGTGAATGGAAAGAAGGATTATAAATGAGAGGTTGGTGAGTCTATGCAAATATCTTGTAACGACTCCTAATGACATCATACCAGCTAAAATGAAGACCCTTTCGATGTGACGAGCAGATGACTTTACTGAAGTCTCGACCACACCTTGTGGCCTGTAACTTCAGGATTCTTGCCTTAGAATAGCCAAGCTAACTCCATTTAGATTGAGACAGGGCTGTCCAATTTATATAAATTAGGCTCCGTGGAAGACACTACGCAAAAATTTAAGCATAAAAAGTACGTAAATACAAATTTATAAATGTGAATTCGAACATCTTTGTCGGTCAATCAAATGCAGAAGTTAGGCTTTTGCGTGAAATGTCCAATTATTTAGTTATTAAAGTGGCCCAACAATTGATCTCGATGTTCTACATGTTGTTACCCGTCATTATTAAAATTCCCCATGCAATTATCATTAATTTGTGGCTCTTAGAATTCAAATGTATGTGGCTTCTGCAAGTAAAATAAGGCTTGACATTCAATGGATGAGCAAAGATATCCCTCTCTTGTCTCAGTCTTACTGTAGTGTTTGTCAGTTTAAAAAATGCAGCAGCTCTATTCTGATTTGAGCTGGTTCCAAGACTTCTGCCTTTTGGAACTTATCTCCTCATATAATCTTAGTTATTCAATTGAACGTCTTTTGTTTGAAACTTCAAATTTGGTTTCAGTAAGTTCAAACCTATCTAGCATTAGTAGCTGCTTTAAAGCTTGTAAGTTAATGCCATAAAAAGTTAGAGTTATCGTTTGAAAATATAATTAAACCATGGCAACTTTTAATTTGGTAAATCATGATTTATTCTTGATTTCCCATATAGCGGTAAGAGTATATACTGATGTTACTTAACTTAAATCAGTAGAACAGCACTTTTGAATTTGTTGATAAAATATTAATTTCAAAGTAGATATGTATATTTTTGGCATTAATTCTCCCAAAGGAACCTGAAACTGAATTGCAATTCGTTCACGCAAGTTTGCACGTGATGAATAATGGCTCAAAATATAAAACGTCATACTGGGAAGAAGGTGACATTTCGAAGCCTTCATGGTTGAGAAATCAGATGTTTCAAAGTTGATTATCAATGTGGTTAGATATTTCACTCACTGTGCTTTAAACGACGTGGAGATATCCTCACTCATGTGTCTGGGGGCTCAAGGTGATTTAATTTGAACGTTATACATCGTTTGCCTTGTCATTGCGCCTATTCGGATGAGTTCCCATCATTCAAACTTGAAACCCTTTTGTAATCCCATTTGCAATAATAATTGTCATAATATCAAACTTACTTAACTTGTCCTAACTTCGTTTTTATAAATATGATTCAGTGAATTTTGCGAATTTCAGAAAAAAATAACAATGTACTACACTCTACATTGTGCAATTTAGGCAGTTCATAATCACTTTCATTAAGATGGATTATAAATCACCTCATAATACTCTTTTAACAAGAAAAACTATATAACAATCTTAATTTGGTTTCTAATTTTATAAAAAGGCTTAACTGAAATTATAACCAGTTGCTACGGTGGATTTCTTCATTTACAATAAGACCACGATCTAAAATCCCGTTACATTTCAAAAAACCACCACCATCCATTTCGCCTCATTTGGCTGAATACTCGACATGGCTGTGGCAATGTCCGACTCCAGAGCAAGGGGGAGCATAATTTTTGGAATGCATGAGGGAAGGGAGAATTGAAGAGCAATCTGCACCGGATCTAATGCCGGCTAGATGGTTCACGATCAATATCCGCTTTCCACCTTCCACCCCCCCCCCCCTCCTCTGCCCTCCACCTAGGTTTTAGTAGCTTTGACGGCCGTCTGGTCGTTTAAACCGCCCTCCGCACCATAGGACACCTGCTGTGTGCCGTGTGATGAGTCACTCTGCCCCAACTTTTTTCATGTTCCCAACTATGGATCTAGGTCCAAAATACTGGTTTTACTGAGCTCTGAAACGGTCCTTTTGCGCGTTGAGAGTATCACCAGTATTTGTGACATTCCGTTGACAATATTCATATTTTATTTATGGGGTTTTAATTTCATTTTTTTAAACTGATTTTGTATGAAAAAAAGAGCTATTGTTAAATATGTTTTACAGCCCACAAACCAACATCACAGCCGTGTTTTCTTTTGTACAGCGAAACCTTACTACCAGAGTTCAAGTCGAATTCAATTAGCATGGGATTAACTCAAATTGGTTCAGTTAAATAATTTAAGGTCAAATCGTTGTTTCAATACTAATGGAGTGAAAACCTTAAAATATCAATCCTTGGAAAGTTGATGGATTAAATTATTATTTGTTCTTATATTTTTATCATAACTTAAAAAATCCTGCAAATCAGTATACAAGCCTTCTCTAAACCCCGGTTAGGAAACTACAGTGAAGTGAATTTTTAGTTCAATCAATCCCCCACCCCTCCACCCCTTTTGTTTGTCCAGTTGGTATCTATTTCGTAAATCAATTCATTATTTCATCAAAGAATGATTTTAAAGTTCGCGGACTACTTCGCCCAAGTTTGCACTCCATTGCAGCATATGCTTGGGACAGAGTAGTCGGTGTTTATTGCACGCGATTATTTAATCAAGAAGGATCGATCTTAGCACTTAAGCTCTCTTTTCTCTAATGTTTGTGGAAGCAAATGATCTCATTTGACTTTTCACAGTTGGCAACTTTAGCATTGTAAGGATGAGGTACATACAAATGTAAAATTAACAGAACTGTCTTCGCTCAACCATCACGTACATTTATTGGTGGTTTTAATAAACGGGAGAATTATCTCCACCACATTATGGATTAGTCTTTTAGCTTACCAATTACTTCCAGATATATAGTTCACCACTTCAAGGTAATCTTCATTTAAGAAGGTTGTAGGAAAAGGGATGTAGATTTTAAAACCACTCAGTTTCTCTTGGAGCCAGCATGGGCTTATTCATCCAAAACTCTCCCCGTGAGCACGCTTGAGTGAACACCAGCAGGATAAATCCCCGATACAGGCTGACGTAATTGGAGGCGTGAAAGATGGCCACATCTTGAAATTATACTATCCCTTAGGCAAAAGGAACCTAAGATTGATAGGGACTGATACGATGTTCAACAGAGAATCATCCATCTATAAAGTCTTGCAAAGATTAAAACAAACATTATTGGAATATGGCTTTATCAACTGCGAAAACTAGAATTAGACCATTTTAGGTCACCTCAGCCTTCCCCACCATCCCCAGCTTTCTTAGATGACACATAAACCAACACAGACCTAGCTTATTTACGATATTGAACTCACGTTTCGGTAGATAAGTGAGATAAATCGCAAAACTCAAAATCATTTGGATTAAGGCAAATTCCAACATGGATACATTTCAAATTCGGAAATCTCATTGGCTTTTTGCAAAATTGGTTCCACATCTTGCATCCAAATGACCATTTAAATTAGTGAGAGTCAGAATAAACAGCTTCATTTTATACGAGACCCCGCTTGAAATTTGTGGAAACTCGATCTCTGTAAGCACTAACGAAGACTCGAATAACACTGAGATAAATGAATAAATTCACTCAGCTTTGACTATTGCAGACACTTGAAATGAAAGTTCTCATGTCGTCTGAAAATGCATTCTTAATTCAATTAACGGACGTTTCGGTTATTTTTAGGTAAATAGGTTTTGCCACCATAGAAATTCCGAAAATACCGACATATCATTCTTTATGTCTGATTACCAAAATCGCCATATTAGCAGAGATACAATACTGGATTTCAAACTAAGGTGTGCAGATTTGGATAGAAATCAGTCAATTGAAGCCTCGATTTAATTGTCATTAAATGACCGCTTCTAGCATTTGGCCTCCTTTGACTAAGAATTTCAGAATATCTTGGCTAGTAAGACACCGTTTGATCGATATTGCAAAATATGGATCACCAATTAATTTACTCAACTTTTCTTTAACTTAATTACCTAACAACAAGTTCATACATGGCGGTGAAATTGGTTGTAGTTCGTTCCTGTGCATAATTTTTCCTGAGATGGACTCCATTATAGTTGGCCTTTTTTTAGAAATCTTTAACCAAACGTTTGATATCTTCGCATTCGCGTTGACCCGATTTGCTATCATAAACGCGTTTGCTAAAACATGCCAACCATCTGCCAATACGCCGATTGGAATTTCATTTCCGAGGCAGTTAACATTCACCGAAAACGCTTATAATGGGAAAATTACTTCTCTGATTGAAAGAGAGGAAAAGTGAAAGCATCACACATTGGAGTGTTGTTAAGGCTTAATTCTACTCCTCGTATATCTGGCGACGAAAATATGCCCGAATAGCGCGAATTACTTCATTTTATTGCCTAGAAGTGATGCGAATAGGCGAAGGTGAGATAAAGGACCTTAACTGAAATTTTTCGGGAACATTTTGATTTCTGAAGCGCACCGATTCGGACGAATGAAGCTTCGACTCAGTGACTAAGATACGCCACTGAGCTGATTATGTATTGGGCAAAGTTCACTTTGTATATCTGGGAGATCAAAAAGAGATGCGCTTTAAAAGTATGAGGTTAGCTGAGTTCAAGTGAATAAAATTAACTTTTACGAAGTCAGTGAAAATCTTTGAACTTCAAATCACGTCCGCACATGTTTGGCTCAGTCTCATTTTAGAAAAAAAAATTATTAAGTTAGGTCCTATTTTTCAAAATGAGACTTGCAATGCGATAAGATTATGAATGTTCATTGACAAAGAGAGGAGTTACGTATTTCCAATACAACGAATTCAAACAATAGCTTTGTTTTCTGAATTTATCGATTCATATGGTTAGAAAGGTTGGCTAAAAGAGCCATCTTCCCGACTGTCATTCGGAGTATTTGGCAAGTAATGACTTGGTGATCCTTACGCCTCCATTGTTCAAGCAGTACTCTAAAGGTAACTAAACCCGAGAATGCAACTCAAATGATCATATTTGTTTAGGAATACGTTTAAACTTTCACAGATCATACCTAATTCAAATATACGACTTAGCGAGGGCAATCACCAGTATTATGTAAAAGGAATAAAATAACAAGAAAATTGAATAAAAATGCATGCTCCTTTAACAGGTAGGTAGGTGCTTCTGCTTTTCGTCTCTCCTTTACTACGTATTCGGATGTTATCCAAGGATTAAAAGTCAATAATTTAATTGATTTGCAATATAGAATCAATAATAGAGAGCAAGAAGTTTAGCTGCAACACCTAACGACACAGAAACCTTTCACGAGGTTCAAATATTTAAATATTCGCTAAAAGAGTCTAGTCAGTTTAGAGAACCCCATATTGGTCTGACAACCCCAACCTATTAATCACATTTCATCTATCCACACACGTTCTCCTCTCCACCCTTCCCTGTGCACATGGCCTTGTACCATGACAGTGTGAGTCACACAGACATGAAAGTCCGGCTGTCTGTCTCAAATATCCATTTTGGGAATTCCACGTGCCCCCAACCCCCGTCCTCGCCTTTCCGCAAAGGCAAAAATGCTTCAGGTTCTTGTCGGTCATGAAGACAAGCGTTAAACATCACCTGCATAAACTAGAGATAGGTAACAGACATATTAGGTTCTGTGAGTCATTTAGAATTTCATCAGCCACATAGCTGAATCAAGCCCCAATGGTACGTGAGTAGGTGAAAGATTGGAAAGTTATATGGCAGTGAATCGATACTTGGGGAAATTTTAAAAAAGATTACACAAACTAATTATATAGCACATTAAGGTCATCGCTTAATAAAAATGAATGTGATTCAGGTATCGAAAATCGAATACATTTATTTGATATCAAAGTGATAAGTGTTAGCTTTGTTTTGTTTAAAAAAACTTAGGGGATAATATTCTGAAAAGTTTGTTTTAGGTTAACGGAATGTGTGACATTGTCTCTCAAATGAATGTATAAGTGAAATTAACCATATTTTGACAAGCAAAGACAAATTGTTTCATATATTGAATAGTTAGAAAATCTCATTTTGACACAAACAATAATTTAACAATGATATAGGTCACTAACAAAATCGATTTTCTGAGCATATGTTGCAGTTGGATTATAACACAACTCCATACCTTATCTTCCATCTCCATGAAATTCATTAGATTAGTTTAAAAGGGTTTAAAATTTGAATTCCGACAATACCTGAATGTTATGCAGATTAATGAGTTGTTCAACTAACTGAGCAGTCTTGCCTAGGTTGGGTATCGGGTGACATGCCAAATCCGCGCAATTCTGTCTCACTAAGATGGGTTCAAACTTTTTAATCGCATGTTTTAAGTAGTTTCAAACAAAATAGTCGACATTCGAGGGAGAATTTTCGGAGGCAATTTTTGTGCTTCTACAAGTTGGAGATGAGTGTAAACCTGACATTCTGCTCATTACCTTGCATAAGTAGAAAGACTAAGATTCATTTATTAGGTAATTAAAACCGTGGAGGTGAATATAATGAAAAATACAATTTGACTGATAAAAATTTGAATACTTATCGCCGAAGTTAGAATGAAGTACTCAAGCCATCGACCATTTGAACATTTAAAAACCACGTTGACAACAGCCATCAGGGCCTAGTAACCACCAGTGTTGGTTTAATGCCCACTAACCTCAGAAATTCACCTAGGCTACGCTTGTTACCAAGACAATTCAATCATCTGGAAGGGTCATTTCTGATCAGTCGCAGTGGCTAGAATTTTTTAAAACTTAGAGATTAAATGGTTACCATGCGGGAGCAATGGTGATTGAAACGATTGATTTAATGATGCTCCCTACGATTGGGATCAGATTGAGATGAACAATAATTTTGGTATGAAAAATGTCTGTTTTCATTTTATTTGTGCACATCCGTGGAGAATGTCAATTTTGAGAGTAGCAGATTGTATGGTACTCGCTGACGTAAGGCAGCGTGATTTACTATTTAATAATACTATTTGTGAATTTCTGTTTAGAACTAAAAATGACGAAATCAAACCCACTTTGATGTTGCCTAGATCGGCCAGATAAGTTGCTCACATCAGTTAACGATAAAATGATTTTGCGAGAAAATGGCAGAACATTTTTTACCTCTTACTTACTCCTAACTGTTCTAGAGATTGAATATCTAATCAATACTCGGGACCAAACTGACGGCAAAGGAGCGGAATATCCCAGATCTCCATATATCCTCACATGGAGCATGGCAACCAGCGTCACCATAGCTACCAACCAGAAGTTATCGTCGAGATCTGTTAATGAGATAAACAGAGCGGATTCGCTTAAGTCCACTAATCTATCAACTCCTTTTTACAAACTCCAAGCGTTTACTTTTTAATAAATGCAGTTTTTGTGATCAGAGATAGCAATTTGAAGGTTGGAGAAATTTGTTGGTGATCTGTTTCAATGGACATGGTGAAAGATTTCTTTATTCACCATACATATGCTTCAGGTGCACTGATGCATTAAGTACAATCCAGTTGAGTTGTAACTAATGCTAAGTCAGATTCGAGGTACGCATTGTGAGGGAAGTTCCATGTTATAATACAAGGGTTCCAATTGAATAGAAAATACATCTCCGTCAAATAGCTGCTTCAGGTGAAATCAGTGGGCAGTTTAGTAGGTTAAAAATGTGTCTAAGTAAAAGAAATACTACTTGATTTTTTTCCCTGTTTTTTTTCCAAAAAATCAAATTCATCACCCAATAGAAATGTAAAAGTCATGATTTAGAAAATCACAAACTACACCACCTTCATGACCTCGAATCTAAACCCAGTATTCATCACTACTGCTAGAAGACTTTGCCACCCGCTGCATCACCTTTCCATCTGAGGTCAAAACCTGAATCAGGTCAACCATTTTTGAATTTTTATCCTGTTTACGATCCCAGTGTGCTAGATTTTGTAGACTCTCGGTTAAAACCGTCTGTGTTAGATACCGGGAGAATATTCCAGAAAAGTGTTTTTCATTTAGATTTCAATCTCATGGCTCATTCATGTCAATTTAAAATAATCACATTAGTATAACAGATTTTGTCGAGCTCATTTAAACAAGTGTGAATGATTCTGACATTATGCAGATCTCTATTCATTGATTTCTCAACATTTGGATCCAGGTGTAGAAATTTTCGCACTAATTCAAATAACCTTGTTGAGTAAAGCAAGTCGATTTTTAAATACCGGGAGGTAAAATGAAAGTTGTAGTGGAGGTCTAAATGAAAACATGTGGATTTTCATGATTATTATGATTTCAGTTGTAAATTGTTGGAAAGATCCTCATGAATGCATATGAGCAAACTGCTTTTAAACCATACCGACTGAAGAATACTGATCGACGATTTACACTCAGACTCATCCCCTCGTTACTCCTAGCCCTTTTCCCAGGATGGCTCGGAATTGGCCTCCTGCAAAGCTTGTACCATCCCGACGATCGAATTGAGTAACCGTCAGTGATGGCTTCTTAACGTTCAACCACCTCCACTATAATCACACCTGAATGACAGCTTCCCACTCTCCTACGACTCATTGCGATGATCGATTTACCACTTAGCACCATCATAGGACATCTACAATACAACGAACTAAATTAATGCCCCGCTAATCGCTCCTAGTCATCCGTAAAAGCCCACCACCACATTACCGACAAAACTGCCCACGCCCGCAAACAGTGGATAGATATCGAAATAATATTATTCATAAAAATATGTACACAGATACAAATATAAAATATAAGATACACTAAGAAACACCAAAACGTCTACTTTTTGACAGATGGAGCTTTCTTGGGGGTTTTCTTAACCGCAGGCTTTTTGGGCTTTTTAGCCACAATCTTCTTGGGCTTAGAGACGGAAACAGCTTTCTTAGGCTTGGAAGGTGTCTGCTTTGCAGTCGAAGCCTTCTTGACTGGAGTACCTTTTGGTTTGGATACCGTTTTCTTAACCTTCTTGACTGCAGCCTTTGGCTTCTCAGCCTTTTGGGAAATCTTGAAGGAACCACTGGCACCGGCGCCCTTAACCCGGACTAGTTTGCCAGCAGCGGTGGCCGAGACGAGAACTCGTCGAACATTGACTTCGGCAATCTTCTCGTCAACCTTGTAGTGGTTCTTGATGTACTTAAGGATTGCCTGACGGCTTGAACCGCCTTTCTCTTTCAGGGAGGCGATGGCCTCAATGATCATCTTGGCGAATGGTGGATGAGCGGTTGAGGCCTTCTTGGCCTTAAGCGCCTTCGGGGCCTTAGGCGATTTAGGAGCAGACGTAGTTGCAGCAACCATCGCAATAACTCACAACTGACGAATAAGATGGGCAGCGGCAGTAAACTCCAAAAACATAAATAAAGTCAGCTGTCTTACCTCGCGGCACACTATTCACGTTGTACTTATGAGGACATGCGTACGCATTTAAGGAATATAATAGTCGAGTGGTGTTAAATAAATAGTGTTTTTGTGTAGTATGAATGGTAAATCTGGCAATATATTAAATGCGTCAGTTTGAAAATTAAACTGTCTATCTAATGCATTCAAAATTAGTACGATTAGCCAGAACCATGAATAAGAATAAAAGCCTGTACGTAGAAATTGAACAAAAGCAAATTGATTAATAAAATTGAACTTAAAATCCCAAATTACTTATATTTTATATCTGAGTGTTAACTTTGATTTTAATAGGGAAAAAGACTTATTTAGATGACAAACACATTTTTATTTGAATTTAAGTTTGTTAAGTATCCGGAAAAGTGGGCTTTGTACGGGCACCTAAGAGTGATTTCTATAGCTGTTTTCTCCAATTAAAAGTTTAATGTTAAATTATGCAGAATGCCTTTGATTAAAAATTATATATATGCATATCATTTGAAAGACAATGGCTTCTACTTTCATATTTTGTGAAAAGATTTTAGATATTTTGTCCTCGTTGGACATGATTTACCTAAATCGGACCTTCGTCTTTTCGAATTGTTATTGGTTGGTTGTGATGCTAGTTCATCAATGCCATGATTTTTTATTTCTCGACGATTTTAAAACAAAACTAAAATGTCTGCATTTGATTGTTTACTTTAAGCATATCATTTGCCCAGAATCATGTATTTTAGTTGAGATATCAATTATCGACACTAATGAAAGGTTTCGTTATAAAGGACCTCCATCATGATTCGAATTTGAATTATTGGCGGCTGACTTGAAAACTATAGCTAAAATCAAGCAAAAAATTGAAAAAAAGGAAATAAACTTTGTTTCAAGGCTTTATCAATGGGCCGTAAAGATATTCGCAATGGGCTTATTCTTTAGTAATAATATACACATATGATTGTAACAGTGGCAACAATAAGTCGAATTACTCAAAATCAACAATGAAAAATTCTTAACTCTTAGCTTTCCAAATAAGATTGCAAGTTTTTGCTCAGCAAACTATAATAGAAAGTTGGGGTTAATTTGAATGTTCCAAGATAAAAATTTCTTTAAGTATTACAGGACCTTTGGTTGAGTTTCCATGTCTTTTGTTTTTAAGTGTATATATTATTCCAAACTTTACCGCCAAAGAGCTCTAAGTGGACATAGCAAATGAATTCTTTTTTTTTGTTGCATGGATGTTTACCCAGGATTTCTATATTGCTGCTTCATACCCTTACGCAAAAGTCAGTACGCACTGGGTCGTTAGTAAACAAAAAACAATAGTACATGGGAAAAGATTCCCATTTTGATGTACTACTTAATAATTAGATTTTAGACCCAAAGGAACTGCTATTTAGGGTTCTTAGTCCATTTAACACCAAGTGACTTGACAAGGTAGTCGCTTTCATGAAAAACTCATTTCACCACTCCTCTGGTCGCCTTGAGTTAACCAGTGTGATCTACCATCGATGCCACTGGTTGTATACAAGTAACATTTCTGGTGTTTGTCCAAACGTTTTGAATTTTTACCCTAATTCTGCTTACGTTCTCGAAGGCCCAACACAATCCTTACGATTAGTTGAAGCAACCGACATCCCTTCTTGCTAACACATGAAAAATGCATGAAAGTAGTAATATTAATTTGTTTAATGGTGTGATCGAACGCAGCTCAAAATTTATAGGATAGATCTAGGCAGCATAAATGCCCAAACCTATTCGCTACAAGTCTAGCGATTAACATATGTGCACAGGTGTTTGAACATGATGAGTCATTGCAAAATATCGTTAAGATGTTCAATGGGTGAGGAAAATCTGACCAGTCTTCAAATGAAGTATATTACTCATTATGTTTGAGCTACAAATTCGAAACTTCGGGGGCAGTAAATCATTGGAAAATGTTAGAATATATGCAATAGTGACAAAATGGTCAAATGATTTCAAGACGAATCACCTGGTGGGTTACAAAGATTAATCTAGGTAATAAAGAAATAAAATATTATTTGACATTCAAAAACCTCGAAGTCATGATTCAGTGAGTGACACATCACTATCCACAAGTCGATAAAATACTGAAATGAACAGAAATAGGCTCTAGAAATTGAAATACATATTAAATTCTGAATTTAGTAAGTGATCTATAGCCCTCTCCCGACCCATCAATCTGTCCATCTGCTTCAACCCAACCCTCTAATTTAGTCAGAGGTAAGTCATTAAACCATAATGACCATATTTACAATTTTTTTACTGAAATGAAATATTTAGGATAATTATCATCAGCCCTTTAGTTGACTTCGGGCTTCACAGAGGGGAGGAACATCAAAGTCACAAAAAGTCGAGAGGGGGAACAAAAGAGAAGAGTGATTTACAGATGTAAGAGAGGCAGACACAAAGGTAGAGAAAAAGGTAAGGTTAGGTTTGTACTGTGGAAGTTGTCGAATATGACAAAGAGTGGAGTTATGGTAATTTGAAGTCAACTGCCGGTTTATAGACTTTTTTGCCATATGAGTATACGTTGCCTGGGGTGCACCACGCGAAGGTAACTCTATCGCACACTCCCTGAAATGAAATATAAAATTATGTGGAATTGTCATATCTTCTTCTTTTTTTGCAATTCGGATTGAAAAACTCTCGGTACTACTCATTAGTACACTCAAGTACTCTTTATTATACTTTCTTCCCCAATGATTGGCTTTTGGGAATATTCAGCGAGCAGAGTCCCGAAATACGATTATGTGGCTTTAAAACTGCTGGAACTCACTAGTTTGAACAACGCAGTACTTTCTTCATTGATGTTTAAAATTTCATGTATGAACGTGAATTATTCAATATACGCTGTACCTCCTGGCGTTTATTTCGCTGGTTCTGAGGTGAGACAGTGTTATCGATTTTTGGTTGCTTTCAGTCGTTTGGACTTTCAGATTAGCTGCACCGCGTTGAAGATAAATAAGTATTTGACTTCAGTCTGAACATGTTTTAATAAGAATTGACTTGTCTGATAATACCTTTAAAATACCTTGGTTGAAGTTATTTGATCTCAATTTATGCTGAGAAATCCGACCATCTGGTTAGGAACTGATGAGTACATGTCGCATTGTTTTATAATCATTTACTGACCGAGGGTGGGGGGAGGGAGGTTGGAATGTGCGGCTTTGAGCACAATGACTCATTAGTAAGGCTTGCTTCGAATCGATTTCTCACGGTAAATGACCCTCAGAGTGAGAATAAATCTCATTTATCTATTTTGATTTGCTTTGTAGAGCTTTTTCATACTTCATTGAACTTACTTACTAAACAGACCAGTTCTTGCTCGTGAGCTAATTCTCTTCATTTTACGAAAGAGGGTGATTGAAAGGTGAATTCCTATTACCTTAGAAATTTCCACACGAAACTCATGTCCACTGATTCTAGGGTGGAATCCTGAACGATTTACGGAACTGCTTACGTATATTTGAGTTCTTTTTTAAGTTTATTGTTTACAGGAGTAAATAAAGATCAAGTCATTTGAATGGTAAAATGGAAAATTACTTCCAATTTACACAATGTACAGAAGACCTCAATTGACCAAACATTTGAGAAATGAATGAACTTACCAATGTGAGAATATCAATACAAATATCGGAACATTGATTTCATGTTTTCCCGCTATACCATTACATTCTCTTAAATAACTCAGATGGCTAAACTACTTACAACCTGTTCAGTGAATTTTCTACCACAGTGCAGAATCAACGGAAAAAGATTCAAGAGCGATGACTCTATACAGGTGTAGAGTGTGATACAACTTAAGTGACTTTCTTGTTTTACGATTACTTGTTTTACGATTACTTCCGAGGAGTACAAATGTTGACAAATCATTTTATGAGTGCAAACAACACAATTTCTATATACAAGTGTGGAAATAATAAATACGTGATCATTTGATGGGGGTTGGGGAGGGGTATTCAAGAAATGGTGAGAGAAAAGGAGGTGTCTTCGGCCCCATAATTAAATATAAGTCCATCAATTACTGGTACCAGCTGTCTAGCATTGTGAAGTAACTTATTAAATCTAAAACTTCGAATTTCCCACCTAGCGTGTAAGTTGCCATTTCGCCACAGGCTTTTGAAATTTTTACCATAAACTTGCTGCAGATTTTAATGTTTAAGTACTCTGAGACCTTTATAAGGAGTTACTTAACATTCATGTTGTATACACGCAGGCGAGATTTCCCTCCTGTTTGCCATCCTATATCGTCTAAAGTAACACAAGGGAATAATGTGGAATGGATTAATGCACGGTTTTCAAATACAGTGACTGATACGACGATAAAGAAACCTCCTAAGAGGGTGGATTTTTTATCATAAGAGGTAATCGGGAATTCTTCATTAATTGCTCAAACAAGCAATACAGTCATCATCTGAACTGTATAGACAATTCAATAACCACTAACATAGAAGCGTGAAGTGGACGAGGGGTAATAGTATGAAATTGAAGAATTATAGAAAAGACTTTTAGGTACAAATTTACTCAGATCATTGGTTGTGCATTAATGCACATCAAAACCATGACCTCTGACTTCAAGATCATACATCTCCCCTGTAACGGTTTAACCTCTTTGGGTGAACTGATTTTATCAGATTATCAAATAACCTCTCTTACAGAGTAGACTTACCAAACTTGCCGATTGAGGACAGATGGGTAATTAACATCCACAGGAACACACTTTTGGGGTGCGTGGGGGAGTGAGGAGGAAGTCTTGGAATAAAAAATGGATCATGGTCCAGTTCCATGCGGCCCGAAAATGAACCAAGCTTGATTACTGCGTCTTAAATACTTTTTGAATTTGACCGAGGTCATGATCTTCATGTATAATTAACGTCATCTGTGGAAAGTAGGGGTGGTGTTAATGACTGCGAGGTTTTTGAAATTGCGGCTGCCTTGGCATCATCCATGATCGCTTATCCGGTAAACTTACTGCTTTCGGATTATGACTCACTCCATGATATTAAAGGTGCTTAACGACTTGTCCGACTCCTGTATTTGCTTCTCTTCTTTTTCACATTTTCATCATTTTTAATTGAAAAATTCCTGACTGTTTGTTTCTAATTAAGTTCACAGATTTGCAATAAATTATTATATTCGAACCAAAATATTTCGTTATTGAACATCTGTCGCAGTCAATAACGGCGTTAAAACTACCTAAAAGTGCAATGCTTTGATTAAATTAAATGATTGACTGATGTAAGTGTGAAGAAATATTATTACTTGGCACAAAACACATTCTAAAATTATATTACGGTAATTGAATTTAACGAGGTATTCATAGTCTTTTCTGGGAATGAATATGTGGAAAGCAAGACGATAAAATGGATGGACAGAGAAATCTCATGTACACTCAGACAGTCTCGAAGGTGAGGACATGGTGCTGAAGCAAGTGCGTTCGTGAGTCACTAGTCACTGCATGATTAACGTAGACAAAATTGTATTTTAATGACGAATCTCTGTGCCAGTGACACACAACCACAACAAAGGCTATTGATGCCATGAGCTCTGTTTCCTCGATAACGTTGAGGTAGCTTAGGTGCTTTCGGGGTCAACTGTATTGTAGGGGAATTTGCCATAGAGATTGCTGGGGTTTGTTGAAGATTTATTTGTGAAGCAGCCACCACAAATATAAAGCTAGCAACCTTCGCACAAGTTTTCCTAAAAGAGATTTGAAGTACTTAGCTTTATTCAATCATAGTAGCTTAAAAACTGTGCAGGCTTTTAATGTCGGGTACATGATTTTAACCTGCTAACTTCTCATATCTTGGTTTAGGTAATAAACTTGAGAAAATCAGCGTTAAAAGCAATTTTATTTTGGTAATATATGGGTCTAAATTCCCCATCAGTTTTTCTTATGCATGTAAGCACCTAGCTAGTTTATCATTACAGCGTATTTAATATCAACATTCTACTGGTAAAAACGACAACATCAGTACTACTTGCTGTTGTCCCGTTTTGGCTAAAAATAACTGAAACTCACCAAAGTAGCCTCATAATATAATATTATTTCCAAACTTTATACTATGGAGTACATGGCGCTATCAATGCTGATAAAGAGGACCTTATACGGGATGAAAATCCGGGAAGGTGCGGCCGTGCTACTGATCGTATGTGCGTCATGAGTGCGGTGAACTCTCAGTAATTAAATAGTCTCTGCAAAGTAGAGTAGCCCTAATTATATGTTAATGACCAATTTTAATAACTATAATAAACGCTTTTCCCTTCGTACTTTCTGTGATTAACACACAATATTGCGCCGTGGTGATCTAGGTTGTGTTAATATTTACAGCTGGGGTATGCATCCCTTTATGAATGAATATCCAGTTGTTCCATAACTTTCAAGATAATATTTTTTTATTGTACTTTTTTTCAGTTTTAATGATAACTTGTTCTAGATAGCAACGAATCTTCACACTCCCGGTCAACTCAGCGGGTCGAGATGGAGATGGCTTATTTTCCACAATGCGCTGGAAATGCAGATTTCAAGTCAAATCATTTGTATATTGATCTAAATCAACTTTACCATTTCCCCGATTATCAGTGTCACTGTCGAAAAGGTGTAACTAAATACTAATTTTATTAATTACATATGACTTTCACAATGTGTTGGGAACCACTCTGTTGCCAAATCTCCACCCATACAAGCTGATTCCCTTTTCCCAAGCTAGAGCCCAATATAAGCAGCTTTGCACACGTACATCACGATGGTAGTTACCTGCCAATCTTCAAAGTCCAATACACAATTTCTCCGCAGAACTCATGTTCCACTGAGCTGTGAAAGGTTACTGCATCTCATTAGACTAACACAGTCAGATTATAAAAGACGCTTCACTAAAAATTAGTGCTATATTGACTTGAAGGAATTGTGCCATGCAAAATCTGCTACCACAATTCAGTACTAACAAACCCATCTTTATTCACTATCCCGCCTTTCTAAGTGTCCAATGTCCGTAGGGTCTTACTTGCCTATTGGGAACAGGATTTGAAACCCGCCTGTCTTTGATAACATTAATTATATGAGGGGATATCTTTCCCAATTTAGTCGAGCTCCTAAAGTCACCTTACCGTCTGGATTAGAGGTACATAGGATGTCACGGAAGTGACATTATCATACAAATAAACAAACATCTTTGTAAAGCTCGAAAATCTTGGAATCGACTGTGAGTTCACTACCCCAGCATCCAGATCTTAGAAGATTGCCAACCCCTATGCGGAAATTACACCGCTTCGTAATCAACATATTGAGTAATGGATGCACACTTAATAAGCGAGCTTTGAGGGAATATGAGCATACTCTTATGAAGTGGGCTCTTGCAGACGTTTAAAATTCACAGATTTTGCCTTTCCTACCATCAAAATATAATGTTGAGTAGACTTTTTGGAATGAGCTACACTGGCAACTTCGCATTATGGGAAAAGATAAAGACCACAAGATCTGAATAAACCTCGATAATTTATTTATGCCCTTGAGAAATTATACAATTAAAGAAATATGTACGAAATATCAAAATATTATGCATCAAGCTTATAGTGACGTGCTTCTTGAATTAAAATAAATTTAAAAATATAAAAGAGAATAACTATCGAACATTAGAACATTTACAAAATTGCCAAACGGATTATGTTGGTGGAATTAGTAGTTAGGGGCAAAATAATCTGTTGGATAAGGTGAATAATTTTACTACATTATATCCTTACTATTTATTATTGTCAATTATTTGTAAAAAATGTATCTCTGTTTGAGTTGTCGATATACTTTTACAAAGACGGCGTCATTTCACCATCGGCGACATGGTATTTTGCAACCACGACATCAATATTGAATGTTGTTTTTAGTCGTGTTTCTGATTCCTTCCTGAGACAATTAGTTATAACAAATCAATGAAGCAGGCTACTAATGAGCTCTAACAATTTTCTTCTTAACCGACGACCAAAATTTCATCAGATTCTCCCCAAATGCAAATACTTCAAATGATAACATGTCATGCTGAGAAAATGGCAGTTTTACAAGTTTAGGATTCATAAAAGTTGGATGCTACCAGCACATTTAAAACTACATTGTCACCTGTCCAACGTTTTGCCTTTTAGCGCCTAATTCAGGAAATGGTTTTGCTCCATGTTTAGAATACGGATCACTCTAATAAATGCCGGTCTGGGTGACCATGGTATTTGGTTTTATAAACTTCATTATATTCAATCCATCACCATGGCACATAGTGATACGCTCAGGCTAAAGACTGCATGTCATTCAAAACAGCATTCACGAATGGAAGGACTGATGAAATTCGAAGATATCAGTCTTGGGCATTAACGAAATTCATGAATTAAAGTATATGCGGGGCTTCTGTTCGACTGGAGTTTATATTTGAGAGGAAATGGGTAAAAACTTTACTAAAGTCGATGCTTAATACTTATCCACTGATATAATTTAATTAAGAAAGGCTGATCCTGGTGTATCAGTTCTTTTTTTCAATGGTTGAGAAAGCTAATAATCTTCTGGGATTTTCAGCGGCTTGCGGCTTCAACACAGCCGAAATTAGATAACATTTTAAGCTAAAAAAACAGTTTTCACATAAGGAGACTCCCTTAAATGAACATACCGTACAACCCGGGTCAAAAATAGTCGTTGATTCAGTGAAGTTGCCTTTTACAAATTCTATTTCTTATCCTATAACACACACGCACACGGAAAGACAAAACACGATGATAATGACCATCAGTCAATATATGAGCGCTTTTTTTAATTAAGAAAAATATTTTAAAGAATGCTACTGGATTTCGATAATGCTTTTGAAATTCTCATGGATTTAATGGAACACAAATGAATCAAGTTGGAATGACCAAACGTTCATATAACCGAGTTGATTAATCATATCTGAAAATTGTGATTATAAATTCACCCAGGAGTTCGAAGATCAGAACGGGACAGTTGAAGTTTGAATATTATAGAGGGAATAATACTTTCCACGGGAAACTGAAGAACTAAATATTTCTGGAATTCCTCGACTCATTTCAAAATGTATTCGCATTTGAACCCTGTTGCATACCTTACTGGACTATCGTATCATTTCAGGTGTTCAGTTGCAAACAGATTATTCAAAGCTTTTTACCTTTTTATGATCGTCATGGCTTAAAAACGATTTATGCAGTTAACTTCAAGTCTGAGGTGGACTTTCGCTACACCACAGAACTCTGGATGGATAATGACCTTTCGAATTTGCCAGATGCACGAATAATGCACAGACTCTTGCTCAATATTTCGCTTTTACTAATTCTTTTTGCGAATAAATGCATCCAATCTCGACCACTTCTCTTTTCTCTGGTTTGGGAAATTGTAGGGCACCCTTTTATTGAGCTTCAAAAATTCTGGAAAAAAATGCTTATACTTCATTGCTTTACTCTTTTTCAAATTAATATTTGTATAACTAACTATGAACACCACTCGAGAACCTCAAAATATGTGAGCTAATGATATTTGCAGCAGTTCTATTTTTACGTATATATGCATAGAGCTCTAATATTGTGAGACCATTAAGAATGATCAAACTCAAACAAAAAAGAAGTGAACACAAGGCGTGAAAGGGAAAAGCAGATTTTGGATAGGCTTGGGAATAGAGTTCTGGCGAAAAGAGATCCAGGAGGAGGCGGAGAGAGGGAAGGAGGTCGGGAAGGGAAGGGATGGAGGAGGAGAAATAGATCCAGGAGGATTGCACTTTAGCGCAGTTAACATTTGAGAAGAGAGAGGGAGAGAGACTAGTGATTAAGAGAACAGAAAAGCGCACTAGAAAACATTGTAAGCGGAGAGGCACATAGTTAACTCAGGCACCAGAAAAGTGCGTTATAAGGGTAATAGTAGTCAACTGGCAACCGAAAGTAGGACTTGCACTCGAATGTCGACCTCGAAATGTTGCTACTCGAAACTTAATATTGTTGCTGTAATGTTCGGCAGGTGAGGCTAAGCTGGGTATGTGGTAGGTCGGACAGTAAAGTTGGGATTCAGTCTACAAAATATGGAGAAAACAAGTTAAGCGATTCTCTCAAATTCCACGCCAATTTTTTTGTCACAACGCAAAAGACAACGCAGATATTGCGCATAAGCTTGAAGGAGAGAAATCACCAACTCATCTGACGTAAATTCTAAAGAATTTAAAAGTAGAGCAGTGTTAATCTCGCAAACAATGTCCAATTAAATGCACAAATAAATAATTTAAATTTATATTAGGTTCAAATAATTGGCTACCTAGTCATTAGAGCAAAATTTCACAAATTGCAAATTAATGTATGAAGTTAGATTATCGTTATTAAAATAAATAAGCTGCCGAGGATAAAATCCCTAATATAACGAGCTAGACAAAGTGCAATTCTCGTTTAATCTATTGGCTATTTGAGACGACACAAAGAACATGCACGAAGTTACATGCTAGAGAGACAGACAGACGAACATACACACATAAAGTAAAACAAGAAGGGCGTACCTGAGAGTAGAATGTGCGCATGCAGCTTGAGGGACAAAGTGGAGGTTCAAATTATGGACCCCCATTTTGACTAGCGCGGGGTGGTGTTGTGAGGCGGAGGTGGTCTGTTTCGCACCGGACACAGCGCATGCGAGTCTCATGCCGGACCTAAAAGGGGTGAGGGTGGGGGTGGGGGGGGGGGGGGTTGGGGTGGGAAGGATTTGGGAGAAGTCTACTGAAGGAGAGATCTACTATGACTAGTTTGATTTTTTTTGGGGAAAGCCTACTTCAACCTTAATTTTCTACCACAGATAAGTCTGTTAACTTCTGATTGAGATCAATAGAGAAAGCGAGTGAGAGAGAGTCGAATTCAGTCGGTTCGAAATGGAAAAATCTATATGGCTCTGGGAAAAATTGTTCAGTTCCCGAGAGTTTCTTCCTGATTTCAATTGGGCAATGTCCTGAGGTTGGATGTCATCACGAATAAATGGAAGAGGAATGATTTCGTCGTTTTGAGTGTATGCTTATATAAAAAGTGTGATTCTTTGTGTGGGACAAAATGCAAAAATATCGAAAGAGGAAAAAAGTAGGATGGAATTGCATGTCATGTGACGCATCTTTAGCTGGTGACTATATACGAAAGGAATGATTGATTTGGAGAAATGATGCCACTTCTCCAGTTGGATTTCTGGAGAATGAGACATACACAGCTATCAAAACCCTCTTCATTTTGGTGAGTACTGTCGAAAGATCACTTTGGTAAGAGATAGCGACTTAAAGCGAAAATGAGTCATCTACTTTTGTTCAGGTGGGAAGTCAAATTCGGAGGTTTGGATAATTTCAAAGTCATCTCCAGCCTCCTGTTCTTGGATTAGACGGGGATGACCTTCTGTCAGGGTTGGAGTAGAAATGTCCTTAGGACTGAATGGTTCAGCCATGGGAGTTATAGGAGAGGAGATTTCTGGAATATTTTCAACATCTTTACCACGAATGAGAATGGGCGAAGCCGAGAGACTCTTTAAAGGACTTTCTACCATGGAGTATTCAGGACACACTGGACCCTTGAATTCATCTTCAGAGATATCGAACACTGTCGAACCAAGATTAGAATCAGTCTGAGAGGTTAGTGGATGTTCTTGCGCTAAATTTAACGATGTGATACTCAATGAAGCAGGAAGGAGTTTATACTGTACATCTTCGTCTGTATCAGCTTTCTTCAGCAAAGCCTCATCTCCACTCGTGGAGCGAGGGATAGAGACTTGAGGCAATTCACTAGATTGTATTGGAACTGGTGGAGGACCGGGAAGTAGCATAAACAGAACTTCTGATTGAGAAGGTGGCTGAGTCGAAGCTCTGCTACCACTTGCCATTGCTGCACCACTATCTTCTAAGGAATCGGTCATGTGTCGATTGTAGTTAGGTTCATCAGACAAAGAGCTATCGCCCCATTGTACTTGTTGGCTATGTTGATGAACACCTTCAAGGGAATCAATAGACGTTTCCATAATCTGGGGAAAATCTTCTTCAGAAGAATCAGCTTCGCCTAGGGAGTCACGATCTCTAGGACAGCCGCGTTCAATCACGTCACGAGCATCACGGATAACGCTTCTAATCAAATCAGTAGGAAGAACTTCATGATGACTTAAACTGCCAGCGAGTGAATCATGAAGAGACGATTGCACTAGGGAATCAACATCGCCGGCTATTTCAGAGGAATCAGTGATTCTGGAGGTTTCAATGCTCTGACACATCTGTTCAGCTAGAACATCTTCATAGATTGTATCAATAGTCTTGTGAGCTAGAGCGACTAGTTGGGTATCAATAGGTTGCTGATGAACTGATTCTTGGCTACTGGCGCATTCTTGTTCAACACGGAGAAATTCAGAAAGAGATGACTGTGAACTGTCACCTACAGCTTTTGCCGCACCCGATGGTAGTTCAGCACTGCTACCTGAAGAACTTTTAGCCACTTCAGCCTCAATTCTTTCAAATTCAGAGAGGGAGCTACTAGTTTTGCTACTTGAACTCTTTTTGCCCTCTCCAGAAGACTTTTGAAGTGAGTCTGGTGAAGAATTTGCCGTTATTTGCTGCTCTAATAGTTCAAATGCTGCGAGTGATGACGACTGGCTTGAAATAGCTTCGGTTTTCGAGAGCATGGGTTCACTTGTGCCTGGATCGCCTTTACGAGGGAAGCCCCTAAGTCGGCCTTTTTGAGGAAAGTAGATACCGCTTGACGTTGAACGCTCCAAAATGCTCGGGGTGGATACTGTATCGGCAAAATATCGACTTCCTGACGGTTTCTCTTCAATCACTTGATCTGTGGATACTGCACTGGCTAGCCCACTCTGTCCATGATTTGAAACATCCGCTGTATCTTTTGAAATATGTGGTAAGCTGCCAGCAGTGGGAATACGACTTTCATCTATGAGGCTCAAATCAGATTCTGGAGATTCAAGAGTAGTTTTAGAGGCTCCATGGATTTCTTCAGTTGCGCTTCCAACTAGTATTACTGTTGCTTGACTTGATTCTTCAGTGGTATCAGTGGCTGTTGTGGAGGCGGATAACCGAGAGAGCGATTGTAGCTGTTTGTGATATTCAGAGACAGGACGAGAATGGGACTGTGACACCTCTTCTTCATCTTCATGAGCTGGAACCAGTTTCAAATCTGTCGGTAGTTCTTCATTCAACGAATCGTCATCATCTGGTGTCAACGGGCCTGCAACTTCTGGAATAGTTGGAAGACCACTTTCTAGGCCTTCGATCAACAATTTTGGCCGTTCATCCTCATCTTCCTCTTCTTCATCTTCTAGAATGACTTCCTCTGCTATCTGTTCTTCCACCTCCTCACTCTCTTCCTCAATATCTCTACTCATTCCACGTTCAACATCACAAAGACGTGGCGATGGTTGTGAAACTTGTTGTGTTCCCAAACCGTAGAACTTTAGTCTTGAAAGAAGTTGAGATGAGCGATCTAGTGTGGCTTCCGGTGCAGGGCGATGTCGTGACTGTTTCATTGATATTGACTTATATCCATAGTCGTCTTCATTGTCTTCGCTATCATCACTATCTTCATTCTCTGAGGCATATTCTGCAGCCAAAGTGGCTCCAGCAGCAGCTGCAAGTTGAGATAAGTCATCCCAACCAGACTCTGCTTCCTCCTTTACTATCACCACTTTTCCTTCACTAGGTTCATTCACGATTGCTACTTCCATCTTTTCTTGAGCCTGTTTTGCGCCCTCCTCCGAACTTGATGGTGAAATAATGTAGACGTCTAACTCACTGCTACTTGTTGGTGGCTCCTTACCTGAAGGTACAATCGCTGGAGAAGACAGACTTTCAATTGGTGAGGAAACTTCAGATACCATTGCTTCACTACTTACTGGAGCTGAGGAAATGGGCGCTACGGAAAGAAGATTCATCACTTCGGCTGATGGCTCAGTCACCGATTTTCCTGGACGAATTTCTGGAGCTGATGCACCAAAACGTACTTGGTCACTTGTACCACCACCATCACCACGACTTCCCTCTTCTGATTCTTTTGTTTTCGGACGAGGTAACGAAGCATATGACGGAATGAGATCGGTTTCAGGAATTACAGAACGATCTGATTCACATGTATGCACAAATGGTCGTTGAGGTGAGGCACTCAAGGTTGGTTCAGGTAGGGGCACAATGAGTGACACATTAGGAAATGGCAGAGGCGTTTCAATTCCGTGATCTACCAATACAACTTCTTCCCATACCACCTCTTGTGTGTTTGCAGCATAGAAGAAACGTTGAGGGACTTTTGGTCGCAATTCCAGAGATGAATCGACCAAAATTGAAGTCTGAGGTGGCGTTTCAGCACTTCCAATCACGCTAGGCAATGAGGGATGAGATGAATGTTCAGTTAGGCACTTTTCCGCAAGAACAATTTCTGGCAGGTCGACGTGTTTCTGGGTCGCCGAATATGATTCCACATGTTCAGAGTCGGTGACAGCAAGATGAGTGGCAGAAGTCAGGTTTTCATCTGAAACTATGGGTTTTGCCGTCTCAGATGCTGATGTACGAGAAAAGACAATGGGTAACTCCTTTCCTGATTCATCAATGTAGATTGCAGCTTCTGATCGAGATTCTTTCGAAACACCTGGCAAAGCAGAGAGATGATCTTCAGCTTCCACACTAATAGCCTGTTTTGGTGATGGTACTGGAGGAAGAGATTTCACATTTGATATCTGTTCTTCCGCACTCTCAGTAAGACCAATATGAACATCTTGGTGCAATTTTTCAGGATGAGAATACGTGGCCTTCACTGGAGCGTATTCAAGAGGTTTAGTCTGTTCAGCATATAGGCGGTCATTGTGAGTCAAACCGAGATGAAGAGGAATAGAACTCTTAGCTTCCACAGTTTCAGCAAGTTCCATTCCGATAGGGTGCGAAACCGGAACCAATAAGTCAGAAACCGGAAGTAAAGGAGGAGTAGCGGTTGTCTTATAGTGCTCCAAATCGGAAACTGGAATGCAAATTTCCGAAGGCATTTCTGCCGAGACAAGAAGAGCTGATTCCATAGGGCGAGTATCACATATATCATGAACACGACTGGCAACAGAGGCTTCAGAGAGAGGAGAAATTATAACTTGGCGTTCATCAATACATACAACTTGAACCGAATGCGAATACCCGTCCAATTCTTCGCATACTTGAGCCTCAAGAACAGCTTCGTCTTCACGAACCGACTCAGCCACACATTCAAATTTAGGTTCAATTTCACCTTCAGCTAACTTCACAAAAACAGCACCCGCTTCAGTAACAGCTTCAGTAAGGGGAACGAGCTCTTGTGCATCTGAGGTCTCAGCCACTTCTTCCACTGCTTTAGGCTCAAGCTCAGCTTCGGCTCGTGGCTCGAGCTCTTGTGCTACTGGAGTCTCAGCCACTTCTTCCACTGCTTTAGGCTCAAGCTCAGCTTCGGCTCGTGGCTCGAGCTCTTGTGCTACTGGCGTCTCAGCCACTTCTTCCACTGCTTTAGGCTCAAGCTCAGCTTCGGCTCGTGGCTCGAGCTCTTGTGCTACTGGCGTCTCAGCCACTTCTTCCACTGCTTTAGGCTCAAGCTCAGCTTCGGCTCGTGGCTCGAGCTCTTGTGCTACTGGTGTCTCAGCCACTTCTTCCACTGCTTTAGGCTCAAGCTCAGCTTCGGCTCGTGGCTCGAGCTCTTGTGCTACTGGCGTCTCAGCCACTTCTTCCACTGCTTTAGGCTCAAGCTCAGCTTCGGCTCGTGGCTCGAGCTCTTGTGCTACTGGCGTCTCAGCCAATTCTTCCACTGCTTTAGGCTCAAGCTCAGCTTCGGCTCGTGGCTCGAGCTCTTGTGCTACTGGCGTCTCAGCCACTTCTTCCACTGCTTTAGGCTCAAGCTCAGCTTCGGCTCGTGGCTCGAGCTCTTGTGCTACTGGCGTCTCAGCCACTTCTTCCACTGCTTTAGGCTCAAGCTCAGCTTCGGCTCGTGGCTCGAGCTCTTGTGCTACTGGCGTCTCAGCCACTTCTTCCACTGCTTTAGGCTCAAGCTCAGCTTCGGCTCGTGGCTCGAGCTCTTGTGCTACTGGCGTCTCAGCCACTTCTTCCACTGCTTTAGGCTCAAGCTCAGCTTCGGCTCGTGGCTCGAGCTCTTGTGCTACTGGCGTCTCAGCCACTTCTTCCACTGCTTTAGGCTCAAGCTCAGCTTCGGCTCGTGGCTCGAGCTCTTGTGCTACTGGCGTCTCATCTACTTCTTCCACTGCTTTAGGCTCAAGCTCAGCTTCGGCTCGTGGCTCGAGCTCTTGTGCTACTGGCGTCTCAGCCACTTCTTCCACTGCTTTAGGCTCAAGCTCAGCTTCGGCTCGTGGCTCGAGCTCTTGTGCTACTGGCGTCTCTTCTACTTCTTCCACTGCTTTAGGCTCAAGCTCAGCTTCGGCTCGTGGCTCGAGCTCTTGTGCTACTGGCGTCTCAGCCAATTCTTCCATTGCTTTATGCTCAAGCTCAGCATCGGCTCGTGGCTCGAGCTCTTGTGCTACTGGCGTCTCAGCCAATTCTTCCACTGCTTTAGGCTCAAGCTCAGCTTCGGCTCGTGGCTCGAGCTCTTGTGCTACTGGCGTCTCAGCCACTTCTTCCACTGCTTTAGGCTCAAGCTCAGCTTCGGCTCGTGGCTCGAGCTCTTGTGCTACTGGCGTCTCAGCCACTTCTTCCACTGCTTTAGGCTCAAGCTCAGCTTCGGCTCGTGGCTCGAGCTCTTGTGCTACTGGCGTCTCAGCCACTTCTTCCACTGCTTTAGGCTCAAGCTCAGCTTCGGCTCGTGGCTCGAGCTCTTGTGCTACTGGCGTCTCAGCCACTTCTTCCACTGCTTTAGGCTCAAGCTCAGCTTCGGCTCGTGGCTCGAGCTCTTGTGCTACTGGCGTCTCAGCCACTTCTTCCACTGCTTTAGGCTCAAGCTCAGCTTCGGCTCGTGGCTCGAGCTCTTGTGCTACTGGCGTCTCAGCCACTTCTTCCACTGCTTTAGGCTCAAGCTCAGCTTCGGCTCGTGGCTCGAGCTCTTGTGCTACTGGCGTCTCAGCCACTTCTTCCACTGCTTTAGGCTCAAGCTCAGCTTCGGCTCGTGGCTCGAGCTCTTGTGCTACTGGCGTCTCAGCCACTTCTTCCACTGCTTTAGGCTCAAGCTCAGCTTCGGCTCGTGGCTCGAGCTCTTGTGCTACTGGCGTCTCAGCCACTTCTTCCACTGCTTTAGGCTCAAGCTCAGCTTCGGCTCGTGGCTCGAGCTCTTGTGCTACTGGCGTCTCAGCCACTTCTTCCACTGCTTTAGGCTCAAGCTCAGCTTCGGCTCGTGGCTCGAGCTCTTGTGCTACTGGCGTCTCAGCCACTTCTTCCACTGCTTTAGGCTCAAGCTCAGCTTCGGCTCGTGGCTCGAGCTCTTGTGCTACTGGCGTCTCAGCCACTTCTTCCACTGCTTTAGGCTCAAGCTCAGCTTCGGCTCGTGGCTCGAGCTCTTGTGCTACTGGCGTCTCAGCCACTTCTTCCACTGCTTTAGGCTCAAGCTCAGCTTCGGCTCGTGGCTCGAGCTCTTGTGCTACTGGCGTCTCAGCCACTTCTTCCACTGCTTTAGGCTCAAGCTCAGCTTCGGCTCGTGGCTCGAGCTCTTGTGCTACTGGCGTCTCAGCCACTTCTTCCACTGCTTTAGGCTCAAGCTCAGCTTCGGCTCGTGGCTCGAGCTCTTGTGCTACTGGCGTCTCAGCCACTTCTTCCACTGCTTTAGGCTCAAGCTCAGCTTCGGCTCGTGGCTCGAGCTCTTGTGCTACTGGCGTCTCAGCCACTTCTTCCACTGCTTTAGGCTCAAGCTCAGCTTCGGCTCGTGGCTCGAGCTCTTGTGCTACTGGCGTCTCAGCCACTTCTTCCACTGCTTTAGGCTCAAGCTCAGCTTCGGCTCGTGGCTCGAGCTCTTGTGCTACTGGCGTCTCAGCCACTTCTTCCACTGCTTTAGGCTCAAGCTCAGCTTCGGCTCGTGGCTCGAGCTCTTGTGCTACTGGCGTCTCAGCCACTTCTTCCACTGCTTTAGGCTCAAGCTCAGCTTCGGCTCGTGGCTCGAGCTCTTGTGCTACTGGCGTCTCACCACTTCTTCCACTGCTTTAGGCTCAAGCTCAGCTTCGGCTCGTGGCTCGAGCTCTTGTGCTACTGGCGTCTCAGCCACTTCTTCCACTGCTTTAGGCTCAAGCTCAGCTTCGGCTCGTGGCTCGAGCTCTTGTGCTACTGGCGTCTCAGCCACTTCTTCCACTGCTTTAGGCTCAAGCTCAGCTTCGGCTCGTGGCTCGAGCTCTTGTGCTACTGGCGTCTCAGCCACTTCTTCCACTGCTTTAGGCTCAAGCTCAGCTTCGGCTCGTGGCTCGAGCTCTTGTGCTACTGGCGTCTCAGCCACTTCTTCCACTGCTTTAGGCTCAAGCTCAGCTTCGGCTCGTGGCTCGAGCTCTTGTGCTACTGGCGTCTCAGCCACTTCTTCCACTGCTTTAGGCTCAAGCTCAGCTTCGGCTCGTGGCTCGAGCTCTTGTGCTACTGGCGTCTCAGCCACTTCTTCCACTGCTTTAGGCTCAAGCTCAGCTTCGGCTCGTGGCTCGAGCTCTTGTGCTACTGGCGTCTCAGCCACTTCTTCCACTGCTTTAGGCTCAAGCTCAGCTTCGGCTCGTGGCTCGAGCTCTTGTGCTACTGGCGTCTCAGCCACTTCTTCCACTGCTTTAGGCTCAAGCTCAGCTTCGGCTCGTGGCTCGAGCTCTTGTGCTACTGGCGTCTCAGCCACTTCTTCCACTGCTTTAGGCTCAAGCTCAGCTTCGGCTCGTGGCTCGAGCTCTTGTGCTACTGGCGTCTCAGCCACTTCTTCCACTGCTTTAGGCTCAAGCTCAGCTTCGGCTCGTGGCTCGAGCTCTTGTGCTACTGGCGTCTCAGCCACTTCTTCCACTGCTTTAGGCTCAAGCTCAGCTTCGGCTCGTGGCTCGAGCTCTTGTGCTACTGGCGTCTCAGCCACTTCTTCCACTGCTTTAGGCTCAAGCTCAGCTTCGGCTCGTGGCTCGAGCTCTTGTGCTACTGGCGTCTCAGCCACTTCTTCCACTGCTTTAGGCTCAAGCTCAGCTTCGGCTCGTGGCTCGAGCTCTTGTGCTACTGGCGTCTCAGCCACTTCTTCCACTGCTTTAGGCTCAAGCTCAGCTTCGGCTCGTGGCTCGAGCTCTTGTGCTACTGGCGTCTCAGCCACTTCTTCCACTGCTTTAGGCTCAAGCTCAGCTTCGGCTCGTGGCTCGAGCTCTTGTGCTACTGGCGTCTCAGCCACTTCTTCCACTGCTTTAGGCTCAAGCTCAGCTTCGGCTCGTGGCTCGAGCTCTTGTGCTACTGGCGTCTCAGCCACTTCTTCCACTGCTTTAGGCTCAAGCTCAGCTTCGGCTCGTGGCTCGAGCTCTTGTGCTACTGGCGTCTCAGCCACTTCTTCCACTGCTTTAGGCTCAAGCTCAGCTTCGGCTCGTGGCTCGAGCTCTTGTGCTACTGGCGTCTCAGCCACTTCTTCCACTGCTTTAGGCTCAAGCTCAGCTTCGGCTCGTGGCTCGAGCTCTTGTGCTACTGGCGTCTCAGCCACTTCTTCCACTGCTTTAGGCTCAAGCTCAGCTTCGGCTCGTGGCTCGAGCTCTTGTGCTACTGGCGTCTCAGCCACTTCTTCCACTGCTTTAGGCTCAAGCTCAGCTTCGGCTCGTGGCTCGAGCTCTTGTGCTACTGGCGTCTCAGCCACTTCTTCCACTGCTTTAGGCTCAAGCTCAGCTTCGGCTCGTGGCTCGAGCTCTTGTGCTACTGGCGTCTCAGCCACTTCTTCCACTGCTTTAGGCTCAAGCTCAGCTTCGGCTCGTGGCTCGAGCTCTTGTGCTACTGGCGTCTCAGCCACTTCTTCCACTGCTTTAGGCTCAAGCTCAGCTTCGGCTCGTGGCTCGAGCTCTTGTGCTACTGGCGTCTCAGCCACTTCTTCCACTGCTTTAGGCTCAAGCTCAGCTTCGGCTCGTGGCTCGAGCTCTTGTGCTACTGGCGTCTCAGCCACTTCTTCCACTGCTTTAGGCTCAAGCTCAGCTTCGGCTCGTGGCTCGAGCTCTTGTGCTACTGGCGTCTCAGCCACTTCTTCCACTGCTTTAGGCTCAAGCTCAGCTTCGGCTCGTGGCTCGAGCTCTTGTGCTACTGGCGTCTCAGCCACTTCTTCCACTGCTTTAGGCTCAAGCTCAGCTTCGGCTCGTGGCTCGAGCTCTTGTGCTACTGGCGTCTCAGCCACTTCTTCCACTGCTTTAGGCTCAAGCTCAGCTTCGGCTCGTGGCTCGAGCTCTTGTGCTACTGGCGTCTCAGCCACTTCTTCCACTGCTTTAGGCTCAAGCTCAGCTTCGGCTCGTGGCTCGAGCTCTTGTGCTACTGGCGTCTCAGCCACTTCTTCCACTGCTTTAGGCTCAAGCTCAGCTTCGGCTCGTGGCTCGAGCTCTTGTGCTACTGGCGTCTCAGCCACTTCTTCCACTGCTTTAGGCTCAAGCTCAGCTTCGGCTCGTGGCTCGAGCTCTTGTGCTACTGGCGTCTCAGCCACTTCTTCCACTGCTTTAGGCTCAAGCTCAGCTTCGGCTCGTGGCTCGAGCTCTTGTGCTACTGGCGTCTCAGCCACTTCTTCCACTGCTTTAGGCTCAAGCTCAGCTTCGGCTCGTGGCTCGAGCTCTTGTGCTACTGGCGTCTCAGCCACTTCTTCCACTGCTTTAGGCTCAAGCTCAGCTTCGGCTCGTGGCTCGAGCTCTTGTGCTACTGGCGTCTCAGCCACTTCTTCCACTGCTTTAGGCTCAAGCTCAGCTTCGGCTCGTGGCTCGAGCTCTTGTGCTACTGGCGTCTCAGCCACTTCTTCCACTGCTTTAGGCTCAAGCTCAGCTTCGGCTCGTGGCTCGAGCTCTTGTGCTACTGGCGTCTCAGCCACTTCTTCCACTGCTTTAGGCTCAAGCTCAGCTTCGGCTCGTTGCTCGAGCTCTTGTGCTACTGGCGTCTCAGCCACTTCTTCCACTGCTTTAGGCTCAAGCTCAGCTTCGGCTCGTGGCTCGAGCTCTTGTGCTACTGGCGTCTCAGCCACTTCTTCCACTGCTTTAGGCTCAAGCTCAGCTTCGGCTCGTGGCTCGAGCTCTTGTGCTACTGGCGTCTCAGCCACTTCTTCCACTGCTTTAGGCTCAAGCTCAGCTTCGGCTCGTGGCTCGAGCTCTTGTGCTACTGGCGTCTCAGCCACTTCTTCCACTGCTTTAGGCTCAAGCTCAGCTTCGGCTCGTGGCTCGAGCTCTTGTGCTACTGGCGTCTCAGCCACTTCTTCCACTGCTTTAGGCTCAAGCTCAGCTTCGGCTCGTGGCTCGAGCTCTTGTGCTACTGGCGTCTCAGCCACTTCTTCCACTGCTTTAGGCTCAAGCTCAGCTTCGGCTCGTGGCTCGAGCTCTTGTGCTACTGGCGTCTCAGCCACTTCTTCCACTGCTTTAGGCTCAAGCTCAGCTTCGGCTCGTGGCTCGAGCTCTTGTGCTACTGGCGTCTCAGCCACTTCTTCCACTGCTTTAGGCTCAAGCTCAGCTTCGGCTCGTGGCTCGAGCTCTTGTGCTACTGGCGTCTCAGCCACTTCTTCCACTGCTTTAGGCTCAAGCTCAGCTTCGGCTCGTGGCTCGAGCTCTTGTGCTACTGGCGTCTCAGCCACTTCTTCCACTGCTTTAGGCTCAAGCTCAGCTTCGGCTCGTGGCTCGAGCTCTTGTGCTTCTGGCGTCTCAGCCACTTCTTCCACTGCTTTAGGCTCAAGCTCAGCTTCGGCTCGTGGCTCGAGCTCTTGTGCTACTGGCGTCTCAGCCACTTCTTCCACTGCTTTAGGCTCAAGCTCAGCTTCGGCTCGTGGCTCGAGCTCTTGTGCTACTGGCGTCTCAGCCACTTCTTCCAATGCTTTAGGCTCAAGCACAGCATCGGCTCGTGACTCGAGCTCTTGTGCTACTGGCGTCTCAACCACTTCTTCCACTGCTTTAGGCTCAAGCTCAGCTTCGGCTCGTGGCTCGAGCTCTTGGGCTACTGGCGTCTCAACCACTTCTTCCACTGCTTTAGGCTCAAGCTCAGCTTCGGCTCGTGGCTCGAGCTCTTGTGCTACTGGCGTCTCAGCCACTTCTTCCACTGCTTTAGGCTCAAGCTCAGCTTCGGCTCGTGGCTCGAGCTCTTGTGCTACTGGCGTCTCAGCCACTTCTTCCACTGCATTAGGCTCAAGCTCAGCTTCGGCTCGTGGCTCGAGCTCTTGTGCTACTGCTGTCTCAGCCAATTCTTCCACTGCTTTAGGCTCAAGCTCAGCTTCGGCTCGTGGCTCGAGCTCTTGTGCTACTGGCGTCTCAGCCACTTCTTCCACTGCTTTAGGCTCAAGCTCAGCTTCGGCTCGTGGCTCGAGCTCTTGTGCTACTGGCGTCTCAGCCACTTCTTCCACTGCTTTAGGCTCAAGCTCAGCTTCGGCTCGTGGCTCGAGCTCTTGTGCTACTGGCGTCTCAGCCACTTCTTCCACTGCTTTAGGCTCAAGCTCAGCTTCGGCTCGTGGCTCGAGATCTTGTGCTACTGGTGTCTCAGCCACTTCTTCCACTGCTTTAGGCTCAAGCTCAGCTTCGGCTCGTGGCTCGAGCTCTTGTGCTACTGGCGTCTCAGCCAATTCTTCCACTGCTTTAGGCTCAAGCTCAGCTTCGGCTCGTGGCTCGAGCTCTTGTGCTACTGGCGTCTCAGCCAATTCTTCCACTGCTTTAGGCTCAAGCTCAGCTTCGGCTCGTGGCTCGAGCTCATGTGCTACTGGCGTCTCTTCTACTTCTTCCACTGCTTTAGGCTCAAGCTCAGCTTCGGCTCGTGGCTCGAGCTCTTGTGCTACTGGCGTCTCTTCTACTCCTTCCACTGCTTTAGGCTCAAGCTCAGCTTCGGCTCGTGGCTCGAGCTCTTGTGCTACTGGCGTCTCAGCCACTTCTTCCACTGCTTTAGGCTCAAGCTCAGCTTCGGCTCGTGGCTCGAGCTCTTGTGCTACTGGCGTCTCAGCCACTTCTTCCACTGCTTTAGGCTCAAGCTCAGCTTCGGCTCGTGGCTCGAGCTCTTGTGCTACTGGCGTCTCAGCCACTTCTTCCACTGCTTTAGGCTCAAGCTCAGCTTCGGCTCGTGGCTCGAGCTCTTGTGCTACTGGCGTCTCAGCCACTTCTTCCACTGCTTTAGGCTCAAGCTCAGCTTCGGCTCGTGGCTCGAGCTCTTGTGCTACTGGCGTCTCAGCCACTTCTTCCACTGCTTTAGGCTCAAGCTCAGCTTCGGCTCGTGGCTCGAGCTCTTGTGCTACTGGCGTCTCAACCACTTCTTCCACTGCTTTAGGCTCAAGCTCAGCTTCGGCTCGTGGCTCGAGCTCTTGTGCTACTGGCGTCTCAGCCACTTCTTCCACTGCTTTAGGCTCAAGCTCAGCTTCGGCTCGTGGCTCGAGCTCTTGTGCTACTGGCGTCTCAGCCACTTCTTCCACTGCTTTAGGCTCAAGCTCAGCTTCGGCTCGTGGCTCGAGCTCTTGTGCTACTGGCGTCTCAGCCACTTCTTCCACTGCTTTAGGCTCAAGCTCAGCTTCGGCTCGTGGCTCGAGCTCTTGTGCTACTGGCGTCTCAGCCACTTCTTCCACTGCTTTAGGCTCAAGCTCAGCTTCGGCTCGTGGCTCGAGCTCTTGTGCTACTGGCGTCTCAGCCACTTCTTCCACTGCTTTAGGCTCAAGCTCAGCTTCGGCTCGTGGCTCGAGCTCTTGTGCTACTGGCGTCTCAGCCACTTCTTCCACTGCTTTAGGCTCAAGCTCAGCTTCGGCTCGTGGCTCGAGCTCTTGTGCTACTGGCGTCTCAGCCACTTCTTCCACTGCTTTAGGCTCAAGCTCAGCTTCGGCTCGTGGCTCGAGCTCTTGTGCTACTGGCGTCTCAGCCACTTCTTCCACTGCTTTAGGCTCAAGCTCAGCTTCGGCTCGTGGCTCGAGCTCTTGTGCTACTGGCGTCTCAGCCACTTCTTCCACTGCTTTAGGCTCAAGCTCAGCTTCGGCTCGTGGCTCGAGCTCTTGTGCTACTGGCGTCTCAGCCACTTCTTCCACTGCTTTAGGCTCAAGCTCAGCTTCGGCTCGTGGCTCGAGCTCTTGTGCTACTGGCGTCTCAGCCACTTCTTCCACTGCTTTAGGCTCAAGCTCAGCTTCGGCTCGTGGCTCGAGCTCTTGTGCTACTGGCGTCTCAGCCACTTCTTCCACTGCTTTAGGCTCAAGCTCAGCTTCGGCTCGTGGCTCGAGCTCTTGTGCTACTGGCGTCTCAGCCACTTCTTCCACTGCTTTAGGCTCAAGCTCAGCTTCGGCTCGTGGCTCGAGCTCTTGTGCTACTGGCGTCTCAGCCACTTCTTCCACTGCTTTAGGCTCAAGCTCAGCTTCGGCTCGTGGCTCGAGCTCTTGTGCTACTGGCGTCTCAGCCACTTCTTCCACTGCTTTAGGCTCAAGCTCAGCTTCGGCTCGTGGCTCGAGCTCTTGTGCTACTGGCGTCTCAGCCACTTCTTCCACTGCTTTAGGCTCAAGCTCAGCTTCGGCTCGTGGCTCGAGCTCTTGTGCTACTGGCGTCTCAGCCACTTCTTCCACTGCTTTAGGCTCAAGCTCAGCTTCGGCTCGTGGCTCGAGCTCTTGTGCTACTGGCGTCTCAGCCACTTCTTCCACTGCTTTAGGCTCAAGCTCAGCTTCGGCTCGTGGCTCGAGCTCTTGTGCTACTGGCGTCTCAGCCACTTCTTCCACTGCTTTAGGCTCAAGCTCAGCTTCGGCTCGTGGCTCGAGCTCTTGTGCTACTGGCGTCTCAGCCACTTCTTCCACTGCTTTAGGCTCAAGCTCAGCTTCGGCTCGTGGCTCGAGCTCTTGTGCTACTGGCGTCTCAGCCACTTCTTCCACTGCTTTAGGCTCAAGCTCAGCTTCGGCTCGTGGCTCGAGCTCTTGTGCTACTGGCGTCTCAGCCACTTCTTCCACTGCTTTAGGCTCAAGCTCAGCTTCGGCTCGTGGCTCGAGCTCTTGTGCTACTGGCGTCTCAGCCACTTCTTCCACTGCTTTAGGCTCAAGCTCAGCTTCGGCTCGTGGCTCGAGCTCTTGTGCTACTGGCGTCTCAGCCACTTCTTCCACTGCTTTAGGCTCAAGCTCAGCTTCGGCTCGTGGCTCGAGCTCTTGTGCTACTGGCGTCTCAGCCACTTCTTCCACTGCTTTAGGCTCAAGCTCAGCTTCGGCTCGTGGCTCGAGCTCTTGTGCTACTGGCGTCTCAGCCACTTCTTCCACTGCTTTAGGCTCAAGCTCAGCTTCGGCTCGTGGCTCGAGCTCTTGTGCTACTGGCGTCTCAGCCACTTCTTCCACTGCTTTAGGCTCAAGCTCAGCTTCGGCTCGTGGCTCGAGCTCTTGTGCTACTGGCGTCTCAGCCACTTCTTCCACTGCTTTAGGCTCAAGCTCAGCTTCGGCTCGTGGCTCGAGCTCTTGTGCTACTGGCGTCTCAGCCACTTCTTCCACTGCTTTAGGCTCAAGCTCAGCTTCGGCTCGTGGCTCGAGCTCTTGTGCTACTGGCGTCTCAGCCACTTCTTCCACTGCTTTAGGCTCAAGCTCAGCTTCGGCTCGTGGCTCGAGCTCTTGTGCTACTGGCGTCTCAGCCACTTCTTCCACTGCTTTAGGCTCAAGCTCAGCTTCGGCTCGTGGCTCGAGCTCTTGTGCTACTGGCGTCTCAGCCACTTCTTCCACTGCTTTAGGCTCAAGCTCAGCTTCGGCTCGTGGCTCGAGCTCTTGTGCTACTGGCGTCTCAGCCACTTCTTCCACTGCTTTAGGCTCAAGCTCAGCTTCGGCTCGTGGCTCGAGCTCTTGTGCTACTGGCGTCTCAGCCACTTCTTCCACTGCTTTAGGCTCAAGCTCAGCTTCGGCTCGTGGCTCGAGCTCTTGTGCTACTGGCGTCTCAGCCACTTCTTCCACTGCTTTAGGCTCAAGCTCAGCTTCGGCTCGTGGCTCGAGCTCTTGTGCTACTGGCGTCTCAGCCACTTCTTCCACTGCTTTAGGCTCAAGCTCAGCTTCGGCTCGTGGCTCCAGCCCTGTGCTACTGGCGTCTCAGCCACTTCTTCCACTGCTTTAGGCTCAAGCTCAGCTTCGGCTCGTGGCTCGAGCTCTTGTGCTACTGGCGTCTCAGCCACTTCTTCCACTGCTTTAGGCTCAAGCTCAGCTTCGGCTCGTGGCTCGAGCTCTTGTGCTACTGGCGTCTCAGCCACTTCTTCCACTGCTTTAGGCTCAAGCTCAGCTTCGGCTCGTGGCTCGAGCTCTTGTGCTACTGGCGTCTCAGCCACTTCTTCCACTGCTTTAGGCTCAAGCTCAGCTTCGGCTCGTGGCTCGAGCTCTTGTGCTACTGGCGTCTCAGCCACTTCTTCCACTGCTTTAGGCTCAAGCTCAGCTTCGGCTCGTGGCTCGAGCTCTTGTGCTACTGGCGTCTCAACCACTTCTTCCACTGCTTTAGGCTCAAGCTCAGCTTCGGCTCGTGGCTCGAGCTCTTGTGCTACTGGCGTCTCAGCCACTTCTTCCACTGCTTTAGGCTCAAGCTCAGCTTCGGCTCGTGGCTCGAGCTCTTGTGCTACTGGCGTCTCATCCACTTCTTCCACTGCTTTAGGCTCAAGCTCAGCTTCGGCTCGTGGCTCGAGCTCTTGTGCTACTGGCGTCTCAGCCACTTCTTCCACTGCTTTAGGCTCAAGCTCAGCTTCGGCTCGTGGCTCGAGCTCTTGTGCTACTGGCGTCTCAGCCACTTCTTCCACTGCTTTAGGCTCAAGCTCAGCTTCGGCTCGTGGCTCGAGCTCTTGTGCTACTGGCGTCTCAGCCACTTCTTCCACTGCTTTAGGCTCAAGCTCAGCTTCGGCTCGTGGCTCGAGCTCTTGTGCTACTGGCGTCTCAGCCACTTCTTCCACTGCTTTAGGCTCAAGCTCAGCTTCGGCTCGTGGCTCGAGCTCTTGTGCTACTGGCGTCTCAGCCACTTCTTCCACTGCTTTAGGCTCAAGCTCAGCTTCGGCTCGTGGCTCGAGCTCTTGTGCTACTGGCGTCTCAGCCACTTCTTCCACTGCTTTAGGCTCAAGCTCAGCTTCGGCTCGTGGCTCGAGCTCTTGTGCTACTGGCGTCTCAGCCACTTCTTCCACTGCTTTAGGCTCAAGCTCAGCTTCGGCTCGTGGCTCGAGCTCTTGTGCTACTGGCGTCTCAGCCACTTCTTCCACTGCTTTAGGCTCAAGCTCAGCTTCGGCTCGTGGCTCGAGCTCTTGTGCTACTGGCGTCTCAGCCACTTCTTCCACTGCTTTAGGCTCAAGCTCAGCTTCGGCTCGTGGCTCGAGCTCTTGTGCTACTGGCGTCTCAGCCACTTCTTCCACTGCTTTAGGCTCAAGCTCAGCTTCGGCTCGTGGCTCGAGCTCTTGTGCTACTGGCGTCTCAGCCACTTCTTCCACTGCTTTAGGCTCAAGCTCAGCTTCGGCTCGTGGCTCGAGCTCTTGTGCTACTGGCGTCTCAGCCACTTCTTCCACTGCTTTAGGCTCAAGCTCAGCTTCGGCTCGTGGCTCGAGCTCTTGTGCTACTGGCGTCTCAGCCACTTCTTCCACTGCTTTAGGCTCAAGCTCAGCTTCGGCTCGTGGCTCGAGCTCTTGTGCTACTGGCGTCTCAGCCACTTCTTCCACTGCTTTAGGCTCAAGCTCAGCTTCGGCTCGTGGCTCGAGCTCTTGTGCTACTGGCGTCTCAGCCACTTCTTCCACTGCTTTAGGCTCAAGCTCAGCTTCGGCTCGTGGCTCGAGCTCTTGTGCTACTGGCGTCTCAGCCACTTCTTCCACTGCTTTAGGCTCAAGCTCAGCTTCGGCTCGTGGCTCGAGCTCTTGTGCTACTGGCGTCTCAGCCACTTCTTCCACTGCTTTAGGCTCAAGCTCAGCTTCGGCTCGTGGCTCGAGCTCTTGTGCTACTGGCGTCTCAGCCACTTCTTCCACTGCTTTAGGCTCAAGCTCAGCTTCGGCTCGTGGCTCGAGCTCTTGTGCTACTGGCGTCTCAGCCACTTCTTCCACTGCTTTAGGCTCAAGCTCAGCTTCGGCTCGTGGCTCGAGCTCTTGTGCTACTGGCGTCTCAGCCACTTCTTCCACTGCTTTAGGCTCAAGCTCAGCTTCGGCTCGTGGCTCGAGCTCTTGTGCTACTGGCGTCTCAGCCACTTCTTCCACTGCTTTAGGCTCAAGCTCAGCTTCGGCTCGTGGCTCGAGCTCTTGTGCTACTGGCGTCTCAGCCACTTCTTCCACTGCTTTAGGCTCAAGCTCAGCTTCGGCTCGTGGCTCGAGCTCTTGTGCTACTGGCGTCTCAGCCACTTCTTCCACTGCTTTAGGCTCAAGCTCAGCTTCGGCTCGTGGCTCGAGCTCTTGTGCTACTGGCGTCTCAGCCACTTCTTCCACTGCTTTAGGCTCAAGCTCAGCTTCGGCTCGTGGCTCGAGCTCTTGTGCTACTGGCGTCTCAGCCACTTCTTCCACTGCTTTAGGCTCAAGCTCAGCTTCGGCTCGTGGCTCGAGCTCTTGTGCTACTGGCGTCTCAGCCACTTCTTCCACTGCTTTAGGCTCAAGCTCAGCTTCGGCTCGTGGCTCGAGCTCTTGTGCTACTGGCGTCTCAGCCACTTCTTCCACTGCTTTAGGCTCAAGCTCAGCTTCGGCTCGTGGCTCGAGCTCTTGTGCTACTGGCGTCTCAGCCACTTCTTCCACTGCTTTAGGCTCAAGCTCAGCTTCGGCTCGTGGCTCGAGCTCTTGTGCTACTGGCGTCTCAGCCACTTCTTCCACTGCTTTAGGCTCAAGCTCAGCTTCGGCTCGTGGCTCGAGCTCTTGTGCTACTGGCGTCTCAGCCACTTCTTCCACTGCTTTAGGCTCAAGCTCAGCTTCGGCTCGTGGCTCGAGCTCTTGTGCTACTGGCGTCTCAGCCACTTCTTCCACTGCTTTAGGCTCAAGCTCAGCTTCGGCTCGTGGCTCGAGCTCTTGTGCTACTGGCGTCTCAGCCACTTCTTCCACTGCTTTAGGCTCAAGCTCAGCTTCGGCTCGTGGCTCGAGCTCTTGTGCTACTGGCGTCTCAGCCACTTCTTCCACTGCTTTAGGCTCAAGCTCAGCTTCGGCTCGTGGCTCGAGCTCTTGTGCTACTGGCGTCTCAGCCACTTC